>OZ038454.1:13063765-13226741 GCA_964036195.1 Sphaerolaimus hirsutus | reverse complement strand
AATGTGTCAAATGTCACGAAAAATGTCAATTAAAAGAAAGAATAGATTTTATTACTGAACTTTGCGTGACAATCGACATTTTATTTTACATTTTATCGTGACAATTCACAATTGACACTTTCCATGACATTTTACATGACATTTGACACTTTACTGTACACTTGACCCGCCTGGAATTGGCACCTGATTTCATAAACGATTTCTGACGATTTAAAAATCTCAATTTGCATCAGTATTACGCGATCGACTGGTTTCATTAGACACACTGATTTGGGCTTAACTCTATATTTTCATTGGGTAATCTGAACTTCGACCCAGCTTTTTATTCAATTTCTTTTTATAAATTTATTGGCTGAACGGAAGATTGAAATGCTTCACTTAGTGTTCCACTTGACTGCATTTTGCCACGGCATCATGTGCAAATGACTCATTTTTATCAGGTGACATTCTGTTTACGTCAGTAATAAGCTGCTGAAGCCTAGCCCATTAATTTGGTTCTGAAGCAACCATGTGTGAAATTCTATTACGCCACAGAGCATTCTACAATCTACAGATACAGTATTGTATTTCACCTTCCGTTCAGATTAGCTCACCGGATGAACTCACAATATTTGAGCTTGTTTTTCATTAACTAAGACAACCCATTCCAAATTCTACACTCAGTTTAGAATTTTGTTTGCTGATGCTTTTAGTTATAAAATCATGCTACCGTGACCGTTAAGATCATGAATACCTTCACGGTGAAACACAGATACGAGTATAGTTTGCACGCAGCAAATGTATCGTATTTCCTCGAAATACTCCCCTCGGAATACCCCCACGAAATACCCACCCCTCGATACCCCCTTCCCAATACCCCCCTCAAAATTTCAACTATGAAAAAATAAACCGAGGATTTGAGGAAATGCGGTAAATAGTTACTCACGTATTTATCTGCAAACAGTTAGTACCTTGCAAAAAATGCGTTAAAAAGTAAATACTATGGTCCACGGCAGGTAAATACTAGTTATATGTATTTAGGACGTATTCACCAAGGTAGTGCCCGGCGCCCTCCACTAACGATTGCAAAATCTCGGAAAAAGTTGCCAATTTTTTGTCATGAAGATAAGTTAGTTAGAATTTCGATTCTTCATAAGTTAGATTAGAATTGCTATTTTTCTGCAATTTTTCTCTCTCGAAATTCCAAACTTTTTGGAATATAGGTAGGTAGTTTTCGAGTTTTGAATTTTTCCTATCGTGATTCAAATTTTAAAATTTTTGAACCATTTTCAAAACGTCTTAAGGTTTTCGAAGGAAATATTTCGATTAATTAGTGTTTTCCCTTGAAACAACCTCTTGCAAATAGCCCCAACAAATTGAAATATTTTTATTTTATGAGGGGGCTTTGCGATCATTACATGGCTTTGCAATGTAAGTTTTGCATTTGCACAGGGAACTCCCCCGGCGCTGAAAATTTCAGTTCCGCCATGAGAATTCTAGAGCTATCGACAGAACCCTGTGGTTGATTTTGATCACTTTTTACCTGGTGTATAAAAATATCTTCACAGCATACTTTTGGTAAAAATACCTACGCACCTGCTGAACGAGCTGGTGCACAGCAACGAGGTTTTCGATAATTATAATCTAAGCCATTGACAACGCCCCACTTGCACCATTCCCATTATGCTTGCTATCCATTCATTTCTGTTTACTATTAGCGCCGGCACCACGTGTTTTCACCTGAAATTTTGCGTTCAGCGTTCGCACGTTTTTGCACGCTGAACTACAAACACTGAAATCAAAATCTAAAGGACACAACGTTCTTGAAGCGTAAAAATTCGGAATTTGTAATATTTCGCGCAATTTGCATGCGAGCCGAAGTTTTCACGCTTCAACAACGTTGTGTTCTTTAGATTTGGATTTCAGCGTTTGTACATAGTTCCGCGTGCAAAAACGTTCGAACGCTGAACGAAAAATTTCAGTGTGCGATGCGCCATTGAAACGCTGTTCGCTGCCTTATTCTAAATCAGCGCACTTATGATCCACCGCCGATCAGAACCACATCGACCCGATCATCTAAAACAGTCACCCACGAATTGGGCAGCCCGACAAAAAGTGTCGGGCACACAAAATATGCCTCTAACTTACAACCTTCCACCCCACACTCAGGCCATAATCGAAATGCGGTGCACCGACCGCCTACTGGCCTCGTTCGCGCTGGCCGTGGGCATATTGGCCGTGCTCGCGCAGGCCGTGTCGCTGCTCACCGAGCACTGGCTGCACACGGTCGAGCCGAGACCGATTAATATGACTGATGAGATCACGCTGTTGCAGAAGGTTGTGGTTGGGTGGTTTTTTGGTTGCTGTTGTTGTTTGGTGTTGGTGTTTTGTTGACTTTTTATCTTATATTTGACATTTTTTACTTGACATTTTACATTACCTATTTTAGCTTTAGGAGGGCTGGTTACCTATGCAAGCTCTGATGGCCTGTTTTTCTTGAAAGCCACTTTTGTTTCCCAAAAAATTTTTTGCAGTATTGGTTTATCCCACCAAAACTCAAATTTCGTGAAATTTAAGTTACCAAAAAGTACACTTTGATTGCGTGGGGTGGGAAGAGGCGTGTCGGTTTTTTACTTAAATTTACTAGTACATATTTGTGTAAATACTTTATAAGTGACATCACACCCCCGCTGCCCAAATTTTCAAATTTTGTGTGGCAAATTATTTGATACCCGGACAGCGCTTATAATTTAGTGGCTGTTTTTTGATTGACTTAGGTATTCTCGGGTTACTGTAGTGAACTGGATAAGTACACCCGTGGGTGGGATTTCAGATTTTTTTGCTGTTCTTCAAATTGAATTTTTGTATTTACCCATACATGTACTGAGATACCGTATTTGCTTGAATAACCCCCTGGGGGATTATTATTTCGCAGACATTTTTGAGGGGGGAACTATTCGAGGGGGAATAATTCTTTCGTCAAAATGTTCGAGCAGCTTTCTATCACGTCATTTCACGAAATGTGCATTTTTAACACAAAAACGTGCCATTTTTGTGAAAATTTGGCACAACTAATTGATGAAATATCTTTAAGGGGGGGGGGATTATTCGAGGGGGGATTTATTATTTCCTCGCTCGTCTTACAGGGGGGGGGGGTATTCGAGGGGGAACTATTCAAGCAAATACGGTACTTACATACTGGTATTCAATGTTACTAATTGGTAAACATTACAAGATTGTTCAAAGTATCTCTATTTGTTTCGACGTTGTTGTTGTAGTTTTGCTTCTCATTTCCATTTTTGCGGGCGTTCCGCAGGAGATGAACTTCCAATACGAGTCGGGCTATTTCCGCATGTGCCGGTCGCGCTTCGTCGCGCCCCTGGAGAATATCACCGACCTGGCGCTCAGACGCTACATTGAAAGTAGGCCTTTTGAAATTGTCTTTTTCCACTTGATAGCGTTCTCGAAAACGGGTACCAACATGGGGATTTGTGAAAATATTCAGCTAGAACTAAAAGGCATATAAACCCCCGTTCACCTCGGTTGGCACCCCAACAAAATTTTTAGAAAACAATTCATAACTTCCCGAAATAGAATTCAATCTGGGCATGTTATGGGTGAAATTGTAGGGCAATTCATGCCCTACAATGTGCTATAGTTCATGGGTATATTCCTATTCTCTGGGCCATGTTACGGCCCGAAGAATTTCTTTTATACATTTCTGAATGAATTGTACATTGTACATAGCTCATTGTAGGGCATGAATTGCCCTACAATTTCACCCATAACATGCCCAGATTCAATCCTATTTCGGGAAGTTATGAATCGTTTTCTAAAAATGTTGTTGGGGTGCCAACCGAGGTGAACAGGGGTTATTTCTGAGCAATGCAATTATTCAGTTATAGTAATGTCAATGATTCGATCTCACCAAAGGAAACAAATTTTATTTGCCTAATGCCAGTCACACAACCATCACCTTCAACTCAGCCTCCCTTTTTTAAATGTTGGACATTGCCAAAAACATGAGTGAATGTCCAAAACACAATCAGAAATATTTTAGTGATGGAAAAGCACCAAGCCCGTGGCTTCTTTCGCTTTATGCCGTTCACCATGAAACGTTTTTTGGGTTGTTGAAAAAGAAAAGCGAAAATGGATCCACAGTAGTAAATAAATACAGAGCACGTCATGCAGTGCCCCATTTTTACAGTGATTTTTCATATTCAATCCAATGGCCCAAAAAGATGACATATTGACACTCGCCACTTACGTAACACAAAATAGCATTCAAAATCGCGCATCGTGGTGCTTTTCACATCACAAAGTTCAGCACATTCACTCGGCCCTATAATCATTGAACGGCAGCGCGTAGACCTGTTTCAGTGCGTGAAACAGGCAAAAGCAAGCTTTGCATGCGATCGCACAGGCGCAATGCTTGTTCATGTTTGTTCGGTGGTAGGAGCAGTACATTTCAGCCCTCCCGTCCCAGAAGGTGGCCATCTGAAGTTGGAATTGGATCAGTGCCAAACTGGGCCGGCATACGGCGCAATTTGGAGTAGAATGTAAATAGGTATCATAAGTAAACAGAAGCTCGTATGGACTTTACTGGTGACTCACTAGTAGTGAGTGACTGGCTTAAACAGTAGAGGGTGCATTGATTCGACCCGACCCGTCCATCAAAAACAGTCCCGAAACCCTTCCGATACTTTCCAAATAGTAGCAGTAGGCAAGCCTCGATCCGACTCGATAGCAAAAGACCTTCCAAGATCCCCGAACCCTGAAAACCCAGACCCCAAAAAAGCACCAACAGATTTGCTGTGCGGCGCGGCCAGTGCGCGCAGCTGCGCCTTGTAGTCGGCGGCGGGGGCGCCCGCCCGGAACGCAGCCAAAGTGTCCACGAGCACGTCTAGGTGCACGTAGCGGTTTGGCTGTGTTTTGGGATTTTTTGGAGGTTTTTGTGGCAGATAGGAATTTGGCGTGGAGGTGGAGTTATTTTGATTTCCGCGTGTTGGCGCGCTATGCTTAGTAGGAACTTTTGAATGATTCGGCGGTGTTTAATGGCGCCGGATTTTATTGACATGCTGTTGACAATAATGCTGAATCATCAAGTTATTTTATGTGCGTACAAATGCCTATCCAATTGTTCTCGCAAACTCGGAAGATTTGAATAGGCGCTAAACATGCAGAATAGGAGTTCTGTTGGTAAACATGCAGATTCCTCCAGAAATAATGAGAATATAATATCTACACGTGAAAAGATTTTTAACACTTCTACACACAATCGGTTTTGCACACGCACACGGCAAACAGCGCGCCTCACATACACTACATTCCAAACTGTCGACCTTCCAAATATCCCCAGCATCACACACACCTGCAGCGGGAAGCCAGTGTAAGCGATGCCCTCCCTGTTGGCCATGAAGGCGATGGCGGCGGCGATGTGCTGCTGCTCGCCGGGCAGGCACACGAGCCAGCGGCGGCCGCGCGCGTCCCCCGGCAGCAGCGGCCAGTCGCCCACCGCTGCTGAGCCGGTCGAGTACTGCGGTTTGGGTGGGCGCGCTTGTGTTTTGCGTGATGTTTGGTGCCGGTTGGGCACTCAGTTGAGTGAATTGTAATTGGAAGAGTGAAGTGATAAGGAATTTGAAGTTAAAGAATGACTGTGACAGGAAGAATTTTCCGCATTTATTTCATTCTTGTACTTTTTCTTATTACATTTCCAACTGTTTTTTTCTCATGTAGCTTTTCTTATCAAGGATCATAGGTTTTACTCGACAACGTACACAGTTTGCTCCTGGTAGGTCGATAGATTTAAGACGGTACATTGCGCTTTTGTAGCTTATTCAAGTATGAGAGGGTATGCTCCCACTTTTTCACTTCACTCTGAATAAGTCACTTCAAACGATTATGGCAATTTAAATCACATCACTGAGCCTTACCTAGCTATGGGTGAAGTCTTGTCAGTCTGAAAATGATGTGACCCCTTCGTCACGAAGGCAACCATTCACCTTAAGCTGCGTTCAGACTGCAAAATGTGCCGACAAATAAAAAAGTGAAAAAGTTCCATAAATCCGGAATAAAGTTTCATATCTGCAAGAAAAAACAGTTAAGTGTACTCACTTGTTAGGTGCACTCACATGCCAAATTTCAGATAAATCGATCTTTTTGTTCCATAGTTATAAGCATTTGAAGAATTTGACGTTGTCGGTTCGCTTTTTTTGATCAAACTTTTCAAATGCTTATAACTATTATGGAACAAAACGGCCGATTTATCTGAAATTTGGCATGTGAGTGCCCCTAACTAGTGAGTATACTTAACTGTTTTTTTCTTGCAGATATGGAACTTTATTCCGGATTTATGGAACTTTTTCACTTTTTTATTTGTTGGCACATTTTGCAGTCCGAACGCAGCTTTACACGGTGAAGCCCTCTCAGGCTTCCATCGCTCTCGCGCTCAGCGCGAAAGCGACCAAACCATCTCAAATATCCGTTCAGTTCACCTGCATGGTGTCCACCTCGCTGCCGATCAGTCCGTTCTTATACAACCCCACGGCGACGCCGTTTTCCACGGCTAGAGCCGGTTCCAACCTGCCGAGCAGCTCGCGCAGCACGTCGGTCGTGGCGGCGACAAACTCCTCCGCCTGGGGGCAGTTCTAGAGCCTGTAAAATGCCCTGTCAAATGTCATGCAAAGTGTGAAAATTCATGTAAAATCCCCTGCAAAATCTCATGCAAAGCGCGAAAGTCATGTAAAATGTCCTGTCAAATGTCATGCAAAGTGTCAAAAGTCATGTAAAATGCCTCGTCAAATGTCATGCAAAGCGTCAAAAGTCATGTCAAATGTCCTGTCAAATGTCATGCAAAGTGTCAAAAGTCATGTAAAATGCCCTGCAAAATGGCAACCGAGTTGCCATTTTGCAGGGCATTTTACATGACTTTTCACTTTGCATGGAATTTGACATTTTATAGGGTATTTTACAGGCTCTGGGACTGACACCTGGGGGGCGGACCGGTCGGCGGCGATCTTGTGTGACTTGTGCGCCAGCAGGGCGGCGCGTTGCAGCTGCAGCGTGCCCATCGGCCACGGGCCCATTATGGCAGTGTACTGCGCGATGGATTTCCATGTAATTACTGATAATTGGGCGATGCTATGTGCTAGATTTCATGGATGATCGGCACAAGAGCGAAGCTAGTACGGTTGCCTTTCCTACAGTAGAAAGTAGGTTTGCTGTCTCTTCAAACGGCGTCACACGTAGCCTGAATAAAATTTCCACGCAGGCATTATTTCAAATTCAAATGTTGTCTGACTCGCACGCAAATGCATGAATTCAGCTTGGGTGCATGCGCTGCAAAAAGGATTGTCCGGATTAACAGATTCACACCAAGGCCTAGGTATATATTTTACCGTGTCCATAATGCCGTGCCGCAGCGAAAACTCGTAGATGGACAGTTCGGCCGGCGGGCACACGTCGCCCTCCAGCTGCCCGTACGTTTGCACCGAGGCGAACAGGAAGCGGCAGCGCTGCGCACATTTACGTTACACATTGAACCTTTAAAAAAGTCCAGAAAAACGCAAATCAACCTTAATATTATCCGTGTTTCCCCTGCAAACGGTGGTCAAATAGTGTTCGATTTTGGCCCTGTCCCCGGCCCTCTTCGCGTCGGCCACATCGTTGGTTGCAATGCCCTGCGCCGGGTTTGCGCCCTGCTGCGGCGCGCCGCGCTGCCTGTGGTGATTGTCGTTGCGACGTTGGTGTTCGATCGCCGCCGCCGACCAGGGGGCAGTCCCAGACAATGTAAAGTGCCTTGTAAAATGTAAAATGTAATGCAAAGTGTCAAAAGTCATGGAAAATGTCCTGCAAAATGGCAACCGAATTGACTTTTGACACTTTGCATGACAATTGACACTTTACAAGGCACTTTACAGGGTCTGGGATTGGCACCATACGTCCCTGTGTGTGCACTCTAATTGATTGGTGGATTGTGCTTGCGAAGTTGGTCATGCCACTCACATTATGGTGGTAACGTTTGGGATAAAAATGTAAAAATTTAAATTCAACGTTTTCTTATCGTTTTTTTTTTGTTTTTCAAAAAGTTAGTGTACTTGAATTTCGCACATTTGTAGGACTTTTTAATAGACAGCAATATTTTGAAAATTAACACTGCTTATATTTAAACTGAGAAAATTAAGTGCGAACATTTCATAATCGCAAAATATTTTTCCAATGTGATAATTTCAACTAATGTATAATGCTAATTTGACAGCTACATAGTGTAGCATTGCAGTATCAAAGTGTCAAAAAAATCCATTCAATCCATAAAAATATCTGAAATTTCCTTCCCCTCGCCCCCTCTCAACGCGTCAACTCGCCTGGACTGGGCGCGCTGGTCGGCCGAGTCTGTGCCGCGCCGCGTGATCGCCGCCACGGGCACGCCGATCTCGCACTCGTCCCAGTTGTCGTCCTCGCTGTCCGGGTAGTACTGAAGCGCGCGGACGTTTCATGTTTTGAGTGTTTTTGTGTGGTCTGACAAGCGCGCCCGTTGTATTTTACTGAATATAGCCGTTGATATTATTATATTTTTTAACCCTTATACATAAAATATTTAATAATTAAATATTCAATTTAATATTAATATTTTTTCAACCAAACATTCGAAGTATTTGGAATACTCATAAATCAGCTTTGAACGCATTTGAGTTTACCAGAATGAGTTATCCGTTCACTAGTGTCGATGTAGATAAAAATCATCCATCCCGGTAAACTGAAATGCATTCAAAGCTGATTTCTGTGTTTACCAATATTAAGGGATTTCGATAGAAACCTAATGTGTTTAAACACAGTCCGAGAAATCAAAAATTTTTATTTTACATACCTAGATTTCTTTATCTTAAAGAATTTTTTTTCTCACTTTTTATTCGATTTTCTCTGTACCTACACTTAAACTGCAATGGCAGATTAAGAAGACCTCCATTAAACCCAACCTTATCAAGTGATTAGGACATTGAAAGGATAAGTAAACTTGCATTTAGTCGATTGATCAATTGACAAATACACTTGTCAGTTACAAGTGTTGTCACTTATAAGTTTCACTCACTTAACTTGCCACCTGTCACAAGCCAACCCGTCACTTTCCAAGTAACACTACAAAGCCGGCACCTGTTCATCCAGCGCAGCCGCAGCGGCGGCACTTTTGCCTCCGTGTTTGAGCGGCGGCCGGCCGGCGCCGTTGCCGTTGGCGGTGCACAGGGCCGAGTCGACGGCCGCCCAGCCGCTCGGACCGCGGCCGATGGCGCCGCGCACGTTGCGCGCTTGGAGTTGCCTGTGATAGGTGGTTGAATTGAGGTTGCGGCGGAGGCTAATTGTTTAGGAGATCTAGGGGCGCATTACCCCCATAATTACTCATCAGCATTACTCAATGTCAATTACTCAATTACTCATCAGAATCAGTGTCAAAAAAAAGTGTCGACTGCAATGTAAATTAACTATCGAATTTTCACTACACAAATTTTTTATTATAGTTATTCATTTCATGGGGTGTGGGTGTGGCACATAGACATAGCACTGCGCTGAGTACACTGGCCACCGGTGCTCAATCTCATACCCACTAGTCACACTCACGCCGCAGATTAGGTATACCGTATATCCTCGAATAAGTTTTTCAAGCAGGGAGGGTATCTCCTTCACAGTCCGCTAACAGAGGGAGTTATTCGAATAGGTTTTTAGAGGGGGACTTATACAAGAATATACGGTAATTTATCTTTTGTTGTTGTTTTAAATTACCTTTCAGGTGAGGGGCGGCCGCGCGCGGCACGGCGGCGCTCCAGAAACTCCTCTGAGCGTTTGTACGTCTTCGCGCGCGCCTTCCATGCCTATATATTTACAGCGTAATGAATTTTTTAGTCGAACAAATTCGATTAGCTATGGGCAAAAGCAAACCAAATGTGCTGCAAAAGCAAATTTCCCCGATGGTTTTGTTTGATAATTTTGCAGTATCTCAGCAGAATTATAAATACTATAGGCACCATTTCGTACACATGCTGCACAAAAACCTCAAGATGCTGCGTCTAGCTGCATCGATAATCAGCCCATTGACCTCACCATTTTCTCCTCCGGTGTCAGCTGATTCCACAGAGGCGTGGCAGCTGAAATCAGCTCCTGGCGCGAAATTAAATGATCCCGGAGGGTTTTTCAGACAGCTCGATTGATTTCATTGGGTTTAATGCGTTATTGATCCAATGTGTTTTTGACAGCTTGACAAGCATGAACGGAATTACGTACTGAGGCCGGCCACGAATAGTTCCAAAGAAACCAATTAATCGGGCTGCCCGAAAAAGACGTATCGGGCTAATTAAATCTCATCCCTGGTCCATTCCTCTGAACCGGCGGCCAGTTTCCGCTTCCAGTTGCAAACGCACGTGCTGCGCAAACATGCTGAAACCGTTGCACGTCAATTTTGGCATTCTGCCAATTCCAATTGCGAATTGGCTGCGGCACCCTATTGGATGATGATGATTTTGTTGAATGTTTTTAAAATTGAGCTTTTTTGGCTGTTGGAGGTGATGGTGATGTGTTTATGGCGCGGGGTTGAGAAATTTGTAAACGGAAGGGAGATTTGACTTCTAGATAAAATGTCACTGCGCGCATTCATGACGCAATTATGTCTAATTTTTTTCAGCTGACAAGGATTTTGAGCCAATTTGCCGCAGCAACGATCTTTTCTCCGATGAAGATTTGAGTAGCTACAGCCGAGCTACGGCGTCAATTATGCGTGAGTTCATTCTGCTTTTCTGTTGACTCCGACATTTCAAGTAGAAAATATTTGCAAATGCAAAATCCGCACAAACCTGCTCGGTAATGCATTTTCTACCGTCGATGAAGAATTGTTATGTACCGTAGGTATAATATACGCGAAGAAAATACCTAGCAACTTTACCGAAAACGCGTCTTCACACAGCACGTTTTTGAGCTGATGTGCACACCATTGACGACGCACCACGAACCAGAGTTGTTAAAAGTACTGAACTTTTTTCAAAGTAAACGTAAACGTAAAGTATTTTATTTTTACTCAACCTTGAGTACAGAAAACGTAAAGTATTTTTTAAATACTTTTACACAGGGTAAAACGTGAGTAAAATACTTTTTTTTAGAGAAAACGTAAAACTGGGTATTTTTCTCACAGAAAACGTAAAAATGAGTATTTTTCTCATGAAATGTTGACGTGAGTATTGTTTCTCACAGAAAACGTAAAAATCAGATATTTTGTCAATTTTTACTCTAGAATACATCAAATATGTGTTAACTATTTGATAATTGATAACAATTTCTTAGGAAAATGTCCTATTTTAGTTACATTCTGTCTGTCAAAATGTCACCTTCCATCATTTCCCGCTTAATTACGTTTTCGGTACTCACGTAATTTTAAAAAGTACGCGAGTAAGTGCGGTAAGTGTATTTTTTTTCTGGAGGAAACGTAAACGTATTTACGCAGTACTCGAGTATCCGTATTTATCGAGTAAACGTAAATACGTTTTAACAACTATGCCTCGAACCCCCCCCCCCCCTCTCAGTGCGCATCCGGAGCACGTCGCTGCTGCACGTGCTCAGCGCCATCCTGTCCGCCATCGCCACCGGGCTCGGCTTGCTTGGCCACCGCTGGCACAACAACAAAACCATATATTCTGGCGTGTTATACATCATCGCGGGCCTGGCCATTTGCGTCTCCGTGCTACAGTATATTTGCGTGGTCGACGATGAAATGGCGCCGAGAATGCGCAGCACTTTGGGGTCAGATAGACTGAAGGGCGAGCCGCACTATGCTTATGATTATGGTCCGTTTGTGTGCGATTATGATCATTTTGGGAATTTCAATTCGCCGATTAAAAGTTTTCCCAATTTTTGCAATTTTAAACTTTCTTCAGCTCTCCGGCGCAGTTCATCTACTTATTGTTGTTCCTACTTTTCAGGTTATTCATTCTTCCTGGCCGCAATGTCTTTCCTGCTTATTCAAATGGCCGCCCTGGGTCATTTGTTCCTGTATTTTCGTCGTTTTCCCACCGTGGAGGACAAATGCAAAATGGTGCCCGGCCTGGGAGAAAAAGGTATTTTTCGTGATTTGAGTGTGCGTCTCAGGCGTTCATGCGATAGTATTTTTGGAAAACAGAAACTAGGGTAAGTATGTATTAGTGCCTATAATGACCGGCGCTGGCGCTGTTTGGCGAAGGCACTATGCGTATTCAGCAGAGTTGGAAAAACGTATTTACGTTTACCCGAAATACCCGGTTATTCGGGTATTTATACTTACGTTTACGTTTACGTTTTCCAAAAATACCATTACGTTTTGTTACGTCTTCCTGACCAAAATACCCGTGTACTAGTGAAAACGTAAAAAACTTGTGATCGTTCTCATGTTCAAATGGGCCGCACCACCTGCAGCCAACAATATTCTCATGTTTTTGCATCAATGTAACATGTTTATGTACAAAAAAGCGGAGTAGGTAGAAAAGTGACTGCATGCTTGCACGTACACATGGAATTTCGGGTACATATTCAAAAATGTGTTGAAATGCTGAACACAGAAACCTTTTTGTTTGTTTGTAGAGCATTGCGTATATAAATTTTTTTGTGATGAATTCCGATGATGCCACTTGCAACAACTGTGAGTAGCACACGTTTTGAACCTGGAGGGGCGAGTGCAAGCTCTCGTGCCAATCCCAGACTCTGTAGTATGCCCGGTAAAATGTAAAATTTCATGCAAATGTCAAAACTTATGTAAAATGCCCAGCAAAATGGCAAAAATTGGCCACCTTCCAGGGCATTTTGCATGACTTTAGACACTTTGCATGCCATTTGATATTTTACAAAGCATTTTACAGGGTCTGGGACTCCCCCAGAATCACCAGCATAGTTGGATTTGGCCACACTTACAACAGAAAGTGGTGCAGATTGAGCGATTTACCCATCCAAAGGTGAAAATAATGGTATTTTCCAAAGCACAATGGCAAATACTGTGTGTAAAATTTTTTACGTTTACCTTTTTTTTCACGTATTCCTTGGTATTTTGAAAATACCTTACGTTTTAGTATTTATACTTTTGATTTGGAAAAGGTTTTTACGTTTACGTTTACGTTTTCCAAAAATACCAGTATTTGCACAACTCTGGTATTCAGGCACTTTACTTTGGCGCCCGATTTTCGATTCCCAAATACCGATGGAATTCACCACACTTCACATAAAACACAGAAAAAATACACCTGCAATACTCACAGTGCGACGCTATCGGATTGAGTCGGAAACGGCCGCAAATGACCAACTGGCCGGACCCACCCTGTACAACAACAACAACATGTACCACGCGTCGCCCAGCCAGGGCTACAGGGTGGCCCAGGCGAAGATGCAAAGCAACGGGGCGCATTGCAGCAGCGATATGGAATCTCGAGTGATGCAGCAAGGGGGATATGCGCCGGCTGTGAATTCGGCACCGAAGAAAATCCACGGCACCAGTGAGGACTGTCTTACTAATGAGTATTATCTGGTGGACACACTGTGAGTAAAACCATGAATGTGTTGGCTGCAATTCCACATATTGTCAATGGCCTGTCAATTGTCAAGTCAAGCTTTAGATACAAGTATAAAAATTTGACGGGGATTCGGCACGTATCTGAAATTTGAAGTAGGTATTTCATTATTCGAACAGATCAGAAACTCAAGTATAGAGCGTATACATATGGAGCCAACGCTTACCTGCTCATGTGACAAACCAGATTTTTTAGCTTGCACTTGTCTAAATATGTAAATTTTATTTATTTATTGTAAACAGAATTTTGTAAAAATGAGGTGTACACAAGTTTGTTGACTTCATATCGAAGTGTGTTTGGGGGAATTACCGTATTACCTCGAATTATACCCCCTCGAATTACCCCCCCTCAAAATGGGCCGGGGAAATAATAACCCCCCTCGAAATACCCCCCACCGGAATGATGTACATCATGTATGCAATGTACATGATGTATTTATCACTGCTAATTTGCATTGCAGCTACACATAGACCAGTTTGTGTAGCTATCTACGTTTTTAAGTCCAAATATACTCTGTTTGGACACATTTATTACCTGTTTTGGGTACGCAAGTCCCTACCATTTACTACGATTCTTACGAAAATTCCCGACGAAATAATAACCTCCCTCGAATAACCCCCACCTCGAATTAACCCCCCCCCCCCTTCGAATTAACCCCCCTCAAATTTTGCTGGCGAAATAATAAACCCCCATGGTGGTATTTCGAGGTAATAAGGTATTCGTATTTATGTAGGTAAAAAATCCTTCTTCCCGACTGCACCAATGATAAACGTACTGCAGTTGACAGGTTTAGATTTGTGCTGAAAAGCTGAAATGGTGATGCTTGTTCTGAATGCTCAAGTAGGCAGTGTTCATTCCAAATATTAATCAATATTGTTTTTCATTACTTAGATATTTGCTTGTCCAACTCAGATCAGAAACATTTCAAAAACTTCGATTTCGTCAGTGTTAGATATTTTTATTTGGTTATTATTAATCTCAACTCAATTAATCTCATTTGCATTTTGAACTAGACAGGACAGTTTCGCTGATTCTGTGCACTAAATACATACATATCAGGCATAACGATAATAGGAACGTTAGAAAAATATCCATTATTGTGTTTCTTTGGAATCGTTTTTGTCTAGGGTATGCAATATTTCTCTGACTATGGTTTACTCAACTGTTTTTATGCGCGGTTGTTTACATTCGGAAGTGTAGTGAGTAAAAAAAAACATTTAAGCGGCGTTTACACTGACACGTGTGACGACAAAAACTTTTTGGGCTTTCAACTTTCTTTATGTCACGAAAATTGAATAATTGTTGTGTCAGACACCTAGATCACGATCACTCTTTCTGCCTAGGACAAACATAAATTTATATATATGACGTTATCATACACAATAAAACGAAACAAAATTTTTGTCGTCACAGGTTGTCGGTTCGAGTTGTTCCCGGGAGCCTCGTTAACGAGGCTCCCGGGAACAACTCGAACCGACAACTTGTGACGACAAATTTTCTTGTTTGTTTTATTGTGTATGATCACGTCATATATAAAAATTTATGTTTGTCCTAGGCAAAAAGAGTGATCGAGATCTAGGTATCTGACACAACAAATATTCAATTTTCGTCACATAACGAAAGTTGAAAGCCCAAAAAAATTTTGTCGTCACACGTGCCAGTGTAAACGCCGCTTAAAAAATTTTTTTTTTGAGTGTTTTACAGGCTAATACGGTTAGGCACGGTTAACTGAACACAACGCGTTTCATGGGTGAATTTTTTTTAGCCAGATACCGTATTTCTTCTAATAGAACGGCATACCTCCAATAGAACGGCACCTCCAATAGAACGGCAGGTTTTGGCACCTTTTGACACCCATGAAAAGAATAGAACGGCAGCCTCCAATAGAACGGCATCTCCAATAGAACGATGGGTAGAAAGTACGTTTTAAGAGTGCCAAAACACAAATATATTTGAAAAATTGGTGGCGAGTAAATACATCCAGGGTGTTCCGAACTATTATTCAGGAGTTGTTTTCACACTTATATGGCTGCTAGTGATGTTAAAGGCACCGGGAAAAATGGCACCGCACCGCACCGGCACCTTTGCCAATGCATGAAAAGGGCACCTGGCACCCTGGGGCACCGGCCAGAAAATGGCACCGCACCGCACCGGCACCGGTGCCTTTTGGAAAAAATGGCACCGGCACCGAAGGGCACCGGCGGGTTGCCGGTGCTAGCACCGAAAGGCACCGCACCGGGCTGGAATTTCTGAAGTAAATATCGGGCAGTTTCTTAGTGGTCTCACCTTTGGAAGTGCATATTTCGATGAATTTTCAACCGATTTTGATCTTAAAATGATCATAATGATGTGGCAATCACTTTTAAGAAGCAATTACAATGATTACAAATGAAAGATAAAATATTTTTTTCACTACAATGTCCATAGCCACTATTGTCTACTGATCGGAGTCGTTACTGTACAGAGAATGAAACTATCTCTGTCATTAACTGACAACAAATTTTGAACAAAAAAGTAAGATAAATATAAAGTATAAAAATGATTTAAAATTCAACCAAATTTTAGATTTGCTCATCAAATCACGTATCGGGTATAATGGATTTCACAGTATTTGATGGGAGGTTTACAAAATAGGCAAAAACGGTTGGGTAAATATATCACTGTTTTTTGAAATATGAATAAGCACATACTATGGACAAAATTGCACACCACATGATACCTTGGCCGGTGCCTTTCCCGGTGCCTATTACTTTGGCCCTGGTGCTAGCACCTTTGGCACCGGCAAAAAAATGGCACCGCACCGCACCGGCACCGGTGCTATTCTGAAAAAAATGGCACCGGCACCGGCATGGCACCCCTGAAGATTGCAATGGCACCGCACCAGCACCGGTGCTGGTGCCCTTCGGTGCCCAGCACCGGGGCACCGGTGCCCCGGTGCCTTTACATCACTAATGGCTGCTCTGATATTTTAACATCGCACATGTTTCACTAAAATACTATGCTCAAATGAAAATCGTGTGAAAATTTCTGATGAAAAAATAGAACGGCATCCTCCAATAGAACGGCACCTCCAATAGAACGGCAGGTAAAAAGTTGACGAAAAAAATAGAACGGCGCTGTTCTATAAGAAGAAATACGGTACCTACATAAATATCACGTGAAGGATTACAAATTGCAAGCACATGCGATGCGAACCCAATGCGTGACGAAAATTTTCAGTGTACTGTCAGATTTAAGTGGTTGGTCATCTTTATATTTAAAGCACCACCTGGAAAAACACATATTAAGTCAAATTAAGACATTGAATACATATATTCTTGTGTACAAATCGAACAAATTGTTTGTGTCCACGCTGTAGACTGTGGCGCGAAACATTTTCGAATGAAGTAAATGAAATGCATGAAATGACTGGTATCAACGATACAAAAATAAATAAATGTTAAAGCACTGTTAAATGTGATTAGCGTGGAGATTGTGATGATGGAAAACGCTGGATGTTTTGGCGATGGTCATTTTACGGCCCATAAATATTCCCATCCAATGCATGAAGTAAGGATATTCACATTCACACAGTCTGCTGACAACCAGGCTTTTCAAAGGCGCCACAATTTATCTCACGTTGTTCCATCAATATCCATATAAAGCAAATGGTATTGGCAAGGCACCAAATCATCAACACTGGCAAATTTCTAAACAACTACAAAAAGCATCACAGAGAAAGGAACTGAGCATCACACGGCAACAATCAACTTTCCACCAATTGGTATTCACACCTTGGGCCGGCAAAGTTATTGGGACAATAACACTGCCTTCTTTCGCTGTTCTCGCCCTGTACCACGCAAATGCCCTCGTTGTAGCAATAGCCGCGGGCCAAACTAGGCGTGCACAGTGACAATTGACCCAAATGGAGGACGCCGTTCATTAGGGAACGAGTGTTCCGTTGCACGGCTGAAACGGCCACGTCTTCGACGCCGTATTGGCACTTGGAACCAATGAAGCCTGAAAAGTGGTTGGAAAGTACCTAGGTGCTCACTTGGAACCGATCCGCGCAATGTCAAAAAATTGGACAGGCTCAAAGAATCTAGATACCGTATTTCTTCTAATAGAAGGGCGGGTCTCCAATAAAAGGGCGTCTCCAATATACACAGGGAAAAGCACCTTGCTGGCAACTCGCTGCCAGCTCACCTGCCAAGCAGCAAAAAATAGGCCTAGCTCACTGACAACTTTTTTGCAGCTCGCTGCCAGCTTGCTGACATGTTTCTAAAATGCTGTGCTGTGTTTATCAAATACGTGCTTTCAGCGAGCTGACGGTACACTGCAGCCTTTTACAGCTAGCTGCCAGCTCGCTGCCGCACGCTGACAACTCGCTGCCAAGTGTAAACAACTGCTTGTCAGCTTGTTGTCTCCTAGCTGGCAGCGAGTTGTCAGTAAGGTACTATTCCCTGTGATAAGGGCAGGTAAAAAAGTTGACGAAAAAAATAGAAGGGCGCCATTGTATTAGAAGAAACACGATAAACGTACACGCCAAGCGTCGTACCCAAACTTCGCCTTCAGCGATTTAACAGACAACTGATTTTAGATCAACGTTTGACTGACATGCACACAGCAGCTTATCTTAGAAACTAGGTGAGGTGTACAAAGTGACATTAAAACTCTTCCGACAAGGGGGGGGGCTTTTTACGACACCAACAAAACTATCCACAATAATGCCTACATACCAAGGGGACATTCACAGGCATACGCAGTAAAATTGCCAGTCGCTGCTGGTCTGATTGCGACACATACTCCTCCATTTGCACAATTGCACCTGTGTCTGTCTATTAAGTCACCACATTCACTGCCTGCATAACCCTGTGAGGAAAATGTGATTATATAATACCTAAATATGTGTGCTGTCAAGGGCAACCACCAACCAGGGTTACCCAGGTACCAGCCCCAAGCCTTGTAAATGTGTTAAGGCCAAGTGTCAAAATGTCAATTTTCAATTTTCATGCTAAGTGTCAATTGTCATGCAAATTTCAGTAATAAAATGTTTTCTTTATTGTTATGGTGGAACATTTACATGACATTTGACACTTGACTTTGCACTTGGCTTGCGACTGCCCCCAGGTCACACCTTGACAATTCACTGAAGGTGAAGTTTGCAGATTGAATACAAAATGTCAAGTGTCAA
Organism: Sphaerolaimus hirsutus; assembly: GCA_964036195.1. Taxonomy (NCBI): domain Eukaryota; kingdom Metazoa; phylum Nematoda; class Chromadorea; order Monhysterida; family Sphaerolaimidae; genus Sphaerolaimus; species Sphaerolaimus hirsutus. The sequence goes on along the minus strand of OZ038454.1, from coordinate 13,208,021 downwards.
CCAAAAGTCAGTATATGATATACAGTTTTTCATTCTTTAAGCTTGATACTCCTTTGTGAGTTGATAAATTGTGGAGTTTGTATGATAGTAACACAGTACATAAATAAGTCTATTTCACACACCTGTGGACACACGCAGCCACAATGGCCGGTTGACAAGGACAAATACATGCCGCCATTTCTGCACACCAACTGCGAACAATCGACACTTTTACCCGCCGGCTGGTATTTTTTCTCATTCGCCCTGCCAGAACGCTGGTTTATTTCAGCAGTGCTCGGTTCCCGTTCACTCAGTCTGATCTGCCTTTGTTCCCCACCGCATTCACATACAGTGTGTTGCACCATTGAGGTGAGGTTGCACATTTCTGGTAGAAGGCGATCTGCTCAGATGAAGTATGGGTTGTTATTGAGTGCGAGATTTTTCAATTTTAGTGCCATATTTTTTAGCAGAAAGGTGACCTGCAATAGATGGACACCTCCCCTGGAGGATGTGTAGAGAATGGAGTTGTACAAATACCCATCTTAACTCTAAAAACGCTGAAAGCATTCAAAATGAATGATTCTCTCCAAGTTGTTTTGTTGTCTAACACATGTCTACATAGTACATTTCATAGTTAGAAAACAAGATAATTATTTTAACACATAATAACATCCCCAATGCGAGTGCTGGTGAAAAACTGACAACAATAGGATGACCTATTTTTGTCTTTTAGCTATACTAGAGCTTATACCAACCTTCCTTAGAAAACTCCACAAAGCCACCATCCTCCTCCTCGAACTGCTCAAAAACCTCCCCACTTAATTCAGCAGACTGTTCAGTTGAATTATCACTTCTAGCCTGCCTTTCAAGGTTGCCATTCATCATTTGTTCCATGTCGGCCACGAATACCAACGTGGCACCATCGTCCTGTGTTGTGGCATACGGTTCTGGTAACTCTGTGGTACCCGTGGCTCTGAATAGAGAATATGTAGGACTGGATGGGCTGCCAGCTGGTGGGGGGTCCACTGACGCGACTTGAGAACTGTGGAATTGGATGAAATACTTTTTTTAATGGGTGACTGGAATAAAATGTTTTTTAGAGTTGAAAAATTGCCTGGTAAGTGGTTGGACCGTTGTCGCAGTGGGTATGTGTTCCAGAGGGAATTCCGTGCTCTTGTCGAGTGAAGATAGTCGACTCTGTCTGTCAATCAGGTTTTCATCAAGCAATGAACTTTGCTCATCTGTGTCGCCAACGTTGCCAGCACCAATAGTCGACTGAAAATTGGTTTAAGTTTCCAGGCTTATTCATTCACACAAAAGCAACAACACTCCACAAAAACCACCAGAACAGCACCTGTATCTCTCTCAGAGTATCCGGAATCTCAGTGAGTCCAGTGCCACATCTGGCCACGCCCACCAGGATGGGCACCCGGGTGCCGGGCACCTCCCTGCCCGTGTCCGGCTCGACGCACCACGAGTCGCCCACGGCGTTGTGCTGCAAGTGCTGGTAGCTGCCTGTGTAGAGGGTGGGATGGGTGTATGTGTTCTGTCAGGATTGCGGGTGTGATTGATGAGGCAAATACAGCGGCATTTGATGTGTATTCAAGTAACATTGCATTTGCAACGTCGTGGTGGCCCATTGCAGGGGAAGCAGGGGAAATACGTGAGAAAACAATTCCTACAAGCCACAAACCATGTTCGTCACACTGTGGAACGTAGGCTTCAGGCACAGGCTTGCCAGCTTTGAGTTCGAATGCGGTCAGCTGAAGTCTAGCCCTGAGCGCGTGCTCCTCGCAGGGTCCAAGCGCAGCCGCCGAAGCAATCACGTCACCGTCATTTTCGTCATCAGGAGGGAATGGCACCTGCTCCTCATCGTCATAGTTGTCAGGTTCATTTTGGTCGTGTGTCGTTTCGCCCAGCGTCACTTCGTCCAGTATGTGGTCGGCGCTGGCGCTGGTGATGCCCAACTCGAGCGGGTCGAATGGCAACAATGTGGGGTGGCTCACGCTGCGATAAGTGATGTCGGATCGACCAGTTTGTTGTAAGTTAAGAGTATTGCAGAGAAATTAGAAAGACCACTTCTGTACAAAGATTTTAAAATTTAAAATCTAGTTTTTAAAACTCGGACATTCTGCCTGCGCACGCTGGTTTTCAACAATAATTTCGAAAACTCATAAATCAGCTTTTTACGCATTTGAGTTTTCTAGAATGAGGTGTCTCACAACTACAGTCGAATGAGATTAAAAATGACCCATTCGAGAGAACTCAAATGCGTTCAAAGCTGATTTATGAGTTTTCTAGATTTTGGTTGAAAACTACGACACATTTAGGCACATACATACCTGACAAATTCAGTGGCGACAGTGTAATCTTCATCATCCGGAAATGATTGATCAGTAAAACCGATGCTTTCTTCATTCTCTTGCGTATTCTCGATTTGACGATTCTCTGAAATCGGAATAATATGTAGCTAATAAATTTGCTTGAAAGGAGTTTGGTTACAAATACGATCAGGAAACACATTATACTAAACGTACAACGTACAACTTACAGGTTGCATAGATAGGTAAATATACAAATTAATGTGTTAACATTTAAACAATCACTAATTGTGCGAGTCGAAGTACAAATCAGTATTGAATTCCCTTGACACGGTGTTGAAAACATAATTTATTACTTGTTGCAAGCGAATTTGTGACGTTCCCTAAAATTTGCCGCTTGAAAAAGCATTTGACATTGTGTGAATATGGCAGTGGGAAAAAATTGCGAATATTGATCACCAGCAAAGGGTAAGCTGGCTCAGTAAAGAATAAATTGCATTAAAACTGATAATGAATGTTCACAAGCAGCATATCCAGCAGACGCACGGTATACAGTTTTCGGAACGGAACGCAACATGATGACGTCATGGTTTATAATACCTATACGAATCGTTCAAAAATAGACAAATATAAAGACGTTACGCATTCGAATAGAATTGCATTTTTTCTGTTTTTGATAAATATATTTTTTGGTGTAAAAGTGGGCATCTGTATTGCGTTCGCGCGTTGTTGCGTCAGACATAAGTATTTATGTGCGCATGTAAACCGCACTGTCCGCTGGATACCGAAAACAGAAAAACTAATTAAACAATTACCCGGCACTCCGTCGTTCACCCTGTGCTTTGTATCAAACTGTAAATCCAGCAGAAAACCGGCGGATTCTGGCCCAACTTTCGTGCCATTTTCCGCCTGTGCCCCTTGCCCGTCCCACAGGCCGCGATCGGCCGCATCAAGGGCTCTTAGCAGGTCGTCGTTCAAAAAACGTACCCGCCCATTTGAATGGGGATTTTCGTTGTACGGCGGCACTGGGTAAGTGTCCCTTGCTTTGGCTATAAAAATGGTGGGTAGGTGGCGATTTATTTAGTTGCGGGGGTTGTAAAGCGATTTTAAATACATTGATTTGATTGCGGTGGGATTTTGGAAGCGAACCGAGTAGGAGAATGCAAAAGTAATATTGTACAAAGCGGGGTGTATAAATGATAAGTATTTAGCACAAAGTGGACTGTTTGGAATGTGACACAGAAGCGTTGTACAGAACCCATGAAAAACGTAATTGTATCTCTGATCCATTCAACGCTGTGACGCAGAGACATACAACTATTGTCAATTGAAAGAATCGAAATTTCAAGCGTCTTCACAACATTCTTTCTTCAAAAAGTACCCCAGTGCAGCGGCAAAATTTATCCAAATATTTGTAAACTTATGCTGGCGTAGGCCTCCTAGTAATGTAGTGCCGCACGTCATTTAGACCCGCTAGTCATGTATAGGGGGTGAGGTATTAGCAGCGGGTGTACATGACCAGCGGGCAGGGAATTAGCGGCAGAGTGGGTTGTCGTGTGACCAGCGCACAAAGGGCACACAACAATCTGAAGGACACATTACAATAGGCACCCCTATGTGTTTGTCCCGCATGCTCAATGTCTGCGTCTCCCCACACATAGGGTATATGATGGCCAAGCCCACTGGCCATGTACGCCCGTCGCTAATACCATGCCTTCTAGTCATGTAAACGCCCCCTACACACAATTAGCTGGTATACATGACTAGCAGGTAGAAATACATGACTGGTGGGTCTACATGACTAGCGGGTTTAGTACAGGCTCAGAGTCCTTATGCCAAGCCGAGTTTCTAAAAAGCTGTCACAATCCAAGATAATTTTGCATTCAGCAAAGTGAACATTTTCAAAACAACAGTATAACGCAGTTTTCTGTTTAATCCCCAAGGTCTAAACTCTGAATAAAAGCCAGGCGTTTGCAAAACACCTTTGAAAAACTCACTCGACAAACTGTGCAATTCATCCTTCTTCCTCTGTCCAAAAATAGGCGACAGCGTGCTGGCCGGCAATTTCTGATTCCTCAACAATTCGCTCACGTCCTGCTGATCGATAACAGACTGGTCGATCGCGCCATCGCCAGCGCCAGTGGCACCAACAATGGCATCCACCACTGGCGTGGTCCATTGGCGCGCATCTATGTTTGGCGTGCCGGCAGCCAAACTGCTGGTGACGAGTGTGTCATTACTTTGGCCGGAATGTGACTGCGTCGTGTCCACTCCCGGCTGAGTGCTGGTTGTCTGCGAACCGGTGTGATGTGGGCGATGGGCGGTTGCACTTTTGTCGCTGACAGTGATTGTAAAATCGAGGAGAAAATGGCGCTACGCGCTGCTGCCGAGTTACAGACGGTAGCCAGAAAGGTCAGAAGACAATAAATACGTGAACGATCCAACCAAAATGCACCAAAATGACGTGCGTCATGTGTACAGACGAACCTCAAAGAAGCTGAAACTAGCGACACTGCCTCTTTTAGTGGTTGGCACAGGTGTGGGCTCGGAACCGGAACCGGACCCGGCCACAGTTGATCGGATTAATAGGCTCAAACGGTGCTCTTCACCCGTTGCCGACTCGTTCTCAATAACTGCCACTGGGGGATCCGTGGGCGCGCCCGGTCTGAATGGGCAACCCGATGGAGGCGTGCACGCACACACGTCAGTTTCTTCACAGCCGTACACCTGTAGATTGGGGAGTATTTTTGGATGAATGTGGATGGATGGATGGTAAAGTATCGTAAAAAGGGATTCACGAGTGTGGGTTCAAAATGTCTGCCCAAATCTGAACATAATGTCATCTGTGTGCCTAACCTATTTTTGTGGCTGAACTGTTTCTATCGTGGCGGTGAAATAGTTCTATTTTTTAGGCACACAGAATTTTCTGCGTAAGCTGCGCCTGGATGACACAAAGCTTACGAAGGACATTAATTTGTGTTTCAATACATTTGCGTTTCCGGGCACAATTTAGTGTTGCACGCGCACCGCTTTGCATCGAGTCGGGCTTGCTGTTCCAGCACAAGTCAACGCTTCACAACAAGAACAGAACACACCCTGACGCATTCCAAAGAGCACGGATCAAACGCAAAGCCAGTGTGACATCTGAAATAATATGGTTTGCTCTTCCAACAGTACACGTAGCGCCTGCAGTCGGCTCCGTCTGGGTAAAGGTCCTCAAAAACTGATGTGCAAGACTCGAAATTGGGCTTTCTTCTTTGCACCACGTCGCCTGTGGATGGTGAAAATTTGGTTTGATGTGTTTGTCTGTTACTCTTATCAATATTCGGACGATTTAGCAAACTGAATGAACCCCGTCAAGCGATAAATCAAGTTACGGTACATGGAAATTCTAACCTTTCTTGTCGCAAAGACTCTGTCACTCCACCTGTCAATTTTAACTGATAAAGACGTATTTTTATAACATTTACCTAAATTTTATAGCATAAACATTCATCACATACATAAATATAACGACATATAAAAAGTCAAGAACGTACCATCACCACTTTCACTCAAACTATTGCCCAGGAACAGCTGGGCATTTGTCACGGTGGCCGCGAGGGCCATGCCGATGCCGAGCAGCACGGAGCGCAACAAGTCGGACGGCATTGGCGACAAAATGCAGAATTTTGGCCTGCTAGATGCCGGTCGGGTGTGTAGTCGCATTCTGATTATTAGATATTTTTGATCGCATAAATGATCAAAACTGTGTCACCAGGTTGTGAGGTTAGAAAACATTATAATATTATATGTTATGCATCAATATGTATTGTAGGTATAGGTGACCACATGATAATTATGGTGCTTGAAAATACACGCTTCCCGTTATCGCTCATAGACAGAAGTGGGTGAGACAATAACACATATTGTTCAAGTGGTTCAATTTCAAGTTGTGTCGATGATAATTTCGTACGGGTCGAACGAAAAATTAAACAAGTACCGTCGCATATGCGATGAATGAGAATGAAACGAGGTGGAATTTTCACTGTCCATAGATTACCGGCCGTCACTCTTCTACATTATAGCAATAAAGCGGTTTATTCAACAAAATTTCAAAGAAATGTCATCAGCACTATATAACTACAGTATCAGTGCATGAATCGTGACGGGCATTACGCGCTACCGATGTAATACTTAATATGATCAACGGCGCAATTTGTGACACGCAGCGACAGGTGTGAACCGCGGCAGAAATGCGCGTGATGATTTTCTGCGGCGGCAACAGGTAAAGCGGCCGTTGTGCAAACGAAAGTGAGCGAGCGTCACGAACTATTTAATCAATTGTGCATGATTATAATTTTGGCGCGCATGAGAAACGAGTGTGGCGTGTGCACACATGCACGTGTATTTACATGAAATCTAGTGAATTTCCACTGGCTGCTAGTGGTGGGAAAACGCGATGAACATTGCACATGTTTGTGTAACTTTTGGAAAAACCTATTCTCTTTATAGCGCCAAACACGGCAAAGGCACGGATGGCACCGGCACCAGAATCCCCACACCCTGTAAACTTTTCTGCCAATTAGAAAATTTCAGACAGAGGTTTTCGTTCCCAGTAAACTGTCAGTCAGGAAGAACATAAATATCCCCCTCAAGTGACCACCAAAATTTCCGGAGTCTAAACATTTTACCGCGAGTCAAAAAATGGCCCGAAATTGTCACCGAGTGGGCCCTCTACATGGTGCTGGACTGGTTTCTTTGGGTTTTCCACCTCTATTTGTGGACGACGATACTGTGAAATGGACACTGCAAATGTTGGGCAGTTGACCACAATTTGACTGCGCGCAGCGGCGGGAAAGTGCTGCTCAGATCCACAAATATGGCATCCGTTACATTGTCACTTTCGTGTCTAGATTTGAGTAACATCCCAGAGTGCTGCATGCCTCACTGAGTAATTTAAATATCCATTACGAAGGATGTTTTTCGATCGAAGATATATGGAACAGCGTGATTCGATAGCGAAACTATTTTTGCCAGATTTTTTTTCTCAACGACCAACCGCTCACTCGATTTTGCACATAATGTACTAAATAAAGTATAGAATTTATGCAGTCACGAGCATTTTGTGCCTGGAGCACGTGAAGGGGGTGAAAACTTTTTTCTAACTACCTACCTATTTAATATTCGAACCAAATGGATGAATTAGTTTATATAGTATGATGAACAAACAATCGTTGTGAATATATTATATTTATTTAAAAATAAGTGCGAGTTAGCCCGGGCAAGTGGAATGTGCAAGCGCGCACTCGACTGCGGTCATGGAAAAAGTGAAATGTGGAGTGGCGATTTTGCATGCAAAACGTTCAATTCATCAACACCTGGGCGATATTATACTATCCACGTTACATCAAATTTATACAGATCTTGAAATTTTTCAACCATATTTTTTTCTGTTAAAACATGCATCAAGTGATGTGCATGTTTCAGAATTTAAAAATGTTCATGCAACAAACTGCGTGACTTGGGCAGAAAGCGATACAGTTAGTCGAGTAGATTTCCCATTCAAGCGAAGAAGACTCGCAATCAAAAAAGCATTTGTATTTAATGGAGAAAAATCGCAAAAATGCTGAGGACATGGCATACAAGTGAAAATTCGTCTAACAGAAAAATTCTAAAGGAATGTGAAAACTGAAAAATGGGCGAATGAACACAAAAAATAAACACTCAACATTGACTCTAATACTCCCGAACATTAACGCGAAAGTGTTCGATCGAGTGTTCAAACTTCCATGCGCTTTCGTCAATTGACCATACTAGATATCTAAAGCTCTGGAATGTGTTCTCACCTTTGATGCTTTCACACCCTAAAATAAGTTATTTGAATTGGCGCCGCGCCGGGAGAAGTGCAAATCTAGTTGCTGGAGACGTTTGTCAATGTTGAAATATACAGGACGAGTATGTTTTTATTTGTGGGCATTATTAAGTCAAAAAAATATTAAAAATTTAGTCTGCGACTTAAATATAATTTACAATCTAGAGACGTCACAAATTGATAAAGTGATATCTTTAAACAAGCTCAGACATGAACTCATGATCATTATACCTATAAATGAATCAAGCATGAAAAGTTTTTTTTACAAACAAGTCGCAAGTCATAAAAACACAAAACGTTTCCACTCCAAATGCGCATGGTCTTTTCTCACTTTGAATATTTAAGCGCAGCATCACTATGCAATCACAAATTTAAATTAATCCACTGCACAGGTCTGCTAATGTCTTTTGGCACAAGCAAATGAAGGAACTTTTATATAAAACTCACGATTATACAACAATCCGTTGCATAAATTACCTCAAAATACAGCCAGATGGCATAATATAGCGTCCACGAACAAAATGTCGACTAAATCGAATTTCGATTGCCACAACCGAAAGTGTGTGGGACAATTTGTATCGCCCCCATTACCGAGCATCCCCAGGGGCTGTCACATCGAACAGAACATAAGTTCACTTCACTTTCGGTCACATGGAATGCTATTGACGTAAATATAAATATCGTCCGCTGATCCAAATGTGCGCGCATTGCGCTAGCGGGCCGATCCAGGCAATTTGCAAGAGCTCCATCTCGCTCTTTTGTGCATCACAATGCACGCGATTCAGCTGGTGCGACGGCATGGAGAAATTCTTCAGATTTATTGTTCAGGATATTTTTTGGTAGATATGTGTGTAGCTTGCCTGTGGCCACCACAAGGTGAATAATTTATTGATTCAGATTTTGATGAGTGTAGATACTTCGTACACGATACAACGTACTTTGCACATTACATTATGGGAAATTTAAGAGCAGAGCTGTGGGGTGACTCGAAGCAACGACTGTTCAAATAGTGTACATGAGGAATGCATAAAAATTCATTTTTATAGGTAGACGGTTTGTAGTTTCAACCATTTGAGCTAGTGCTATTTCTCTGCATATTTTTAGCTATCTTTCAACTACTCTAGCGAGTATTTTCTCCCTTTTGTGTTCTACCCCTTGAAAAAGTAAAATATTGAACACCTGCGAACCCACCCCCAAATAAATGCATGTGGGAATGTTTTCATAAATTCTATAAATGCAAGTATGATTTTATTGATATTTATCAAACAATCAAATTGGAAATGAAAATGAATGGCAAACATGGTCAAGACAGCTCATTTAAAAAAATTTTATATCAAAAACAAGTCAAAAACTTATGTGCAGTTCAAATAGGGGAGTTGTTCTAGGGAGTGAGTCATTTCTCACCAGTCAGTCAACAGGGGGAGTTATTCAATGGAGGGAATTATGAAATGGCGGAGCCTTATTCAAGGATTTATGGTAAATAATATTGTTATTTTTTGAAAATACAAATATAGGTGACAACAGGGGTCTCCAAGATTTTGGTCCTCGCGGGGGCTGGATAGATAGAAAATCGCTCCTCCGGAGGGATAGATAGCTGAAAATTTTTCTGGGGGGGCTGGGGGGGGCTTGGGGGGGCTTGGGGGGGCTGGCGGGGGCACAATATATAGGCTTTCTCAAGCTAAAGAAGGCAAAAAGGGGAAAAAATCGATAATAATCAGTTAAAAGTAGCCAAAAGTATGTTTAAAATGGCTAATAATAGGTATATAACCATGTATATAGCCGGAAAGCACGATTTTGAAGGTGAAAAACTATAAAAAGGTGCGAAAAAATTTGATTTTGAGCAAAAATTGAGGCAAAATTTCTCAAAAACCACTCCAGATAGATAGATAGCTGAGCGATTTGGGGGGGGTGGTATTTGGGGGTAGTAGCCAAAATTTTTGCCTCGGGATTGATAGATAGCTGAGCAGCCCCCGGGATAGATAGATAGCTGGCCAATTTGGGGGGGGGGCAGCCCCCCCAGGAGACCCCTGGGTGGAAATGACATTAAAATGAAACAAAATAATATTTGTCAAAGAACAACATATTTACAGACAGAATAAACCGTGGACCACATAAACATAGATTATGCATGAATCAATGTGATACAATGTACCTAGTGAAGTAACTGATGGAACTTGTTGTTCAGTCAACTACTTCATTAGTAAAGCTGAGCTGTTGCACTCCTCAAATACCTTTACATACCCGAAAATCACAAGCTCAATTGAAAAAGAAGCATATAACCTCAAGGTCATGGAGAAAGCTGCAATATAAAAGATATGACTAGAAGTTTGAATTCGACAAATAGTTTTCTGTTGCAAAATTATACCTTTAAAGCATGACATAACAGTCTATTTTATAAAATGCTGTGAACATAGCAAACAGTTTAATTAATATGAAAACCATGAAGGTTTAGTCAGTTGGACTGTCATGACATGCACCGAAACGGCACATTTTATTGTAAATAGGTACATGAAACACAAAAAAATATTGGGCTATCTCGTGAATAGTTATGGAAAAGCCACAGGAAAATGGCTCCCAGGTCCAATGGCACCAGGCGTCAAAGGACTCCAGAGAAACTGGCGCCAGTGGTCTAGAGCCCAATTAAGCGCCAAATTGGCAAAATGGAAAAGTATTAAGTGCCAAAGCGCCATGTCAGCATTCAAAATAATGGTGGCAGAGAAAAGGATGCCAAGCAGCAATGGTGCCATTGCGCTGGCGCCATTAAAGCATGCCGCCACCATGGTGCGGTTCCATCACTATTTACCACATTATCAAACAGAATAAAAAATAGATGGTTGAAGTAAAGATTTATCTATCACATTGATGGTGGAATGCAAATTTTTTGCATAACAAAATAAAGTCTCTCATGTTCAGCGGGTATACTTCTATCATATGAATATGAACAAATGCTGTCAGCAAATCTTTGGCCAGCATATGGTGTCTGATCTTTGGAGTCATAATAATTATTATGTGGGTAGACAACGCAAACACTTCTTCCATGATATCCATGGGTGTATGCCACAGTCAAACATTCTGGTGTGCTGTCACAGTAGTTCCAACAAGATGGCATGTCAATGTTTTTGAGAACTTCTCTGGCCAGGCCACAGCCGCTACTGATGGTGTTGATCCTAGAAGGCTCTGCTACCAGATATAGCTCCCAGCTATCACATGTGAGTCCTGAAACAAAAGGATGGTATATATGTTGTGGGACAAAATGAAGGTGTTTTGGTACAGCGATCGATACTGATTGGCCAAGGAATAACACTCTAACCTAAACACGCTGTTTTAGAGTGAGTGTGGGTTTCAAAGAGGAGAATTCAATTCAAAATACATGTGTGTGTTTTGTTAATACAACAAAACAGGGTTCTAAATATAGGACCTACATTGAAATGGATACAAAAGATAATTGATGTTTTTTGTTCAATGTTTTTTTTGCTGAATCAGTCATTTGAGTCAGTCTCGAGTCGAGCCATATCTTTTCAGTTGAATCAAGTCTTTTGGTTCCCATTTTTGTAATCGAGTCAGGGGTACAGTTGAATCTAGTTCAAGCCTCACTCCACAAGCCCAAATTCTCTGGCTTTGACTTCAAAATGTAGGCTGAAATGGGGTTTATAAAGTTAGGTATACCATTGACTAACCGTCATTAGTGCACCCAGCTACAATTTCATGTAGGTCTGTGTCCAGCCTAGTCTTTTTGATACAATGCCCACCCTGAGATTCACTTTGATCCCCATACAGTCTGCAAGCTGCATTGCCACCATCAACACCCCAGGTAAATGCAACACAACCCTCTTTTGTGAGGCAATGCACTTTGCAGTGTCTCTCTGTTTCCACCGTTTCAGTGCCTATCTCCGAACAGTCCTCCAATTCATATGATCGGGACAATGAAAAGTGCACACATCCTGTATTTGAATAGGTAGATTGAATTATTGTTGTTGTTTTTTACAAAAATGTAACATACTCTGTTTCTGTCGAATTTGAGGCTGCAGAGATTCAAGATCATCTTGGTCATCACTGACAACTGTAGCTTGCTTTGTGGCATTGTCGGATTGAGTTTCACCAGGCCAATCTTGCAGACCTTTGCCAGTCTCTTTTGTCAAAACATCATTCTCATCATCATCTATAACCTCTTCAGTTTTATTTGGGCTGCTAATTGTCATATTCACACTGGTTACATCCTCAAAATGCTGTATATCCACATTTGTTTCATTATTTGTAGTAGATTCAGCACCATTCACGGTCTCATTCTGCAGTTGGATTTCTGGTGTAGGCACCGCTTCCCCCACCACTTTCTGCTCATGCCTTGGCTTCAATTCCTTTCTAAAAGCCACATCCACTCCATCACTATCACCATGGCGCTCGTAACTGTGCACGTACTGGACACACTGCGTGTATAGCCATACATCCCTGGCGGCCCAGTCGATCGCGTTGGGGTTGGGCGCCATGACGACCAGACCCAGCGAGGGCGGCGCCGCCGAGACGAGCACCAGCCACAAGCTCGCTGACAGGTAAGTGAGCACTGGTGCCGGACTGCGGGCGATTGCAGTGAATGGTGATGCGAGCAAGATGTAAAAGATTGGAAGAATTCACACGGCAGTGGAATGGAAACGAATGTACACGTTTAGCGATATACCGAATCAACTTGTATAATTCCCCTGGGGCATCAATATTTCGTCAGACTTTTTTGAGGGAGGAACCATTCGAGGGGGATATTATTCAAGGGTGACTTTTTATTTCGTCAAATTTTTCAAGCATATTTCTATCGACTCATGTCACGAAATATGCTTTATTATCAATGAAGTGTCATTTCTGTTAAAATTATGCACAACAAATTGATCAAATCTCATTAAGCGGGGAATTATTCAAAGTGGGAATAATAATCCCTCACTTGTCTTACAGGGGGAATTATTCAAGGGGGGAACTATTCTAGCAAATACGGTAGGTGCCTTGATTACTCGTACTGGCACCATCAAGCACCAGGAAGCGTTGAAGCTTGAGCACATCGCTTCAACACAAAAGCCAAATGACTCACAAGTGCGACCGCATGTTCCAGTCTCTGTTTTTCGATCGTTCAATTGATCAGTCGGATTCAAATGGTCGATTTTATTCGTCGAAGTTTGTCACACAAACGACTGTTGTCGCATCGCAATGGAAGGCGCAAAATAGAAACGTGATCGCCTCATTACAGATTGTCGTAAGTTATAAATAGGATCACGGGCTTAGTGCAGAGAAACCTGTACGAAAATAGAATCCATAGTTGTTAAAATGTATTCACTTTTACTCGATCAATTCGTATGTATACTCGAGTACAGAGTAAATACGTTTAAGTTTCCTCTGAAAAAAGTTCCTGTACTCGCTTTTTACGTATATATTTTTAAAGTACTCGAGTACAGAAAACGTATGTCAGATTCTTTTATATAATAAGGCATATTTTTGAAGGCATAGAATGGAAAAAGGGAGAGAATACCGTATTTCCTCGAAATACCCCCAGGGGGTGAGTGTTTTAGAGTGAGAATTTTGAGGGGAGGGCTTAAACGAGGGGGGGTGGCTTATTATTTCGCCAGAAATTTTTTGAAATTCCAGTACTAAATTGTCGTCTGTCATGTATGCAGATATAGAAAAATGCAACAATAACCGCTATATATGAGTCTATGGACTTATATAAGTACATATGTAGATGGCATAATTAAACACTGTTCTAACGTAACAATTCATTGTTTTTAATGTGTTTTGTATTGGGGGTCAATACAAAAGCTGCCCACATGATTTAATTTTAATTTAATTTTTATTGTTGCTGTCCAGTGCCAAACCTGGACAGAGAATTTTCAAAAAAATCGGTTTATTTTCCAACGGTCCACTCTCAGGGGGGTCGCCAGGGGGTTCACCTTTCCGTGTAAAGTAGTGGGGGGTGTCATGTACACCCCCTCAAAATTTCGATAAATTCCCCCCAACAGTTTTAGTTTGGCAGCCCGTTATATTAAACAAACACAGGGTGCCAAACCTCGTGGGCACAGCGATTTTTTCAAAAAGTGGGTCGCCGACCTCCCCCAGCCCGTATATAGTAATGGGGGGATTTCGAGTATATGGCCTCAAAATTTTGAATAAATCCCCCCACTACAGTTGAAGATATGGGCTCTGGTACTGACTCAACTATTGGGTGCCAAACCTGGCATGTCCGCTCTTTACATTCTCTGTACACTCAATTGGGGGGGGGGTATTTTGAGACGGGGGGGGGGGGGGTATTTCTAGAAAATACGGTATGCTAAAAATAGGGGAAAATAGTTAAAAATGTGTGCATAAGCACATAATATAGCCAAAATAGCTTAAAATAGGCAAAAAGTCATGGAAATTAGTGATTTTGAGCAAAAATTGTGGTGACATCTCTCAAAAAATACTCACGTTTACGTTTTCCGTGGGAAAAGTACGTTTACTCATGAGTAACAGTAAAAAATTTTTTACTTTACGTTTTCTGTACTCAGCGGGTGAGTTAAAAATAAACACATTACGTTTATGTATACTTTGTAAGAAATTCGGTACATTTAACAACTCTAATAGAATCATGGATGTGGGTGTTGCGTAGGTGTCATTACGTGGCTGCTCCTAACCTAATTGGACCAAACGATATGGTAGTGTTTATCATTGTGACAACCCACATCCGCAGAAAATGATGAAGCACCAGCAGAAAAAATGTACTTCACTGGCTTCGCACTTTTTTGCATGGTTTTCCACTAAGGTTCAGGAGATACTGCTATTTCCATATAGATACAGCCATTTAAATTTTTCAATACAGATACAGGGGTGAAAATTAGGAGCTGCTTTCAATGTGTAGGCGGCAGAAAATTGATAAAAATCGGTGAAAACAGGGGAATAAAATTATAAATAATTGAGAAGATAGGTACATCAGGGTATACCTATATATCGGGTGGCCCACGTCAGGCGCTAGGTTTCAATCGGCACCCAACACGTCAATTTTGAATGAAACCTGCTCAAATTTGGTATGGTGGTAGATAAATGTACCCCATTTGTTGTGTTAAGTGCACAGTTTCATGTCGCCTGATTTCGTGTCGGAACGGGAAGAAAAGTCTAATTTTTACAAGCTTAAACGTGTGTCATTGTAGGTGGTTATGTGGAGTGACATTGTTTTGCATATGATGTGGTAAATGAGAAAATTTAGTGATATGAATGTGTGTGCTTAACATACTAAATAGGGTACATTAATCTACGGCCATGCCAAATTTGGACCATTTTTATGAACAATTGGTGCTTTGGTAGACGATTGAACCTGTGCGCCACATTCAAACACGTATCAAACTATGCTTCACGTTCTGACATGAAAATGTGTGATGTGGAACTTTACACTTAACACAACAAATGCGGTACATTTATTTACCCCCATACCAAATTTGAGCAGGTTTCATTCAAAATTGACGTGTTGGGTGCCAATTGAAACCGGGCGCCTAACGTGGGCCACAATATACATACTTTTAGCCATTTTTAGCCTATTTTAGCTATACTCGGTGTACGTGTTACTCTGCCCTCGCACTGATTTATGTCTCGTGTTGGAAGCGTGCCAATGATTATTAAATCATTCGATTTCCGTAAAAATAAGAAATAAATTCATCGATGTGAATGTGTTAATGAATAACATTAAAACAACAATCAACTTTGTCATCTTTTTATGAAACTCGGACGTGTTAACCATCGTTGGCACACTTCCAGCAGGAACCACGCGTGCAGGGTGTAAAGTAACCGGAGTATACTTTTAATCTGTGTTTAGCAATCTTTTTCCCTTTCTGCCTTCTACGCATTGAAAAAGCCTATATATTTTGCCCCAGCGCCCCCCCCCCAGAAAATTTTTCAGCTATCTAGCCAAAATCTTGGAGACCCCTGAGGGGTACATATATACCTAGTCAAAACGCTTAAAAAGCTTAGCTTAAAAAGTCAAAACGCTTAAAAAGTCAAAACGCTTCGCTTAAAAAAGGCAAAAATAACTTAAAACAGGCAAAAGGGCACATGAACTAGGCAGTGACCTGGAAGCTGAAGATAGACAAAAGCAGTTTTAAGTGAAATGTATGGCAAAATTTTACTAATTTCGCTCCAGATAGCTGGATAGCTGGTCGAATAGGGGGTGGGTTCAGGGGGTGGTAGCAAAAATCAAGTCACGGGCAGGGTTGGCAAAATCTCAGAAAAAAATAAAAATAAAATGGAAAATTGAAGAATACAATAAAATAAAATAAAATGGAAAATTAATAAAATACAAATTCAATTTTACTAAAATTCGAATTTTTGTAAAATTTTAGTAAAATTGTACAAAAGTTTGTATTTTTGTACAATTTTAGCAAAATTTTATGAAAACTTGAGTGTCTGTAAAATTCTATACAAAGTTTTCTATCCTGTTGCTTAAGTTTCTAGCTGCCAATTTGCAGTACAGGGGCCTTGTTGTTCCTTTCAGTGTTGTGAATGAAAAATATTTTTGCTCAAAATTGAAAATTTTCACAACTTTTAATATACTGTCACCTTAAAAATCACTAATTTATGTAATTTTCTTCCCATTTTCTTTGTTCCATGCCTTGAAAAGCCCATATATTGAACCCGCAAGCCCCCACCCACCCACCTCCCCCCAAAATAACAAATTTTTGACTATCTTTCCCTTGGGAGGAGCAATTAGCTACATACATATCTATCCAGCCCCTGTGACAATCAAAATTCAAGATACCTATGTCACAACCCATGTCACACACAAGTATACATAAAATTTATTTGTATTCATCTGCATGCTTCTAGCGTGTTTATTGCATGTTTATTGGCTATGCATGTTTATTGGCTTTGCATCCAAGATTCAGATTTTTTGTAAAATTTTTGTAAATTATTTGTAAAATTTTTGTAAAATGGTTTCATTTTATTTTATTAATGACATTTCAGAATAAAATAAAATGAAACATGAATAAAATTAAAATAAAATTTTAATAAAAATAAAATACAATTTTAGTAAAAAGAATTTTACTAAAACCAACCATGGTCACGGGTAGTGATGTAAAAGCGTCATGGTGCCGCCAAATCAAAAAGCGCCATGGCGCGTGGTGCTATCTTGCTGGGGCGTCATTGGCGCTTGGCGCCATGCCCATGAAAGGCGCCATGGCGCTTGGTGCTATTTTTCCCGGCGCCAGGAACAAAATGTCTGGCGCTGGCGTGTGGCTCTAGCGCCAAGGCAAAAAGCGCCATGGCGCTTCTGGCGCTTGGCGCCATTTTGCTCTGGCGCCATTGGCGCTGGAGTTGGAAAAGCGCCATGGCACTTAGAGCAAAAGTCCCGACGCTTTTTACATCACTAGTTACGGGATAAGATAGCCAAGCCGCGCCTGTAATAGAATGATAGATATAGTACACTGACAGCACACCTTACATTGAAATCTACCATATCCAACCTGAATAAACGAACAAACATTAAAATTTTTCTCATCATATTCATCAGACTGCTTCCACTTTGAATTTGGTGCAGTTTTTCAGGTGACCTTATTCATCAAAATATGGTACCATTCCTTCTAAAGAGTCTGTCCAGTTTAGGGCGTTTTTCTTTGTTTGAGGGGTAATACCTACCGTATTACCTCGAAATACACCCAGGGGGTTTATTATTTCGCCAGCAAAATTTGAGGGGGGATAATTCGAGCGGGGGGGGGGGGTTTATTCGAGGGGGGTCTATTATTTCGCCAGAAATTTTCGGAAATTCCCCATACGCAGACATAGAAAAATCGAACAATTACGTAGATGTATATGTGTTTATAGGCATATATAACTGTATATACACATAAACCCTTCCCTAACGTCACTTAGCCATCACTTTTAACGTGTGTTCTGCTTTGTACAGATCACAAACTACGGTATTTGTCATGTACGTTCTCTTTACACTCAATTTTAGGGGGGTATTTCGAGGGGGGTTTATTATTTCCTCAGCCGACTTTTAGGGGGGTATTTCGAGGGGGGGTTAATTCAAGCGGGGGGATAATTCGAGGTAATACGGTACCCCTTATTAAACCCCTAAGGAAGCGAAAAACGTACTGTATTGTACCGTATGTACAGTACCACGAGTGCAAAAACGTGCTAAAACCAGTCGTTCTAGTGGAGCTGCCCTTCTATTGGAGGTACCTAGAAGCGGTTCTATTAGAATAAATACGGTTTTCGTAAAGCGCGTTCGATTTAGATACCGTATTTCCTCGAAATACCCCCCCTCGTTTGACCCCCCCCCCCGCTCTCGGGAGCACTATGAAACAATCACCCCCCGGGGGGTATTTCGAGGAAATACGGTAACCTCATTTGGATATGATTGAGGCGATGTCTTCCAACACCCACACAGAAAATAAGAAATGCCCAGTTTAGCTGACGCAAATATCATAATAATATAAATAATCTAATTGTGGAAACAGTCCACATGAGTCGCATTCCCACGAGCATCTGGAGCGAATTGCGCACGTAGACGAGTGTCAAGGCACGTAATGAGTGATAAACAATGTTCAGATGGCATATCAAGTAACAAGCGAACTTTCAAGTGTCATTTCTAGATGTTTGCCACACGTCACTCAACTTACCTCCGTTACTTATAACTTCTTTATCACTTAACAAGTTGCGAAATTGGCGCCAGGTGCCAATTCTGCACCCTGCAAAGTGTAAAGTCAAATGGCATGTCAAAATGTCATTATATTTTATCATTTTAAAGTTTTTTGATTGACATTTGACTTCACTCTTGGTGCGGGTTTCCCCAGATTGGGGGTCGCCAGGATTCCGACACACATAAATAAGTTTGATTTTAGATGGTTAAGCTTGATTTTAGATTTAGAAAATCGCTTCTCTGGAGGACAGAACGCAGTAAATTTATGTTCTTGATGGCAGGGCAGATGGAGGGCTAGGGTTGGAAAGAAAGGGTTTAAAAATAAAAAAACGTTTTTTTATAAAAGCTCCCAAATAAGGCCTTGTGTCAACATAAACAGGGTGCACGCCAGGTCCGCCACCCAAATTCTGAGTCGGTGCCGGACGCCATATCTCCAGTTGTAGTGGGGGGATTTATTGGAAATTTTGAGGGCATATACTCGAAACCCACCCATTACTATATACGGGCTGGGGAAGGTCGGCGACCCACACTCAGGTTGGTCGCCGACCTTCCCCAGCCCGTATATAGTAATGGGTGGGTTTCGAGTATATGCCCTCAAAATTTCCAATAAATCCCCCCACTACAACCGGAAATATGGCGTCCGGCACCGACTCAGAATTTGGGTGGCGGACCTGGCGTGCACCCTGTTTATATCAGACAAGTGGCAATACTCTGTGATGTTGTATATGCCCATATAATGGACGTGGAGCCATGGGATTAGGGTGTCAAATTTCCGTTTCCGTTTTCCGTTTCCGCCTTTCCGCAGGAAAATTTTTTACCTTTCCGTTTTCCGTTTTCCGGCAGCCAAAAAATTTTTACCTTTCCGTTTTCCGTTTTCCGGCAGCCGAAAAATTTTTACCTTTCCGTTTTCCGTTTTCCGGCAGCTGAAAATTTTTTACCTTTCCGTTTCCGTTTTTCCGGCCCATTTTTCCGTTTTCCGGCTGAAAAATTTTTACCTTTCCGTTTCCGTTTTACCAGGCCATTTTTCCATTTTCTGGCTCGATTTTCAGTTTTCTGGCATTTTTCCATTGTTTTTCCAATCTGTATTTATCTTCAATTGGCTCATCCCATTGTGTTGTTTTTGTCTCTTGAAGCAGCATTGACAACTGGGATTTCAGGGTCAGTGAAACAGGTGCTGTGAACCCAATTGGGTCATATGCTGACACCAATAATTTATTTAAGTTTTGTCTGGTTGGTGTTGTGATGCTGTCAATTTGCAATTTTGGTGTTGATATTGCCAGCATGTCCGTTCGGTGATTTTATTTCATGCCCATTACTGCGACAATTTTATTCACCTTTGGACTCCTGTCGTTTTCTGCTATTTCATTCATGACTGATCTGGAGTTTGACAGCCATACCCTCATGTTCATAGAACATTGGTTAAATAAAGCTTTGACTTTGTAATATAGTTCTAAAGCTTCAACTTCATTCGTGACACTCATGATGAAGTTATCGACGTAAATGTTGTTTATTATCATCGCCAACTGATTTCACTCCCCTTCATTTTCTTCATATTCATTCATGTTGTTTATTGTCACATTTAAATGGTATTTTATGACTGCTCCCAAAATTGCTGGGCTGCAGACAAGTCCAAACAGTACGTGTTTAAAACAAAGTACTATTAAGTTATTTTCAGTTACTGGTTTTGAGGCATCTTTCAGCCAGAAAAATCATGTGTAGTCTCTAGCTTGGTCATGCAATCCTATTTGCAAAAATGCCTTTTCAATATCGGCAATTAATGCTAGATTGCCTGCCCTGAACCTCAGGAGTAGACCCAGTGCTAATGGTGTTGTAATTGGTCCTCTAAAAAGGCACTTGTTGAAACTGGGCTTACCTGCCGACCCATCGTACACGATTCCGCATGATGTCGATTTGTCCGGCGTGATTACTGGCTGGTGTGGCAGGTAATGAATCCCCTTGTTGTCTGTTTTGTCGTCACAGATCTCAATTATTCCATTTTCTAGTTGGTCATCCAAAACTTTCCGGTATTGTTTGAATAAGTTTGGATCTTTGTTGAATCTTCTTATCAGTGAATTAAACCGCACCAAGGCTTCTGCTTACCCCGTGGGTAGGTCACTGATACTCTCTTTATACGGCCAGTCAATATAGTATTGTTTGTTGTTGTCGTTGAATTTTATGCTATTTATTATCATCTCTGCAATGTTGTCATCAATTGCATAGGGGTCATCAATGATTCCCACTGCTTCTAGACTGTGAAATTGTTGTAGTGTTTCCTTTCCTATGGCCACTATGGCTACTTTTTGATGATTTTTTGTTGGTTCAGTTAAGCTTGAACTACAAGTGAAGTTACAGGCATGATCCATAGTTGCAGAATGTACAGCTACCACAATTAAAGCCAAACAGGCAAACCTGCATGCAGGTTTTCCTTCTGCAAATTTGTCTATTACCATGCTAATTTCACTTTATTTTTTTCCGTTTCCGTGAAAATTTTGCTTTCCGTTTTCCGTTTTCCGGCATTTCATTTTTCCGTTTTCCGTTTTCCGGCCAACAATTTTTTTTTACCTTTCCGTTTTCCGTTTTCCGCTGAGTGAAATTTTTTTACCTTTCCGTTTTCCGTTTTCCGGCTGAAATTTTTTTTTTACCTTTCCGTTTTCCGTTTTCCGTAAAGTGAAAAAATTTTACCTTTCCGTTTTCCGTTTTCCGTAAAAAAAATTTTTTGACACCCTACATGGGATAGCATTATAAGTGGTGATTGGTGTCAAAAATATCCATTTTTTGTCAACATGTTCGTATATCGCTTTCTAGTCGAATGTTCGTGACTTCCAAGTGAAGTTTGGCACGGAATAGTGATCAAACAAGATGATAAAAGGAGGTAGTTACTTTGGGAGTGATGTTACACACTGTGGTAGTACATGGAAGCACATTACCTCAATATTTTATACTACAGCAACATATGACGGCTTATTAACCCATGGTAGCACATAGAAATGTATGCTTTGATACTAAAAATGCCACAAAACCAATGAAAACAACTACCAATGTTAATTTGTGTGTAAAATTGCGCGTCTGCGCGCAAAAATTTTGCAAAATACCGAGTGCTTAGTACTAAAAATTTCAGCCGATGTTTAAAAAAACAAACATTTCGGACGTCATGTTTAAAAAAACGTTAAAAAAACATCGGCAAACCCTATGGAGGGAACCTGTTCTAGATCTTGACTCTCCGGGAGGTTGGATAGATAGCAAATCGCTCCGGAGGGAAAGGTCTGGGGCGGGTTTCGCGGGTGTTCAAAATAAGGGGTTAAGAAGGAAGAGAGACAAAAATCTACGCTAAAGTTAGCTATGAAAAAAGCTACAAATGAGCACATATAGTACTAAAGAGCAAAATATTGTTGAAAATAGGCAATAGAACACGTGAACTTGTGAATTTATGGTGAAAATCCATGAAAAGGTATGAAAATTAGGGATTTTGAGTTCTAATTATGGGTGAAATTCTTCGAAAATTGGTCTCGAATTTGGTGGGCTGGGCTATTTGAGACTCCCGAGTTGGGCTATTTGGGGGGTAGCACCTGAGAGTAGCCAAAAATTGTGCCATCAGCATAGATAAATGAATAAATAGCTTCCCTACCGCGTTGGGAGGGTGTTGCCGCCGGCGCCAGCTGGGGTTCAATATAATTAGCTTTTAAAAATTACAGAAGGCAAAAATGGATAAAATCTTGGTGCAATAAGGTGAACTGTATGTAAATTGGGTCACAATCATGACGACAGCGGCAATAACTAAATACTAGTTCAAAGCGCTTTTGTTGTACTTCCCACTTACCTAGGTAGAATTTAAATATTTATGAATATAATTGTACATTGCATACTTCAATGATGGTATTACTATTTTCCAAGCCAAAAACTGAGTTGCCAATTGAGTTCCACGAAATGTCTCTGTCACAACCACACTGTATTTGGCAAAGTGCACAAAGTTAGAAAAAATGGTTTCAAGACTCATACATGTCACGCGCAACCACCAAAGCGCACGGGATATGAAATTGTTGTTATTGTTGTTTATAAAACTTTTTAAGTTCGACGCACTGAAAACTAGTGATGTAAAAAGCACCAGGACATTGGCGTCAACCGCCGTGGAGATTTTTCGACCCCCAAGACCGCGCCAGCGCAAGGCGTTTTGTTCCTGGCATTTCAAGATACATGGCGCTTTTTCAAACCCCAAGCGCCAAGCGCCAAAGCAAAATGGCGCTTTTACATCACTAGCGAAAACCACCAAAATTGATGGGAATTAGACAATTGAACAGCAATTTTCACTGAGAAACTGACATAAAAAGCAACTTGAAAATGGGAGGATTTTCCCAAAATACATTGTCATTAAGTTAGGTGAAATTGGGCCGACACAAACATGCCAAAAACTTAAGTGGTTTGCGTTTTTGGTGATCAAGTGACTATTATTACTGACTGCACATGTGGACCAAACAACAAAAAGTTGTTTGGAAATGTCTTATTAATCAACTACTGACAATGAGACGCCATTTCGGTCACTGAAAAACATTGCATCAACATTGACGAACTTGTGACATTGGCGGGAAGTTGACACAACCTTGATGACCAGTAATTATGCAGTAATTGCGTTATGTTATATTTATGTTGTTTTAAATTCACATTGGATAATTCTCTACGTAAAAAGCGTGGGATGGTCAAGATCCTGACCCTGACAGTCGCGGGGATTCATGGATGCACTTTTGTGGCTTGTCAATTTTTTGATGTATAGTGATAATGGCTGTGCCCCAGGGTCTCCTAGGGGGGAGGCTGGGGGGAGGGGGTCTGCCCTCCCAAATCGGCCAGCTATCTATCTATCCCAGAGGCCGCTCAGCTATCTATCTATCCCGAGGCAAATTTTTTGGCTACTACCCCCAAAGAACCCCAACCCCAAATCGCTCAGCTATCTATCGGGAGTGGTTTTTGAGAAATTTTACCCCAATTTTCACACCTTTTTATAGTTTTTCACCTTCAAAATCGTGCTTTCCGGCTATATGCATGGTTATATACCTATTTTTAGCCATTTTAAACCTACTTTTGGCTACTTTTCACTGATTATTAGCGATTTTTTCCCCCTTTCTGTCGTCTTAACATTGAAAAAGCCTATATATTGTGCCCCCGCCAGCCCCCCAGAAAATGTTCAGCTATCTATCCCTCCGGAGGAGCGATTTGCTATATATCCAGCCCCCGCGAGGGCCAAAATCTTGGAAACGCCTGCTTTGCCCTCACAAAAACGGAACGGCACGTTGGAATCACGTTTTTCATCAAGTTTTTCGAAGAAATACTGAAGCCGAAATCTGAATTGACGCAAACTAGTTGACACACGTGTCAACTAGTGTACGGGACGCTATTAAAGACTTGAACCTACTAAAATTAAAATCAGCAAAATATCTTATAGGTACTGAACAAAGAAAAATTCCCCACCAATGCTAATGTTTTTATCAAAGCGGCAAAAGCGCCGAAAGTCAGTTGCAAAGAGATCACAGGGCGGTGCCGACTTGCGGTTTAGTGCTGACAGGCGGGCGGCGTGTGGATGTCACTACATTTCGCCGCAGATGCAATTAGACATGTCAACGCGACTTCAGAGTACAATGCAAGTGAGTAATACTGGCCGGGGTAGGAAAGCGGGGTGAGGGGGGAGGTTACCCCCCCCCCCCCAAATGGCCCAGCTATCTATCCATCTGGAGCAATTTTTGAGAAATTTTACAGCAAATTTTGCTCAAAATCGCTAATTTTGATACTTTTATATATTTTCGCCTTCAAAATTCATTCACGCCCTTTATTGCATATTTTCAGCTATTTTTGTACTATGTGCTTATATAATTTTTAAAGCTATTTTCACCTATTTTTTTTTTGCAATTTCCCCCACTTTCTGCTTTCTAGATGTAAAAAGGTTATATATTGAACCACCGCAACCCCCCACCACTCCAAAATAATTTATTTGCAAACTACCTTGTCCAAGTAGTGATTTGCTATGTATCAAACCCCCTCCCCACAGGAGGGTCAAAATCTGGGTACCCCTGACTGCTGGTGCTAGCAGCAAAGCAAAGTGTGCCATAGCGCTATTGGTGGTTGCTGCCACTTTTCTGCGGCTTTCATGATCGCTTTGGCGCTTATTAGTATGTAACTCAACGAAACTTGACAACTAGTGTGCGGGCCGTCATTGGATTGGGCAGATATCATCACATATCTCCTTTATCTGTTAAAAAAAGCTGTCCATAAATGAGCCAATTTTTACCTACATTGCGAAAAACAGCACCCAGGTCCCAGAGTAACTGATCCGGATGCAACCCAAGTGCAGCTTCAAAGGGACGCATAAACGGCCGCTTTTATGGGCCGCCGGTAAAACGCGGAATGCACACCTGTGCAGTGAAAACTTCTGTTTGCCTTGAAGCTATGACAAATGAGCAAAAGATTCACGATTGATCACGTGCCACCCATGTGAGGTCGAAAAAGCTATGAAAATCCAAGTGAAATACGCTGAGAAATGTGAGAAAAGTTCTTTGATATATGACAGTGGCGTAGCCAGGGGGGGGGGCGGGGGGGGCGGCCGCCCCCCCCCCTTCCCGGGCCAGACAGAAAAGTTGCCGCGATTGGCACTTTTATATAGCGATTTTGTAGGTTGTTAATAAAAATTTTGCGCGCAAGCGCGCATTTCGCACCTCACAATCTCTTTTATGTTTATACACATCGTAGGAGTATAAATACCGCTTCAAATTACTAAACGCGGTACCAATTTTCATAGGTTTAGGTCTACATATTTTCTTATATTGTAGGCATTGGCGCCAACGCTAACGCCATGGCGCGGCGCCTACGAATGGCGCCAGCGCCATAACTCCATTCCGCAACTACAGGGGCCAAATTTTAGGGGGGGGGGGCGCCGCCCCCCCCGTTCGCCGGGCTCCGTATACAATCCGCCCCCCCCCCGCTCAAAAATCCTGGCTACGCCACTGATATATGATATGCTTATTTACATTTTTCGACGAAATGTTGTTGACACTATAAGTTAGCTATAGTACAGCGGATTTGTTAAAAGTGCAGAACTTTTTTGAAAGTATACGTGCGTAAAGTGAGTACAGAAAACTTAAAAGTAATTGTTTTACTTTTACTCATGAGTAAACATGAGTAAAATACTTTTTTCACCAGAAAACGGAAAAGTGGGTACAGTATTTCCTCGAAATAACCCCCCCCCCTCTCGAGACCACTATGAAACAATCCCCCGCTGAAACAAGCGTAGTGCAGAACACACGTTAAAACAATGTCGCAATCACGTGAGAGCAGTGTTTATACCATCTACGTACTAATATTAGTATACAGGAGTCTATACATCTCAGTTATTGATGCATTTTTCTACCCCAGCGCACATCACAAACAACGATTCTGTACTACCATTTCAAAAAAATTCTGGCGAAATAATACCCCCCCTCGAAATGCCCCCCCCCCCTCTCGGGAGCACTACGAAACAATCACCCCCCGGGGGGTATTTCGAGGAAATACGGTATATTTGAGAAATTTTGTCTCAATGGTGCCACACACACTGGATGTCAACTGTTTCAGTGTCAACTCGATTTTATGACACTGTAGCTTGAAGTACAGTTTTTAAGGGCACATGCGGCAATGTCGAAGAGGGATTTATATTGCCATGTGCATTTGAACACGGTTTCGCGGCCCATTAACTAAAAATTTATGAAAAACTGTCGGCCCAGTTGACATCCGGATGTCAACTGGGCCGACAGTTTTTCATAAATTTCTAGTTTACTCGAGTATACGTATTTTTTGAGTAAAAGTAAATAAGTTTTGTGTGGTGCAGATGGGTCTCTACGAGCAGTCATAACATGGCTAGAATTTAAATTTGCGAGCGTACGGCTCAAGAACTCGCACGAGAAAAAAATGAAGAGTTCGGGTCCAAAATTCCAAATTTTTCACATTTTTGCGCTTTCATCGTCAAAATAATTATTTTTGGCATTTCAATAGTGTATGTGTGCCAATTTTACTTACATTTAACCCTTTTTCTGGCTATTTTCGCTCTTTCAACCTTTTCTGCCTTTAACAGGTACAGAAAACAAATACATTTAAACTCCACCAACCCCTTATTTTTCCAGCTATCTACCCCATGGAGGTTCGATTTCTATCTATCAAACCTCCGAGAGGAAAAAATCCTAGAGACACTGGAACTTAACTCCGCAAAGGTACTGCAAAGTGATGAGCTGGCATGATTCATAAATACATAAATTTAAAAAAATCATATTCATATGTGACGTCATCAAAACTACATGTGACGATTGAAGTATAAAATTTAACGGCATCATTCTGTTTATGGTAACAGTACATACTGGTGTGGAAATGTAGTGAGCCGTAGTGGAAGAGGTGAGGTTAAAGCAAATACGTTTGGTAAATATGACGTCTATCAGTGGGTATCTGCTCGGGTCCCAGGCTTTTGAAAGAAATTAGTTAAGCTATCACTCTGGATGGTTTTCTATCTATCTGGACCCACGTGTGGGTCCAAAAATACAAGACCCCTGAAATGCACACAAATCGATGCAACAACAATGTCTCCTAAAGAGCGGGGAATTGCACTGTTAATTGGCCAGTATAATTTTATTGCCAGTGTATTGCTAGCACTCTACGAAGTGTTACTCGTATTTCATGTAAACGACAACAGCGCAGCACTACAGAGACTATCAAAATGCCGCCCTTCACAAACCCAAAACACACCAGAAAAATTAGAGAAATCTTCACAAAAAGCCCAATTTATCAGCCCAGTGCCACGACGGGTCGCGTTTATCTATTGGCGCGTCGCTTTCGCGTTCTGCAGTCGACTTATCTTGATTTCTGCGGCGGGCCGAAGCGACGAGCACATTGAGCAAGCTGTGTTCGTGGTTGGCCGGCTGCGGCACCACCGGCGGGAAGGGGTTGTCTGTGAAATTATAGGGGGGTGTTAGAAATCGGGTGAAATCTTTGCTTTGTATCAAGGTTTTTTTCAGTGACGATACTGGTGGGACGACCCAGGGCTAGTAGGGGGATGGGGGTTCCACCAAACGATCAAGCTATCCATCTATTTATCTTTTTGCCACAT
The DNA here is from genome assembly GCA_964036195.1 of Sphaerolaimus hirsutus. Classification (NCBI taxonomy): domain Eukaryota; kingdom Metazoa; phylum Nematoda; class Chromadorea; order Monhysterida; family Sphaerolaimidae; genus Sphaerolaimus; species Sphaerolaimus hirsutus. The sequence continues at coordinate 13,180,119 of OZ038454.1, read as the reverse complement.
TTCACCCTAAAAATCAATAAACAATGAATCAGAATCAAAGTGATACTACGCCCTCATTTGAACATTATGTGGCTGCATGTGTACGTTGATAAGCGCAGCTCTACTGTTCTATTTACTGTTGGAAACACCAAGAAATAGGAGTGAAAATTTGCTTAGTTATGCCGAGCCGACAAAATAGAGTAGCTAAACGGAACAATTACCGCACCTGCCAATTCCAAAACAGCCATTTTGTTCCAGTGCCAGAACTCCTGAGGCACGGCTCTGAATTGTCTGGGCGTTCTGGTCAGTTGATTAGGCAGGCGCCACAATGTTGTGAATGGTCGACCTTCATCCTCACCAGATATGTATGCTTTGCCATACCTAGAATAAACTGTTAATTGTGATTGAATTGTTTTGAAGTTTATGTTTTGTTAAATTACCTGGGAACGAGAACTTTGAACATTTTATGTATCAGATCATTTTCCATTATCCACCATTGGCACATTTCCATGGTGTATTCATCCCTTGGTCCATACTCCACTGCCAATTGAACCAGCTGTGCGAGATTGCTTTTGAATAGTAAAAACAGTTGCCACTCGTCCAGGGACGTATCCCGGATTTTTGAGTGGGGGGGGCTGCTTGTTTACGGAACCCGGCGAGCGGGGGGGGGCTTAGCCCCCCCCCCTAAATTTTAAACTATAGAGTGACGGAATGGCGCCATGGCGCTGGCGCCATTCGTGGGCGCCACGCCATGGCACCATTGGCGTTGGGGCCAGCGTCATGAAATGCTGTAAAATATACCTACAAATACAGCACAAAACGCACGGTAGAGTAAATTTTGAAGGATTTGCGGCTACAGGGAACAATAATGTGATATTTCTAATGTGTAGTAGCGAAATGCGCGCAAAAATTTTTGCATTACACCTTGCAAAATTGTACCGAAACATGCAATTTCTCACCCCGGGATACGCCCCCCCTGGATACGGCCCTGCACTCGGGCAGCTGCACCCTGCACTGGTAGCTGGCCAAAATTTCGAAATCGCTACTTATACAAGTTAAATAGGTAAATAACAATTTATGTAGTTGAAAATGGCGAATTTGAAGGTGAAAGTTTGTTAAGGATGCAAATTTTCACCGTCAACATCGCTATTTTCGTTTATATACATAGTTATAACCCTTTTAAGCTCTATCTAACCTACTTTACTAAAATATTTTAGGCGATTTTCAAATTTTGGCTGGCTGTCAAGCTTTCTCACGTTTTGTTTTGTACGTCTTCATACGTTTTTGTAGTAAATTATGTCTGCCCTGCACCCCCAGGGTGCAGGGCAGATATTTCCTTTTCTTTTCAGTTTTGCCTGTCATGCCCTCACAATTAAATCTCGTTAGCCATTTTTCGGGCAAATCTGGCACGAGTGAGGGCACGTCTGGTAGGCGCTCGGTCGTGTCAGGGGGCCAGGCTCATTACGCACAGAAACCCGTTACGCACACGCGCCCGTTACGCACAGAATCAAAACCCGCCACGCACAGACGCCCGTTACGCACACAACTGGGCCCTGTCGGACAAGTCGGCCATCTGAGTTCAGGATTTTCATGTGTGTTTAAGTAGTTGACACCTGAAATTTCATCAACTGTTACAGCTGTTTTCTACATATTTTACATTCGCAATCGCGAAAGTCAAATATGTAGAAAACAGATGTAACGGTTGGCAAAATTTCGGGTGTCAACTACTGCTATACATAGGGAATAGAATAGAAGAGAATGTGAAAAATCACATAAACTTTGTAGGCACAGAAACTCGGCACGCACATGGCATCAGCTATGTGCGGGCCGAGTTTCTGTGCGCAGCGAGTTAACTTCTGTGCGTAACGGGCTTCTGTGCGTGCCGAGTTTCTGTGCGTACAGCTACAGGCTCCTGCACTCGTCCAAGCGACTGAGGCCTTCTGTGCATGTTTACCCGGTGTGCATGTAGACCCTAATTTTCACTCAAACTGTCTAATTTTCATGCCCTATTTATAGATTCTCACCTCAAAAATCACTTGTTCATAGGGTTGGAAAAAAACCGTTTTTTTTTAACTCGATGTTTTTTTTAAAAAAAAAACGTTTTTTTTTAAAAGCTCCCAGATATGACCTAGTGTCAACATATATAGGTATATCAGACACTGGCAATACTATGTGATGTTAAATATGACCATATAATGGCTGTGGAGCCATGGGATAGCATTATAAGTGGTGATTTGTGTCAAAAATATCCATTTTTCGTCAACATATCGTTCGTATATCGCCTTATAGTTGAATGTTTGTGACTTCAGGTAAAGTTTGGCACGGAATGGTGATCAAACAAGGTTATAAAAGGAGGTTGTTACTTTGGGAGTGAAGTTACACACTGTGGAGGTACATGGAAGCACATTACCTCAATATTATATATTACAGCAACATATGTCGGCTTATTCACCCATGGCAGCACATAGAAATGGATGTTTTGATACTAAAAATGCAACAAAACCAATGAAAACAACCACCAATGTCAATTTGTGTGTGAAATTGCGCGCTTGCGCGCAAAAATTTTGCAAAATACCAAGTGCTTAGTACTAAAAATTTCGGCCGATGTTTTTTTTAAAAAAAAAACATTTCAGACGTCATGTTTTTTTTTTAAAAAAAACGTTGTTTTAAAAAAAAAAAAACGTTTAAAAAAAACATCGGCCAACCCTACTTGTTCAAGTGTTTAATTGTCTATTTTTAGCTATTTTTTGTTAGATATGTGCTTATATACACATTTTTAGTAATTTTTCACTTACTTTTAGCGATTTTCTGCATTTTTTCTACGTCTTAAAAAAGCCTATATATTGAACCCCCGCGAACCCCCAAACCACCCAAAAGTTATTTGCCAGCTAGCTATCCCTCTAGAGGAGCGATTAGCCATCTATCCGACCCCCTGGAGGGTCAAAATCTAGAATACCCCTGACATGCACAGCGGGTAAACATGCACAGAGGCACAGGCCCGTCCAAGCCTCTATAAAATATAATGAAAAGGAAGCCCCTGTGCATTTTCAAACAACAGTGAATTTCCCTATATTTCTGTTCAATTTCAATCTTTAAAAATGCGCCGTCCAAAAATTTCGAAATCGCCATAAATATAAATAAAATATGCTAAAATAGCTAAGAATAACCATGCATGGCGATGAGAATAGCGATTATGAAGTTAAAAATAGGCAAATTTGTGCAAATTTAATCGATTTTGAGCAAAAATTGTGGAAAAACACTCGAACTACAACACGCAACCGGTAACTTGGACGTGGGCCATGTTGTCATATACGACCGATCCACAACAGCATATTGCGGCGAAATCGCGAAAACACTAATTAGCAGACAATGATGAATGGAAAAGAAAAGCGTGTGCAAAAGAATGAAAAACAGACATACCCTTTCAGCATAGGGACGCGCCTCAAAAGCCCTATGCAAGGGCATTTCTATCCGTTCCTCCCTGATTAATTGCGTGACAATTCGACGCAGCACTTCGAGTCTGGCTTCGTGTCGACCCCAGAAGAAACGGGGGTAATAAAGTTTCATGGGCCGCGGCCCAATTGGAACTTGCAAACGCCGCACATGGCCGAAAAATGATCGAGCCGCTGGGGCGGACGACATGTTTCCGGGATTTTACGGGGTTCGGGGACGAGTGTGATGTTTTCTTTTTTGTTCGAAATTTATAAAATTTGGATACCGAATAGTAACGGTGTAAATTTCAATGAAGACGCGTGCAAACAAACGGCATGTTTTTCAGCTCGAATGACATACTCTGAGTAGTTTCAAAGATCCAGATAAAGATTCAAAGACCAAGGAGTTCAGTAACCCTTAAGTAACATACTTTCGAGGTCTGAATCACCGCTTAAAATTAACTACATTCGGAAGATTGCGCACAGAATTCACTCATATTGTAGTGAGAGCAATGCAATGTGATGAGAAAAATTGAATGTTGCATCTTATTATTTGAATGTGATACGGTAGATTTCATTGTTAAGTTTGCGGTCCGTTTTATACGATGAGCCGACGAATCCGTTTTTTTTTTTGCTTCGAGCTTGTCATACAGCTGTCTCCCAAATTTATTCGTTGAACTTTTTCGTAGGGCGCTCTCTTCGAGATCGATAATTGTCTCTATACGTCTGATTAAAGCTCAGCTAAAAATGTATACTTTGTGTACTTAATGGCGCAGCACACACTGAAATTTTGCGTTCAGCGTTCGAACGTTTTCGCACGCTGAACTACAAACGCTGAAATCAAAATCTAAAGAACACAGCATTTTTGAAGCGTAAAAATTTCCGCTAGAATGTAAATTACGCGAAGAATTACAAATTCCGAATTTTTACGCTTCAAAAACCTTGTATCCTTTAGATTTTGATTTCAGCGTTTGTTGTTCAGCGTGCAAAAACGTTCGAACGCTGAACTCAAAATTTCAGTGTGCGGTGCGCCAATGTCGAACAGGACGTGACAGTTTGTGTTCTGTTTTTGTTCCGTGCAAACAAACTTAAGATGAGTCAGTTCGCGGTAAAAAGCGACGAGTGTTGTAGTGTTTATAAAAAGTAAAAAAAGGAAAAAAAATCGTACTTTTGGTCGAGTGATGGCCGTGGGCGTGCAAACATTGCGAAACTTACTACAGATGAAACTTTAATTTCTCTCTAAGCGTTAGCTGATTGGCGGGTGTCGTTTCACAAGCCGTTCAGATGACAAGCGGTTTGATTCGTTCCCTCGTGGACCGCGCAATGGGCGCAAACGCTGCCAGAAGTTCGAGCTCGAATGACGGTTGGCTATCGGTTTTTGGTACAAAAGTTTGAGTGAGAAGTATGTTGGATACGTTCTCTTGAGTCTGGCTTCGTGGTGAATTCACCTAAGACTGTTTTCCCGTTCTGGCAGTGTGCCAAATTTCCGTGAGTAAATCAATTCAGTTGGTGGACGCATTCTTATACTTTTTGCATGAAAGAGTGCGGTCGATTGTGCTTTGCGATTTTCTAGGGAGGGTCCGAATATTGAAGGCTTTGGCTGTTCGCCCTAGATATTTTATTTTTAATAGACGGGAAACCGAATCTACATTTCTAATGCTGTAAGTTGAAAGAGGTTGAAAGACATTTGACTTCGCCCTGCATGGTTATCGTTTTCTTTACCAAACAAAAATACTTCCAGGCAGCAGTTCAGTCGCCGGCGGCTCCGGCGAGTGCAGAAAGTTCCACAGAAATTGTGGCCAAAATGTTCGACTTTTGAAAGATGGTAGAGCTGCCGAGCGTTTTGAGTCGTTTTGTAAGGTGTGTACATTTTAGAATTTTCAATAAATTAAGATTTGATGCCTTGTGAATTATTTTCAACTATGGACAAACGTCTATCCATCCAACAGTATAATCTTAAACTTGAATAAATTTTCATTATGCTTCTCGTAACTAATACGCCCCCTCGTTCGCAGGGTTTGGCTTTCAGTGCAGCCCCATTCCAAGTGGATGATGTAATTTGTCTTAAATTGATCAAAACTGCCGTTAACTGGTCCGGTGTGCTCAGAATAGGTGTCACTAATACTGACCCTGGAACTTTTGACACTTTGCCAAAATTTGCGTGCCCTGATCTGACTTCTAAAGAGGGCACCTGGGGCAAGGCATTACCTGAGAGATACTGCACAACTGATAATGTTATTCATTTCTATGTCAATGAGACTGGAGAGATGTATTATGGCGTTAACGGCATTGGAAAGGTGAGTCTTTTTTTGTTTCTTTTGATTTGTTTTTTTTGTGGGAGGGGGCAATGCTGTTGTTTTTAGTCAAGTTTATCATTAATTATACAAAATTCAGCTTTTTCAAATAACTTGTAAATATATTTACACGTTGTTTGATATCCATTTATTTGTTGGGAAGGCTATTTGCTGTTTTCTTTTTTCTTAAGGAAAATCCAGACTTAGGGTTGGCACTTGATTTTTTAAACGTATTAAAAAAATCTGATTTTTTAAATATGAAAGGGTGGAACTGATTTTATTAAAAAATCAAAACGCAAAATTTCTGGTAGACTTGCACTAGGTATTTTGCAGTTTTTTTGCGCGCAAACGCGCAAATTTTCTTACATTGGTGGTGTGTTCATGGGTTTTGGGGCATTTTTGGTGTAAAATCTTCCTTTTATTCATGTTATCATGTAAAAATAAGCCGTGATATGCTGGTGTAGTATATAATATCAAACCAATGTGCTCCCACATGATACTTCTACAGTGTGTAACATGATGTTACTAACATCACTGTCAATGTATTAGCCTTCTCTTACAACCTTATTTAAGCACTATTCCATGCTGAACTTCACATGATGTCATGAACATTAGAAAAAAGGAGATGTACGTAATGAGTCAACCTAAAAATGGATATTTTTGAAAGAAATCACTGCTTATAATGCTATCCCATGACCCCACAGTCATAATATGACCACAATAGACATAAAATTGTGTGACACTTTACATACACATATTTTTTATCTATTTAAAAAATCTGATTTTAATTTTTTTAATCAATTTAAAAAATGATTTTAAAAAATCAAGGCGTTTAAAAAAATTAATTTTTTTCCAACCCTAATCCAGACAAGGAATGAAACAACCCCGGATGCTATACTTAATCTTAGCTGGAGCTTTTGTGGGGACCAAATATCCATATTGAATTTCTCATTATATGGATCGTTATCTAAATATTTACTTTTTATATTATTTATGTATGACAGTTTTATCATTTGTATTTATTGCAGGGCATGTTCTTGTCGGGCATTAATACTTCACTTCCCATGTACGTTTTGGTAGACATCTACGGAAATAGCACGGCAGTGGAATTTATCGACCCGGCTGACGCCCGCTTCAGGTACAACGTTTTGGGCACTTGGCTGAGCTCGTCGAACTTTTTTCATTTGAATGCTAGGGGTTTGAGAACGTGTGCGGTGTTGAAGATGAAGGGGGCACCGTTTGCGTGTAGCACCAATCACCCAAACCTTTCCTTGTAATCCTTTGTTCTAGGCCAAGCCGCCATCCACTGGGTGCGCCGCGCCGCCGCTCCACGCACGATGTGTCGCCGCAGCAGCCGCAGCCGGCCAGAAATTCTACAACACCAGAAGTCACTGCGCCTGTTAACCGTTCTAGATCGACTGGTCGGTTGTTTTGGGTTTGTATGTTTTAATGGACTGCAAAAGATGTGATGTGTTTGGGAGGTACGGAAAATGTGATTAGGATTGATGGCTTTTAGTTGACTCACGAAGTTGACGATTTGTAATTTACTATTTCAGTTGACATTTCAGTTGATAAGTCTACATTTCACGCGACAGTTGCTTAGGCGCTCCACACGCTGGAATGTCAACTGGTTTCAGTGCCAACTCGATTTTAGCTTAAATTTTGGTTGCATGACAATTTCAAGTGCACATGCGGCAATGTCGAAACGGAATCAATATTGCCATGTGCATTTGAACATGGTTTCGCAACCCATAAACTGAAATCTGATGAAAACCGGTTGGAGCAGTTGACCTCAGTTGACACCCCAATGTCAACTGGTCGAATGGTTTTCATCAAGATTTTCGTTTATGGGTCGCGAAACAATGTTCAAATGCACATGGCAATATTGATTCCTTTTCAACATTGCCACATACAGGGCCGTATCCAGGGAGGGGGGGCGGGGGGGGCTGCAGCCCCCCCCTCCCGGGGCGAGACCAGAAAGTGACCGGAAAAAGCGACTTTTTCAACATCAGCGTAAAAATTTTTGCGCGCTAGCGCGCATTCTTCACCAGACATGAGGTATTACTATCATATTTGCTCCATGTGGCCACAAATTGTTATAAATACACTCAATGTTGTGGTTTTTTTCTGTTTTGTGTTCATTTTTCCCGGAGTGTACATTAGGGTTGGAAAAAAACGTTTTGTTTTAACTCGATGTTTTTTTTAAAAAAAACAACGTTTTTTTAAATAAAAAACGTTTTTTTTAAAAGCTCCCAGATATGACCTTGTGTCAACATATATAGGTATATCAGACAGTGGCAATACTCTGTGATGTTATATATGACCATATAATGTCTGTGGAGCCATGGGATAGCATTATAAGTGGTGATTTGTGTCAAAAATATCCATTTTTTGTCGACATATCGTTCATATATCGCCTTATAGTCGAATGTTCATGACTTCAGGTAAAGGTTGGCACGGAATAGTGATCAAACAAGGTTATAAAAGGAGCTTGTTACTTTGGGAGTGATGTTACACACTGTGGAGGTACATGGAAGCACATTACCTCAATATTATATACTACAGCAACATATTACGGCTTATTAACCCATGGTATGGATAGATAGAAATGGATACTTTGATACTAAAAATGCCACAAAACCAATGAAAACAACCACCAATGTCAATTTGTGTGTGAAATTGCGCGCTTGCGCGCGAAATTTTTGCAAAATACCTAGTGCTTATTACTAAAAATTTCGGCCGATGTTTAAAAAAAACAACATTTCGGATGTCATGTTTTTTTAATAAAAAACGTTTTTGAAAAACATTGGGCAACCCTAGTGTACATACATATACAGCGTTCCATGGCGCTGGCGCCAACGCCAATGGCACTATGGCGTGGCGCCTACTAATGGCGCCAGCACCATGGCGCCATTCCGCCACTATGTAGCTAAAATTTTAGGGGGGGGGGGCTGAGCCCCCCCCTCGTCGGCCTCCGTAAACAAGCAGCCCCCCCCGCTCAAAAATCCTGGATACGTCCCTGGCCACATATGCACTTGAAAATAATCATGCTACCTAAATTCAGCTAAAATGAGTTGACTCCAAACCAGTTGACATTCCAGCGTGTGGAGCGCCTTATTTCAATTGGAATGGTCTGTGGCTGTGTATAGGGTTCAAACGTGATTGACTTTTCGGGATCGGGATCGGGATTGGCTTTTTGAGATTTCGGGATCGGGATCGGGATTGGCCTATCGGGATCGGGATTGGGATTGGCTTTTTGGGATTTCGGGATCGGGATTGGGATTTTCAAAATATCGGGATCGGGATTGGCTTTTTCAAATTTCGCGATTTCGGGATCGGGATCGGGACCACAAAATCCCGAAATTTCCCGGGATTCGGGATCGGGATCCCGTTTAAACCATAGCTGTGTACTCATCGCTTCTGAGATTGTGTTCACGCTCAATTCCACTCTCAGCGACACAAAACACGTCGCCGCCGGCGCGGGCGCACAGACCGGCGCCCACTCTGCCGCCGCCGCCGCCAGTGCCGTCGCTGCGCACCCTGCCGCAGCCCAGATTCAACGCATGTGTGTTGTTTTGCTGCTTGGTGATGACTGCTTTTTTCAAACGTATTTTTGATATTGAAAGCCATCCAGTTTCATCCACGTTAAAGTTTGAAACATTATTGGAGATGGATTGGATTGAAAAATATCGGATATTTTATTTTGGAGTGATTTTTAAAGTCTGTATGAGATGCGGATGGCTAGATCAATTGACACACATTGGCGTGAGCCAAGTCATTGCCTTTTAAACACCTAAAAACCACCCACACCCACCACCCAAAAACTGTGACCGCAGCACAAGCGCGCGCGCCGCTGCCTTTCCACGCTGTGTGCGGCAAAAATGTGACGCTGAGCGCCGAGCGCAATGTCGCCGCTCGGTCTGAGCCCCACTACGATCAGGGGTATATTTTCACGAGCCGCCCGCTAGAACACAACGAGGAGGTTTTGCTTCAGGTTAGTCAGTGGGCTGTTGGTATTTGGGAAATTATTCTGCTTTTCCATAAGGACATTGGGGCTGGGGTTGGGGCGAGTGCTGGAGCCTAGGGATGGCAAGCGCTTTTTTTCAAGCGCTTTTTTTTAGAAAAACGCCGCTTTTTTAAAAAAAAAAAGCGCAAGGGTCCCAGCGCTTTTTTTAAAAAAAAAGCGCTGGCAAAAATTTTAGTACTCATGCACTAGGTATTTTGCAAATTTTTTTGCGCGCAAGCGCATAATTTCACATGCAAATTGCCATTGGTGGTTGTTTTCATTGGTTTTGTAGCATTTTAGTGGCATTGCTTCTATTCCTGCATGGTATCATGTAATAATAAGTTGAGGCGATATTTCAGTGTAGTAAATAATATCCAGACAATGTGCTTCCACTTTTCTACAGTGTGAAACATCACTGTCATGTATTACCAATCTTTTATAGCTAAATTTACACACTATTCCATGCCTAACTTCACTTGCAGTCAAGAAACATTCAAAAACGGCGATATACATAATTAGTCGACATAAAATTGGAATTTTTTGGCAGAAATCAGCACTTATAATGCTATCAGATGATTACAGAGCCATTATATGGTTATATATCATCACAAGTACTGCCACTTGTCTGATATACCTGTATATATTGACTCAGGACCATATTTGGGAGCTTTTTAGGTAACGTCTCGACAATTTTTGAAAAAAAGCGAAAAAAGCGCGTTTTTTTAAAAAAAAGCGCGTTTTTTTTAAAAAAAGCGCTTTTTTAAAAAAAAAAGTGGGGCCGTTAAAAAAAAGCGCTTTTTTAAAAAAAAAGTGGGGCCGTTAAAAAAAAGCGCTTTTTTTCCATCCCTACTGGAGCCCCCCTGAAATTCGACCACTGAATAAATGAATAGTCTTCATTGGATTAGCATGCCTTCGGTGATTTTGCACACATTGACGAGACATTTCATAATGTAATGAATGTGGTCCAAAAAGTTGAATAATATCCATGATATCGAGTAGAAGATCTAGGTAAGGAAATGGCTCCATTCGTAGACGCCAGCCCATGGCGCTATCGGCAACTGCATTAGCGTCAAAAGCTGTCATATATGTGTTTATTTTACATACCAATCCATTTGAGTGCATTTGCATTTGAGAAAATTTAAGTGCATTTGGATAATCAATTCCAAATACAATCCCTTTTCCCACCCCATCACCAACGCTCGCAGGTGGTGAACACTAACGCGGCGTTCAGCGGCAGCCTGGCGCTGGGCGTCACCTGCTGCGACCCCAGTCTGCTCAGACCCGCCAACATGCCCGCAGATGCGGACGATTGGCTCGAGCGCAGCGAGTATTGGGCGTGTATTAAAAATGTGGCTGGCAACCAGCCAAAGCCGACTGATGAACTGGCTTTTTTGATTGACCCGCAAGGTTGGCTGAGGGTTTGGATTTGCGGCAGCTGTGTGAAATGATTTTCTGCCCATGAGGGGGGGTCGGGCTGAACATGGTTTTCGGAATCGGGTGTATGTTCCCAGTTTTGGAGTGACTGGAGATAGGATTTCTCCAAAATGCACATTGTACTCGAAATTTCCGTCTTTAAAATCAATTGCGAAGTGAAAGTAAATTCAGGAAAGAAACCCAGCTCAAATGAAAATTAGTCAAAATTTGATTCAAAATACAAAGTTGTACAAAAATACAAAATGTCGTATCAGGTCGCGTGAAGATGCGCATCAACAACAACGCGTGGTCGGTGCTGATGCACGTGGACGAGACGCAGCGCCTGTGGATGTTTTGGGACCTGTACGGCAGCACCCAGTGCGTCCGCTCCCTAGGTGGGCTACATTTTGGGGAATTTTTATTTTTCTGTCAATCCTCCGATAATTGAAGCGTTTGGTTCCGTAACTCGATAAACGCCAAAGTGAAAAAAATTGAGTGAAGCGCATATCTGATATATATATATACTTTTTCCTTCACAATACTAAAAAAATTATGTAAATATCTCATACCGTTCCCGAGATACAGAGACACCGATTTTTGAAAAAAATGTAAATTTTAATCCGAAACTCTATATCTCCACCATCAAAATGGTGAATTTTCACTCGAAACTCGATAACTCCAAAAAATCAATCATATTGTTCACTCGAAACTCGATATCTCCACTGAAAAAACTAACCATCCGAAACTCGTTATAAATTTATACGGAAACGGCTAAATCCCCATACAAAAAATGAAGTTTGCATCCGAAACTCGTTATGAAATTTTGTTAGTTAAATTTGTTGCCATAATGACAGTAAAATGGACCTAACTCTAGCCATATTTGCCGGCCAGAGGATTGTAACTATGAAAAATGTAGAGAAATTAGTTGGCTTTTCAAAAAGTTTTGGGCAAGGGTTGTCACTGAAAGCGTACCCGCTCAGGCCACTCTCAAAGTTTCAAATTCAATTTTCACAAAGCTGAAAAACATGGAGTTATCGAGTTTCGGAACCAAACTCCTCAATTGTCGCGTGGAATGCACTGTGTTTTCGTCAGAGTTTTTAGTGGGTAAATAATTCAAAGTGTGGAATAATTCAGTCAATTTGCTGTAAATTCAACTAAGAAGTTCATGATAATATGAAATTGGATTGCAGAAACCGCCAAAAAGTGTAGAAATGAGCAGTAATCCCCCTTTCGCCCTTCATTGTCTGTGTTTTTAAATTATGTACCGGATATTTACCGCCCATCACAATGGGTTTCCTTCAAGGTGAATTGTTTTTTCCTCACTTTACAAATGGGGATTTTTTATGGGACACTAGATAGGATTTATGGTACCTTTCATTGTTTGTTTTCTGTGGATTGGTTAGATATGTGACGGATTTATTGGTGCTGCTGTCACTTTTTTTGTAAGGATACAAAATTTCACCTGTACATTTCATTTTATTATTGTGCTGACCGTTGGTAATCTATTGAAATGGTCAGGACATCTCCCACAAGAATTTCTGGGTGTTCAGGGCACCCAGTATTGTTTTGTGTTTGAGTTTTATGTATTTTATGAGTTTTTATGTTTTCTGAACGCTTATTGAGAAATTTTAGATTAAAAATTCAGATATGTTTAAGTTAGGTTTATGAATTCGATATTAGGCTCATTCAACTCGCAATTTTCTGCTGATCAAGAAAAATATAGGTTTATATGTTTATCTGTAGCCATTATTAAACCACTCAAACTTTATTTATTTCTTTATTAAATTTATATTAAGTTTGCATTGCACTGCACAATTCAAGCCACAATATTTATCCAACATTTGTTCATTTTTATGCACTGCGCTAAGGCCCACCATTTTCTGTAAAGCACAGCTGCATTATTAGCCCAGTTTCATAAAGTAGCTAGCTGGTTCAACAGTTGCATTTTCTCCATTTATTTGGCGTTAGTTCCTTTTTTAGGTGTTGAGTTCCCATCTATACAAAATGTGAATTTAACATATCTAAATGGAAAAGTTTCTTATATCAAATATATCCTAAATTTCACACTCTATTGCAAAGTAACAATCATTTTTGCTGAAAGTTATCCTATCACATGTTATAAATTATTTAAGATGAGTTTCTTCTATTTATCCCTGAAAATTCTATTTCTACAACTATAAGAGCAGTTTAATCATTGTATGGAGTTATTTTTAGGTAGGCTATAATAGAGTGACTATTTATTTATCATTTATTTCATGTTTGATCGAAATTTATGTTTAATTTATTGAATGCTTTAAGTAGTTTTTTGGCGTCATTTTGAAGCTAAGATTTGCTAAGTGCCACTAAATTAATAGTTTTCACTTTAGGCAAATTTGTACTTCCCCCAGTACCTACAGTAAGTAGTGAATACTACACAACGTAAAATGTGCATTTATTTACCAGTCTATTCACATAATTATTGTAGAGTTGTTGCAATACATTTTCCTATCTCCCAGTCCATTTTCAGTTTTCAATGCATTCTGTTTAACTCTGCCACTCTGTTTCTGTGTGAAGGAAATTTGCTAGAGAGTTTAGTAAAAAAATAGGAACTCCTGAATGAGATTCTGTGTTCCAAATCTGTCCTGAGTATTTGAAATTTCTCCTTTGTCATTGAGGAACCAGTTTTAATGCCCAAAATAACCGATCAACCCCCTACACTTTCAAAACTGCTGCTAAACTAGACTTTGGTGAATTGCCCAGTCTAGTGGACATCCAAACCATCAAGGCCATCAACAGCACCACGGTTAACACAATTATCAGCAACTAAATAGTTCAATTCTCGTACTAATTTTACACTTACCTATTCAATCATGTTCATATTGGGCGAAATTCAGAATCTGCTAGAACAACACCGTTTTTGTTATTCACATTGCGCGTTGCTTAAGCAGTCGCGAAATGCTAGGGCCCATTCCGCATCAAAGCCCATTCCGCATGTAGACCCATTATAGACACATTATGCCTGCAGGGGTAAGAAAGGGGGGTGGGTAACACCACCCCAAACCGCCCAGCTATCTATCTATCCCTGGCGCAATTTTTTTTGGCTACATTCCCTTGAACACCCCCACACCCGCAAATTACCTAACTATCTAGCTATCTGGAGCGCTTTTGAGCAATTTTACCCTAATTGTCACCAAAATTCCCTAATTTTCCTACTTCTTTCACCTTCAAAATAACTTGGTCATGTGTGTTATTACCTTTTTTCAACATGCCAGGTATAATTTAATGTGTTCCGGGTCAACATGCGGGATGGGTTTAGATGCGGAATAGTGCACTGCCGTCGCGAAACGAAAGTCCGCGTGCATTACTGGTTGTTTTGTCTTGCTGCAGACACGACCAAAAAGGCCGTAGGTAAAATTGAAAGGTCATAGCATCGGTCTGGTCGGTTGATATCAAAACTGAACTTTCCATCTGTTTGCAGGGCTTGCCATTAGGGTTCGAACGATATGACTTTTCGATATCGATATTCGATATTTTTTCTGAAACTCGATATTCGATATCGATACGATATGGAACCTCGATATCGACATTCGATATGAAAAAATGGTCGATATTCGATATTTCGATATTTTCGATATTCAATATTGCAATTTGCTTTTGGTATAGAAAAGCAAATTTCAAGCGGCATATTGTATTTTCAGGTGGTTGCACGCACACACGTGGTAAATGTTGGTTAATCATCTATTTACTGAAATGTGAATGGTACAAGTGATTTAAAAAGGTTTACATCAGTCAAAAGTAGAAAATGGAAGAAAAACATGAGAATCGAAGTGTATCAGGCAAACAACAATTGGTAAATATTACAGTTCATACTTACAACCAAATCGCTTGATGAATGTAGCAAAAAATAGCATATCAGCATTTTCAGGCTTCAAATTCAGTGCTCCAACAACAATTGAGGCGTCCAATTCTAAAAGTCGACAAGTCCAAAATATGAAAATTTCGAGTTAGGCCTGGAAACGTCATCTGGGGCTACTTCAGCACATTTTTCATCATTTTCCATAAATTTTCTGACCTCACATGCCCATAGGGCAAAGTGCCAAATTTGACATTTTTGGGGAAAAATGCAAAAAGTTTGGGCAAGAAGTCGACAAGTCCACTTAGTTTTGGGCTAAAAGGCAACAAGTCCATCCTCCGCTTCCTTTTTTATGGGAAAAAAACACAAGAAATGTGATAAGTCCACTATGGAAACCGATTTCTAAAAGGCGACTAGTCCATAGTTAACCCATAAGGCAGCCTCGGCTTCCCCGGGAACAAAAATGTGCTCGCGTGCAAGAAGGCGACAAGTCCATTTCCCTCCCCGAAACAGTTTTGCTCTGACCGAATGGAATTTTATGGACACCCCATTTTTCACATTTACGTTGAGATAAGGGGCTGAAAATTTGACACTTTATTGTCAACATATGGAACTTTATGAAAACGATGAGAGAGCCAAATTGGACATGCACCACGGGCCTGGAATTGGATCGGAAACTTAAAATGCGATTTACTCAAAATCACATTTTGTGGACTTGTCGACTTTTAGAATTAGACGCCTCAATTACATTATAAACATTGTACTACTTTTACTCATCAAATAAAATACTATGAGTAAATCAGATCAATCACCAATGTCTCAAAGTGAAAATAATCATTTTAATTAGTGACACAATACAGGTTCGATATATTGAAAAAAATGGTTGATATTCGATATCGATATTCGATGTTTTTTCAAAATTTTCGATATCGATATTCGGTATTTTTTCAAAATTTTCGATTTCGATATTCGATATTAAAAAATGGTCGATATCCGATATTCGATAATCGATACGATATATCGTTTGAACCCTACTTGCCATTGAACTTTACAGTTAGGTCAGATTGCAGTCGGTTTTTTGCACACTGCTGTCGCTCTACTGAAGTCATTACTGCAGTTCCCACAAATAACTAGAAAAAACGGTTCGCTTTAACATTTATTTGCGCACTAGGGATAGAAAGCTGGCGAACAACCCCATTTCTAAGAACAGCCTTTTCAAATTGTCTTAAAGTTGTGAGTATGGTGAGGTAAAGTGAGTGATCGAAAAAATTTCAAACCCCTGTTTTAACAAAACACATTCAAAAAGAGATTTTTAAAATCTCCTAAATATGGTCATGAGTCAACTATGCAGGTATATCATACAAAAAAACAGTGGTATCGAAACAGTTTTAAAAAATCATACAATTTTTTGTACTTATGCACTAGGCGCAAGTGCGCAATTTCACATACTCAATAACATTGGTGGTTGCTTTCATTGGTGAGTCATTTTTAGTGTGAAAGCTTCCATTTGTTAAACAATTGGGTAAAAACCAATCCTTAGGTTGTGTGTCGTGTTATGTTATAATAAGGTTGTGTTGTAATAAGCCGTGATATGTTAGTGTAGTATATAATAGCCAGCCAATGTGCTCCCACATACTTCTACAGTGTGAAACATCGCTGTCAATGTATTATCCTTCTCTTTTCACCTTATTTAAGTACTATTACATGCTCAACTTCACGTGAAGTCACGAATGTTCAACAAAAGGTGATATGTAATAAGTCGACATAAAAATGGATATTTTTGACAGAAATCACCACTGATTAATGCTATCCCATGGCTCCACATCCATTCTATGGCTATATTCAACATCACAAGTACTGTTAATTGTCTGATTTACCTGTATATGTTGACTCATAACTAGGGATGGCCAGCGCTTTTTTTCAAGCGCTTTTTTTTAAAAAAACGCCGCTTTTTTTAAAAAAAAAGCGCAAGGGTCCCAGCGCTTTTTTTTAAAAAAGAGCGCTGGCAAAAAATTCCGGTACTTATGCACTAGGTATTTTCCAATTTTTCGCGCGCAAGCGCGCAATTTCACATGCACATTAGCACTGGTGGTTGTTTTCATCGATTTTGTGGCATTTTTAGTTCAATTGCTTCGATTCATGTATGCTATCATGTAATAATAAGTAGTGATATGTTAGTGTAGCATAGAATATCCGGCCAATGTCCTCCCACATACTTCTACAGTGTAAAACATTACTCTCAATGTATTAGCCTTCTCTTATAGCCTTATTTATAAGCACTATTTCATGTCTCACTTCACTTGAAGTCGCGAAACATTCACAAAGGGCGATATACATAATGAGTCAAAATTCAAAGTATTTTTTGGCAGAAATAGCCACTTATAATGCTATCCTATGGCTACACAGCCATTCTATGGCTATATATCATTACAAGTACTGCCACTTGTCTGATATACCTGTATATATTGATACAGAACCATATTTGGGAGCTTTTTAGTGAACGTCCCGACATTTTTTGAAAAAAAGTGAAAAAAGCGCGTTTTTTTAAAAAAAAGCGCGTTTTTTTAAAAAAAAGCGCTTTTTTTTTAAAAAAAGCGGGGCCATTAAAAAAAAGCGCTTTTTTCCATCCCTACTCATAACCATATTTGGGAGCTTTAAATAAACCCGTGTTATTTAAAAAATGTTTTAAATTAAAAAAACGTTTGAAGAAACGGTCATTGAAAAAACTTTTTTGGTTATACCTAGCAGGAACTATATTTTATCATGCTATGTGTTTTCATATCTAGGGTTGGAAAAAAAGGTTTTTTTAAACTCCCATGTTTAAAAAAAACAACGTCTTTTATTATTAAAAACGTTTTTTATTTAAAAAAAACGTTTTTTTAAAGCTCCCAGATATGGCCTTATGTCAACATATATAGGTATATCAGACAAGCGGCAATACTCTGTGATGTTATATATGACCATATAATGGCCTTGGGAGCCTTGGGATAGCATGTGGAGCCTTGGGATAGCATGTGGAGCCTTGGGATAGCATTATAAGTCGTGATTTGTGTCAAAAATAGGGTTGGCCGATGTTTTTTTATTTAAAACATGACGTCCGAAATGTTTTTTTTATAAAAAAAAACATCGGCTGAAATTTTTATTACTAAGCAGTAGGTATTTTTCAAAATTTTTGCGCGCAAGCGCGCAATTTCACACACAAATTGACATTGGTGGTTGTTTTCATTGGTTTTGTGGCATTTTTAGTATCAAAGTATCCATTTATATATGCTACCATGGGTTAATAAGCCGCCATATGTTGGTGTAGTATATAATATTGAGGTAATGTGCTTCCATGTACCTCCACAGTGTGTAACTTCACTCCCAAAGTAACAACCTCCTTTTATAACCTTGTTTCATCACTATTCAGTGCCAAACTTTACCTGAAGTCATGAACATTCAACTATAAGGTGATATACAAACGTATCGACAAAAAATGGATATTTTTGACACAAATCACCACTTATAATGCTATCCCATGGCTCAACAGCCATTATATGGTCATATATAACATCACAGAGTATTGCCACTGTCTGATATCAAAACATATACAATTGTGAAAGAATTGCGTGCTAGGTATGCCTAATGTAAAAGATAGGACGCACAATCACAGGCCTCATTGTGCCCAATTCGTGTGTGTTTTTGCACACAATGCAGTCACTATTTATTAGTACAAATGCCCTTTACAAACACGATCCACAATCTTGACAAACAGGGTTAGTAGATGGCAAAGTTGCTTCCCAAGAATGCAATTGCACATGTATAGGGGGTTGACTTGAGTTTTTAGGGGCTGAGTTTACAATTCAGGGTTGAGTTGATGGGTGTTTATAAATTAGGGTTGAGTTGACAGAAGTTTAAAAATAAGGGGCTGTTGACACAAGTTCACAAATTAGAGGCCGAGTTTATGGGAGTTGAGTTGATGGGTGTTTGCCAAATTAGGGGCTGAGTTTATGGGAGTTAACAATAACATTACCATAATCCTTAAGTAGGGCCCCTGGGGCTAAAAAATATAAATTGTGATATAATGCATTTGTGGGTTACTGATTACAATGATTTGAAATATGCACTCCATTCTGACAGTACATTACAATAACCCTGAAATTGAACCCAAAATGGGGCCAAAACTTTCAAATTGTGAAATGATGCATTGTGGGTTTCTAATTGCACTGATTTGATATATAATGCACTCCATTTTGACACTACATTACCATAACCCTGAAAATGAACCACTGGGGCCAAAAACTTTCAATTTGTGAAATGATGCAATTTTGGGTTTCTGATTGCACTGATTTCAAATTTAGGTTTCTGATTGCACTGATTTGATATATGCACTCCATTGACACTACATTACCATAACCCGTTAATGAACCCATGGGGCCAAATACTTTCAATTTGAGAAATGATGCATTTTTGGGTTTCTGATTGCACTCATTTGAAATATGCACTTCATTTTGACACTACATTACCATAACCCTGAAAATGAACCACTGGGGCCAAAAACTTTCAATTTGTGAAATGATGCATTTTTGGGTTTCTGATTGCACTGATTTCAAATTTGGGTTTCTGATTGCACTGATTTGATACATGCACTCCATTTTGACACTACATTACCATAACCCTCAAAATGGACCCATGGGGTTAAATACTTTCAATTTGAGAAATGATGCATTTTCGGGTTTCTGATTGCACTCATTTGAAATATGCACTTCATTTTGACACTACATAACCATAACCCTAAAATGAACCCCCTGGGCCAAAAACTTTCAAACCATAAAATGATGGATTTGTGGGTTTCTGAGTGTAGCAATTTCAAATATGCCCAGGGCTTAAAAAATTAGAAATTGTGAAATGATTCAATGTGGGTTTCTAATTGCACTGATTTGAAATATGCACTCTGTTTTGACACTACATAACCCTGAAAACTACATAACCATAACCCTGAAAATGAACCTCTGGAGCCAAAAACTTTCAATTTGTGAAATCATTCATTTTTGGGTTTCTGATTGCACTGATTTCAAATTTGGGTCTCTGATTGCACCAATTTGATATATGCACTCCATTTTGACACTACATTACCATAACCCTGAAAATGAACCACTGGGGCCAAAAACTTTCAATTTGTGAAATGATGCAATTTTGGGTTTCTGATTGCACTGATTTCAAATTTAGGTTTCTGATTGCACTGATTTGATATATGCACTCCATTGACACTACATTACCATAACCCGTTAATGAACCCATGGGGCCAAATACTTTCAATTTGAGAAATGATGCATTTTTGGGTTTCTGATTGCACTCATTTGAAATATGCACTTCATTTTGACACTACATTACCATAACCCTGAAAATGAACCACTGGGGCCAAAAACTTTCAATTTGTGAAATGATGCATTTTTGGGTTTCTGATTGCACTGATTTCAAATTTGGGTTTCTGATTGCACTGATTTGATACATGCACTCCATTTTGACACTACATTACCATAACCCTCAAAATGGACCCATGGGGTTAAATACTTTCAATTTGAGAAATGATGCATTTTCGGGTTTCTGATTGCACTCATTTGAAATATGCACTTCATTTTGACACTACATAACCATAACCCTAAAATGAACCCCCTGGGCCAAAAACTTTCAAACCATAAAATGATGGATTTGTGGGTTTCTGAGTGTAGCGATTTCAAATATGCCCAGGGCTTAAAAAATTAGAAATTGTGAAATGATTCAATGTGGGTTTCTAATTGCACTGATTTGAAATATGCACTCTGTTTTGACACTACATAACCCTGAAAACTACATAACCATAACCCTGAAAATGAACCTCTGGAGCCAAAAACTTTCAATTTGTGAAATCATTCATTTTTGGGTTTCTGATTGCACTGATTTCAAATTTGGGTCTCTGATTGCACCAATTTGATATATGCACTCCATTTTGACACTACATTACCATAACCCTGAAAATGAACCACTGGGGCCAAAAACTTTCAATTTGTGAAATGATGCAATTTTGGGTTTCTGATTGCACTGATTTCAAATTTAGGTTTCTGATTGCACTTATTTGATATATGCACTCCATTGACACTACATTACCATAACCCGTTAATGAACCCATGGGGCCAAATACTTTCAATTTGAGAAATGATGCATTTTTGGGTTTCTGATTGCACTCATTTGAAATATGCACTTCATTTTGACACTACATTACCATAACCCTGAAAATGAACCACTGGGGCCAAAAACTTTCAATTTGTGAAATGATGCATTTTTGGGTTTCTGATTGCACTGATTTCAAATTTGGGTTTCTGATTGCACTGATTTGATACATGCACTCCATTTTGACACTACATTACCATAACCCTCAAAATGGACCCATGGGGTTAAATACTTTCAATTTGAGAAATGATGCATTTTCGGGTTTCTGATTGCACTCATTTGAAATATGCACTTCATTTTGACACTACATAACCATAACCCTAAAATGAACCCCCTGGGCCAAAAACTTTCAAACCATAAAATGATGGATTTGTGGGTTTCTGAGTGTAGCGATTTCAAATATGCCCAGGGCTTAAAAAATTAGAAATTGTGAAATGATTCAATGTGGGTTTCTAATTGCACTGATTTGAAATATGCACTCTGTTTTGACACTACATAACCCTGAAAACTACATAACCATAACCCTGAAAATGAACCTCTGGAGCCAAAAACTTTCAATTTGTGAAATCATTCATTTTTGGGTTTCTGATTGCACTGATTTCAAATTTGGGTCTCTGATTGCACCAATTTGATATATGCACTCCATTTTGACACTACATTACCATAACCCTGAAAATGAACCACTGGGGCCAAAAACTTTCAATTTGTGAAATGATGCAATTTTGGGTTTCTGATTGCACTGATTTCAAATTTAGGTTTCTGATTGCACTTATTTGATATATGCACTCCATTGACACTACATTACCATAACCCGTTAATGAACCCATGGGGCCAAATACTTTCAATTTGAGAAATGATGCATTTTTGGGTTTCTGATTGCACTCATTTGAAATATGCACTTCATTTTGACACTACATTACCATAACCCTGAAAATGAACCACTGGGGCCAAAAACTTTCAATTTGTGAAATGATGCATTTTTGGGTTTCTGATTGCACTGATTTCAAATTTGGGTTTCTGATTGCACTGATTTGATACATGCACTCCATTTTGACACTACATTACCATAACCCTCAAAATGGACCCATGGGGTTAAATACTTTCAATTTGAGAAATGATGCATTTTCGGGTTTCTGATTGCACTCATTTGAAATATGCACTTCATTTTGACACTACATAACCATAACCCTAAAATGAACCCCCTGGGCCAAAAACTTTCAAACCATAAAATGATGGATTTGTGGGTTTCTGAGTGTAGCGATTTCAAATATGCCCAGGGCTTAAAAAATTAGAAATTGTGAAATGATTCAATGTGGGTTTCTAATTGCACTGATTTGAAATATGCACTCTGTTTTGACACTACATAACCCTGAAAACTACATAACCATAACCCTGAAAATGAACCTCTGGAGCCAAAAACTTTCAATTTGTGAAATCATTCATTTTTGGGTTTCTGACTGCACTGATTTCAAATTTGGGTCTCTGATTGCACCAATTTGATATATGCACTCCATTTTGACACTACATTACCATAACCCTGAAAATGAACCACTGGGGCCAAAAACTTTCAATTTGTGAAATGATGCAATTTTGGGTTTCTGATTGCACTGATTTCAAATTTAGGTTTCTGATTGCACTGATTTGATATATGCACTCCATTGACACTACATTACCATAACCCGTTAATGAACCCATGGGGCCAAATACTTTCAATTTGAGAAATGATGCATTTTTGGGTTTCTGATTGCACTCATTTGAAATATGCACTTCATTTTGACACTACATTACCATAACCCTGAAAATGAACCACTGGGGCCAAAAACTTTCAATTTGTGAAATGATGCATTTTTGGGTTTCTGATTGCACTGATTTCAAATTTGGGTTTCTGATTGCACTGATTTGATACATGCACTCCATTTTGACACTACATTACCATAACCCTCAAAATGGACCCATGGGGTTAAATACTTTCAATTTGAGAAATGATGCATTTTCGGGTTTCTGATTGCACTCATTTGAAATATGCACTTCATTTTGACACTACATAACCATAACCCTAAAATGAACCCCCTGGGCCAAAAACTTTCAAACCATAAAATGATGGATTTGTGGGTTTCTGAGTGTAGCGATTTCAAATATGCCCAGGGCTTAAAAAATTCGAAATTGTGAAATGATTCAATGTGGGTTTCTAATTGCACTGATTTGAAATATGCACTCTGTTTTGACACTACATAACCCTGAAAACTACATAACCATAACCCTGAAAATGAAGCTCTGGAGCCAAAAACTTTCAATTTGTGAAATCATTCATTTTTGGGTTTCTGATTGCACTGATTTCAAATTTGGGTCTCTGATTGCACCAATTTGATATATGCACTCCATTTTGACACTACATTACCATAATTCTAAAAATGAACCCATGGGGCCAAATACTTTCAATTTGAGGAATGATGCATTTTCGGGTTTCTGAAAGCACTCATTTGAAATATGCACTTCATTTTGACACTACATTACCATAACCCTAAAAATGAACCCCCTGGGCCAAAAACTTTCAAACCATAAAATGATGGATTTGTGGGTTTCTGAGTGTAGCAATTTCAAATATGCCCAGGGCTTAAAAAATTAGAAATTGTGAAATGATTTGATGTGGGTTTCTAATTGCACTGATTTGAAATATGCAATCCATTTTGACACTACAAAACCCTGAAAACTACATAACCATAACCCTGAAAATGAACCTCTGGAGCCAAAAACTTTCAATTTGTGAAATCATAAATTTTCAGGTTTCTGATTTCACTCATTTGAAATATGCACTTCATTTTCACACTACATTACCATAACCATAAAAATGAACCCCCTAAGCCAAAAACTTTCAAATCATAAAATGATGCATTTGTGGGTTTCTGATTGTAGCGATTTCAAATATGCACTCCATTTTGACACTACATTACTAAAACCCTGAAATTGAACCCCTAGACCCAAAAATTTCTTATTGTGAAATGATGCATTTTGCAGGTTTCTAATTGCACTGATTTGAAATGACTCAATTTCAACTCTACATTACTGTAAGCCTTTAATTGAACCCATGGGGCTAATAAATTAGAAATTGTGAAATGATGCATTTGTGGCTTTTTGATTGCCTTGATTTCAAATATGCACTTCATTTTGACACTACATTACCATAACCCTGAAAATGAACCCCCAGGGCCAAAAATTTTCAAATCATAAAATGATGTGTTTGTGGGTTTCTGATTGTAGCGATTTCAAATATGCACTCCATTTTGACACCACATTACTAAAACCCTGATAATGAACCCCTGGGCACAAAAACTTTCAATTTGTGAAATGATGCATTTGTGGGTTTTTTATTGCACTGATTTGAGATGTGCACTCCATTTCTACTCTACATTACCATAACTTTTTAAGTCTAACCCCTGGGGCTAAAAAATTGAAAATTGTGAATTGATGCATTTGTGGATTGATGATAAAGATTTTTTGAAATATTCATACCATTTTCCAAATTAGGGGCTGAGTTTACAGGAGTTTCCAAACTAGGGGCTGTGTTTACAGGATTTAGAGGGGGTCCCCATGGGGTGCCATTTTTGGGGGGTCTCCAGGGGGTGCCATTTTCTGGAGGTACATATGGGGGTGCCATTTCAAGGGGGTCCACATGGGATGCCATTTTTTGGGTGGTCCCCAGGGGTGCCATTTTTTGGTGGTCCTCGGGGGTGCTATATTTTTTTTTGCGGGGGGGGGTCCATATGGGGTGCCATTTTGAGGGGGGGGTCCCCAGGGGGGTGCCATTTTTGGAGAGTCCCCAGGGGGAGCCAACTTTGGGTGGGTCCCCAGGGGGTGCCATTTTTGTGGGGGTTCCTAGGGGGTGCCATGTTTGGGGGGTCCCCAGGGGGTGCTATTTTTGGGGGGTCCCAAGGGGGTGCCATTTTTAGGGGGTCCCTAAGGGGTGCCATTTTCTGGTGGTCCTCAGGGGGTGCCATATTTGTGGGGCCCTAGGGGGTCCCATTTTTGGGCGGTTCCCAGGGGGTGCCACTTTTGGGGGGTTCCCCAGGGGGTGCCATTTGGAGGGGGGTCCCCATTGGGGTGTCAGTTTTTGCAAGCCTCTGAGAAGTGGGTACCTAAAGCAGGATTCTCTCCAACCTTCAGTTGGGTTTTGTAGAGTCACCAGGGGGAGCCAACTTTGGGTGGGTCCCCAGGGGGTGCCATTTTTGTGGGGGTTCCTAGGGGGTGCCATGTTTGGGGGGTCCCCAGGGGTGCTATTTTTGGGGGGTCCCTAAGGGGTGCCATTTTTGGGGGGTCCCTAAGGGGTGCCATTTTTTGCTGCTCCTCAGGGGGTGCCATATTTGTGGGGCCCTAGGGGGTCCCATTTTTGGGCAGTTTCATGCCCAACCATTTTACAGAAGTTTACAAAAATCCATTCCAAAACATTGCATCTTTGGTATTGGTCTTGTTATTGTTGGTAGATTACATACCGCATTTCAAAACACATGCCTAGCATGTGGGCAAACTTAACTAAAGTATCATATTTTCTCCAATGGTATTAATTGTAGAGAACCACAAAACCCGACCGAAGGTCGGAGAGAATCCTGCTAGTACCTATATATGTTGACAAAAGGTCATATCTGGGAGCTTTTAAAAAAACCCGTTTTTTATTTAAAAAAGTTTTTTATCAAAAAAAACTTTAAAAAAACTTTTAAAAAAACAACAACATCGAGTTAAAAAAAACGTCTTTTTTCCAACCGTAGTCAAAAATGTCCATTTATAGTCGAACGCTCAAGACTTCAAGTGAAGTTTGGCACGGAATAGTGATCAAACAAAGTTATAAAATGATGTTGTTACCTTGGGAGTGATGTTACACGCTGTGGAGGTACATGGAAGCACATTACCTGAATATTATACACTACAGCAACATATGACGGCTTATTAACCCATGGTAGCACATAGAAATGGATGCATTGATACTAAAAATGCACAAAACGAATGAAAACAACCACCAATGTCAATTTGTGTGTGAAATTGCGCGCTTGCGCGCAAAATTTTGCAAAATACCTAGTGCTTAGTACAAAAAATTTCGGCCGATGTTTTTTTATAAAAAAAAACGTTTTGGACCTCGTGTTTTTTATTAAAAACGTTTTTTTTTTATAAAACGTTTAAAAAAACATAGGCCAACCGTATTCATATACTCGGCGTACATGATACTCTGCCCTCGCACTGATTTATGTCTCGTGTTGGAAGCGTGCCAATAATCATTAAATCATGTGATTTCCGTAAAAATGTGAAAAAATTCATCGATGTTTATATGTTAATGGATAACATTATAACAACAATCAGTTTTGTCATCTTTTTATGAAACTCGCACGCGTTAACCATCGTTGGCACACTTCCAGCAGGAACCACGCGTGCAGGGTGTAAAGTAACCCGAGTATATCAGACAAGATAAAAATGCATCCACATTCACTTCCAAGTTTATTTATATTTTGTTCTCCGCAAGACATGCAATTTCTGCAAGCAAAATTGCAAGTCGTCGATGAAATGTGATTCACACAGCAAATATAACGAATTTATTACTTTTAAAATTGAAAATGACTGAAAATTCCAAAGCTCTAAGTAGGGTTCAAACGGGATTCACTTTTTGAGATTTCGGGATCGGGATCGGGATTTTGGTTTCGGGATCGGGATCGGGATTGGTATTTTGAGATTTTGGGATCGGGATTGGCCGGGATTGGGGTCACGGGATCGGGATTGGGATCGGGATTAGGGTTGGAAAAAAAACGTTTTTTTTTAACTCGATGTTTTTTTTTAAAAAAAAAACGTTTTTTTTTTAAAAAAAAACGTTTTTTTTAAATAAAAAACGTTTTTTTTTAAAAGCTCCCAGATGTGACCTTGTGTCAACATATATAGGTATATCAGACAGTGGCAATACTCTGTGATGTTATATATGACCATATAATGTCTGTGGAGCCATGGGATAGCATTATAAGTGGTGATTTGTGTCAAAAATATCCATTTTTTGTCGACATATCGTTCGTATATCGCCTTATAGTCGAATGTTCGTGACTTCAGGTAAAGTTTGGCACGGAATAGTGATCAAACAAGGTTATAAAGGGAGGTTGTTACTTTGAGAGTGAAGTTACACACTGTGGAGGTACATGGAAGCACATTACCTCAATATTATATACTACAGCAACTTATGACGGCTTATTAACCCATGGTAGCACATAGAAATGGATACTTTGATACTAAAAATGCCACAAAACCAATGAAAACAACCACCAATGTCAATTTGTGTGTGAAATTGCGCGCTTGCGCGCAAAAATTTTGCAAAATACCTAGTGCTTAGTACTAAAAATTTCGGCCGATGTTTTTTTTAAAAAAAAAACATTTCGGACGTCATGTTTTTTTTTAAAAAAAAACGTTTTTTTTTAATAAAAAACGTTTTAAAAAAAACATCGGCCAACCCTAATCGGGATTGGCATTTTTTCGGGATCGGGATTGGGGTCTGGGGATAGAGATTTTCGTCACTGTTCTGGCATTCACAGTTGTTCATAAAGATCTCAAAACACTGTTGGATGCCAGAAAAGTGACATAAATTGGACGCTGGGGGTTTGCGTTCAAATTTTTGCACGCCAAAATGTCTTTTTTTTCACTTTTTATAATTTCCACTATTTTTTCCGGGATCTGGATCCCGGACTTGGGAGATGATCGGGATCGGGATCGAGATCGGGATTGGGGTTTCGGGATTGGGATCGGGACTGCTAAATCCCGGAACTTCACGGGATCCGGGATCGGGATCCCGTTTGAACCCTAGCTCTAAGTACCGTATTGGCTCGAAATACCCTCCCCCTTGAAATAACCCCCTCGAAATACCGCCAGGTGTTTTTGAGCTGAGGAAACAATACCCCCCTCGAATTACCGCCCGTCTTGACTGAAGTACATAATGTATACAATGTACATGATGTACTTATTGGGGTCAAATCTTATCGCAGCTATACATAGAGTAGTTTGTATTAGGGTGTCAAAAAAATTTTATTACGGAAAACGGAAAGGTAAAAATTTTTCACTGTATGGAAAACGGAAAGGTAAAAAAAAATTTTGCCGGAAAACGGAAAGGTAAAAAAGTTTCACTCAGCGGAAAACGGAAAACGGAAAGGTAAAAAAAATTGTCGGGCGGAAAATGGAAAACGGAAAAATAAAATGCCGGAAAACGGAAAGCAAAATTTTCATGGAAACGGAAAAAATAAAGTGAAATTTGTACAGTAATAGACAAGTTTGCAGAAGGAAAACCTGCATGCAGGTTTGCCTGTTTGGCTTTGATTGTGGTAGCTGTACATTATGCAACCATGGATCATGCCAGTAACTTCACTTGTAGTTCAAGCTTAACTGAACCAACAAAAAATCATCAAAAAGTAGCAAAAATACACTACAACAACAATAAGAATTTAGCAACAGTGAACTTTGATGTAACTGAACAGTAAAACGTATACTCAGCGGACTGCAAAGTATGTGTCCAAAATTATATTGTGTTTTTTTACAGATTTGGATACAGATAAAAATTATGAATGACAGAAGAACCTGGTAGTTAAAAACACCATAGTGAAATACGGATTGGAAAAACAATGGAAAAATGCCAGAAAACTGAAAATCAGGCCAGAAAATGGAAAAATGGCCTGGTAAAACAGAAACAGAAAGGTAAAAAATTTTCAGCTGGAAAACGGAAAAATGGGCTGGAAAAACGGAAACGGAAAGGTAAAAAATTTTCAGCTGCCGGAAAATGGAAAACGGAAAGGTAAAAAATTTTCGGCTGCCGGAAAACGGAAAGGTAAAATTTTTTCGGCTGCCGGAAAACGAAAAGGTAAAAAATTTTCCTGCGGAAACGGAAAACGGAAACGGAAATTTGACACCCTAGTTTGTGTATCTACATTTGTATGTTCTGATACATCCCGTTTGGTGACGTTTATTACCAGTTTTGGGTATGTAAAAGCCCATTCTTTACTACGATATTTTCGAAAAATTCTGGCGAAATAATAATCACCCTCAAATAAGCCCCCCTCGAAATAGCCCCCCCTCAAAATTTTGTTATATTTTTTCAACTTTGTGATTACTTTTTGGATTGTAAATTACAGTGGCATAAATTTTTCTATAAAATCAAAACTTCAGGTGATTATTCATAATAAAAGCTGAAGGGAATAACAAGCGCTCAACTTAATTAACAAACAAAGAGGCAACAGTGTCAAAGACCTTTTGAAGCTGCCGTATCGCCATCAAATTCAGAAATGGAATATTTTGAATTACCAGAACTGGAGCTAGACAACTATAATGGTGATCCCACTTTGTGGGGGAGCTGGTGGACAATGTTCCAGCTTGTAATTCACAGACGATCTGATGTGTCCGATGCAGTCAAATTCAGCTATCTATATTCAAAACTCATTGGTGGCGCCAAATATCTTATACTTGGGCTAGACATCAAAAGAGATTATCAGGAAGCAATTCAGCTGCTAAAGTCTGAATTTGGTTACCTCTTTCCGGAGCTTTCTGCAGCCGCTTCACCCTCGGATGCACAAAATCACAATGAATTGGAATTACCAGAACTTCAACTGGGAAAATATGACGGTGATCCGATTTTGTGGGGAACCTGGTGGCAAATTTTCGAATTTGCCGTTGATAAAAGAGCTATGCGAGATATAGACAAATACTGCTATCTCCGTCAAAGCCTAACTGGAGAAGCCAGAGATATTGTAAACATAGGCACAGATTATCAGCGTGCCATCAAAGAGCTCAAATCGTATCTTGGTTACCATTCACGCATCAACAATGCTCTGTGGTCGCAGCTGATCAATTTGAACCGGCCCAAAAGTCACCGATCTTTGATGCGTTACGCTCGCATCTGGACGTCAACTTTGAATCAATTACGCGCCTGTGGAGATCAGGTGGAAAGTGGCGCAGTGCTTCGCATGCTCAGAAAACAGCTGCCACCCAATGTCATCCGGGCAGTTCAGGACCATCACCGAGACATTCATCATGATGAACCTGAAACGACATTGAGTGTTGCGAGTTTTGTCGAAGCTTTGAGACATGTTGCTAAAGTTAGAGCTGGTTCGTTGGACAGAAATTTACCCCATCTCCACGTTTATTGATTAGCCAATACTGAGTTGAGTCGATGCTTTACCAATTCATTTTGAATCAATTCAACAACCACCTTGATGTTTTACTAATGCATTCAATGATTGCAGCAGTAAGGAACATTTTCGCGCATTTTATGCTACTCTTTTCAGGTCATCGATTCCGCCCATATTCTCATACATTTCTTCTTGCATCTGTTTATTTTGTCACACATTAACTAGTTTGCGGTCGAAGTTTTCGAAACTGATAAATCCGT
This sequence comes from Sphaerolaimus hirsutus, assembly GCA_964036195.1. Taxonomy (NCBI): domain Eukaryota; kingdom Metazoa; phylum Nematoda; class Chromadorea; order Monhysterida; family Sphaerolaimidae; genus Sphaerolaimus; species Sphaerolaimus hirsutus. The sequence goes on along the minus strand of OZ038454.1, from coordinate 13,149,584 downwards.
TTTATACATATCTGAGCTTACCGGAATGAATCATTTTCGATCTACGTCGGCAGTAGTTGACTGACTGCTTATTCCGGTAAACTCAAACGCATCCAGAGTTTATTTAGCAGTTTCCGAAATTTCGGCCGTAAACTAGTCTTCGTGGTATTTATTATGTGGTAGTTATAAGAAAAATATTGTAATAATTTTCCTATATTTATAATATGTAAATTGAAATATGTTATAAGATTCAGGGTTCTCCAAGATTTTGGCCCTCGCGTGGGCTGGATAGATAGCAAATCGCTCCTCCGGAGGGATAGATAGCTGAAAATTTTTCTGGGGGGGGGGCTGGCGGGGGCACAATCTATAGACTTTTTCAAAGTTAAGAAGGCCGAAAGGGGAAAAAATCGCTAATAATCAGTTAAAAGTAGCCAAAAGTAGGTTTAAAATGGCGAAGAATAGGTATGTACCATGTAAACCATGTATATAGCCGGCAAGCACGATTTTGAAGGTGAAAAAACTATAAAAAGGTGCGAAAATTAGTGATTTTGAGCGAAAATTGGGGCAAAATTTCTCAAAAACCACTCCAGATAGATAACTGAGCGATTTGGGGGGGGGGGGGTCTTTGGGGGTAGTAGCCAAAAATGTTGCCTCGGGATAGATAGATAGCTGAGCGGCCTCCGGGGTAGATAGATAGCTGGCCGATTTGGGGGGGCAGCCCCCCTAGGAGACCCCTGATTACATTCAGTGACCGCAAAACGAAAGCACTTTTTTTAACTAGATAATATTTAAAAAAATTTAATCCAAATTTAAATACTTCACCTAAATTAGCTAGTCGAGTCGCTTGCCCACCCTCTGCTGCACTGACAACCCACCAGCGCCTTTTACCCGCGCCACTGCACTCAGGTGTGTGCGCCGCGCCGCCGCCGGGCACCAGCAGCGATCGTCCCCAGACTGCAGCCGCACCGGCACCGGCACCGACGAGTGGCAGCGCCTCGCTCAGGGTGGCTCTACCGCCCAGACGCGCGGCTAGCGGTGCGTTTCCGGTAGCGGTAGGGCGTACATTTTGGGCTCGTGCGTTGGTGTGTGCAGAACGATCTACCAGTCAATGAAATTGCTGCGTTGTTATGGTTTTGCGAATTTAGTTTTGCAATCTCAAATGTATGATCTTGTGTACGCTATTAGCAGGGACGTTTTCCAAGATTTTGGACTTTTTAATGGGGGGGCGGGCGGTACAACATTTCCCCTCTCGATGCGCCCTTTTTCTGTTAATCTTTCCCTCCCTGCCTTATTTTGTTTATGAAGGATGGGGATTTGTTGCCTCTTAGTCGTTTGTGGTTTCCTTTTAGACTTCATTCCATATTGGCGTGCTTAATGGTGGCAAATCTCGGTAATTTTTGTTCAGCTTATTATGAAAGCCATGATTAAAAAACAGCGATTGATTAACAAAATCATCATTAACAAAGCACATTAACATCAAATAACGATATCACTTCTACAGCCCCCTTCACCCCCCTCCACCCCCTGCTCAGGCTCCACCCTCACCCAGTCGACCGGCTCCTCGCCCGTGCACTCGCCGCACCCCAACAACAGCGTGGCCTCGTCGGCGTCGGCGTCGGGCTCGCGCAACATGCCGCCCGTGCCGCCGCCGCGCACCGGCGCCGTCGCGCCCAGACGCAGCGTTGCCGCGCCGGGATTGGATGGTAGTTTGGCTAGTTCGGCGTCTAGTGATCAGCTCGCTGCTAAACAGGGTGGGTGGGTTGCCAGGGGTCTCCAAGATTTTGGGCCTCGCGGGGGCTGGATAGATAGCAAATCGCTCCTCCGGAGGGAGAGATAGCTGAAAAATTTTCTGGGGGGGGGGCTGGCGGGGGCACAATATATTGGCTTTTTCAAGGTTAAGAAGGCAGAAAGGGGAAAAAAATCGCTAATAATCAGTTAAAAGTAGCCAAAAGTAGCTTTAAAATGGCTATAAATAGATATATAACCATGTATATTGCCGGAAAGCACGATTTTGAAGGTGAAAAACTATAAAAATATACGAAAATTAGTGATTTTGAGCAAAAATTGGGGCAAAATTTCACAAAAACCACTCCAGATAGATAGATAGCTGAGCGATTTGGGGGGGGGGGGTCTTTGGGGGTAGTAGCCAAAAAATTCGCCTCGGGATAGATAGATAGCTGAGCGGCCTCCGGGATAGATAGATAGCTGGCCGATTTTGGGGGGGGGGCAACCCCCCCCCCCAGCCCCCCCTAGGAGCCCTTTGGGGGTTGCTTACTGTGTTTGGGTGATGGGGGGGGGGGGGGTGTTGGAGGCGGTGCGCTGGTGACGCACAAAGATTTTTTTCACGGGCCGATTTTTCGTGTGTCGGTTAAAAATCGTCGAGCCAAGCCACTTGAATGACTCCCGGTTTGGGTTAGCAAACGAATTTTTCAAGAGGCTTCTGAAAACAATGACGGCATTGAATTCGATTTGTTAAAATCTCTGGCAAAAATTTGTTGGTTCACACATCGAATTCAAAAGTTCACACATCGAGTAACTGGGCTTCTTGTTTTCTTGACTTTGTAGCAAACTTGGAAGTTTAGGATTTTTTTCACAAATCGCAGCCATTGTCCGCGCAGTGACCTCGCCGCGGCCTAGCAGCTCGAAGATGGCGTCGGACTTTGACCAGCTGCTCGTGTTGGACGACGATCCGCCGCTGCCGCCCTCCGCGCCGCCAGAGCCGGACGACCGAGACGATTGCCAAGTGTGCATGAATGAACGCGCCGATGCCGTCCTCTACACCTGTGGACATCTGTGCATGTGCTTCTCCTGTGCAAACGAGACCTGGACCAGACAGGGCAGTTGTCCCATTTGCAGGAAGAGTATCACCGATATTATAAGGGTTTTTAAGAGCTGAGAGTTGGAAGGCATTTTGGGGTGCAGTTTATATTTATTTTCACTGGTGATCCTAATATATTTATTTTAACGGATGGTACTGATAATGATAATGAATGTTTAACAAAGAAATTGAGCCAATATGTCTGTGTGGTGATTGAATTTTATTTTTAGCGTGTTTCTGAGTGAACTCCGCGTCCGATTTTGATGTGTGTGATGATAGTTTGTGTTGTCATAAATAAGTTATGTCATTATAGTCATAATATGATGTAACTTTAGTCACTTCTGAATGCCAATCGCCGCACACTTTTCATCAAGTGCTTTTTCTACATTAATATTGTACTTGCATCAAGGTTGTCTCGATGCATGTAGACAATTGACTTCTCTGCTTTTCCGACCCCGTGATACAGTTATTGTCGTTTTTATACCAGTGCATTCTAAATAGAAATCGCTGATTCGTACCTATACGCCGCGGACCGCATGCTATGCATTTTTGTGAAAGTGTGCGCAAAAGTATCCTGTTCATGAGTTATCGACCAAGACATAAGTAATTTTCGGCGCATTCTTGCGGTCCGCCAAGTATATTCTAATATGTAAATATCTTTGCATTCTGTTCAACTGGTGAATTGTTGGTTGCTGTGTGCCATAACCTGTGTGACACGAAAAACTACCTAAATATTATACGAACGCGTGCCAGCGGATATCTTATCTGCACAAATGTTGACTTTATGTGGGCTTTATGTTTTGTGGATCACTCATATCACGCCCAAACCGAAATGTACGTTTTCCACGCCAAAATGGACTCAGCCATCACAAATTTGTGAAATACGGATAATAGCTAGGCAGAAATACCCAAGTCCCACTTTGGGGGAGTTGATATGTTTACATACATTGATTATGGTTCGCCGAAAACTTCTTTCTAAGGTACCTGGCTACAGTCTGAAATTTTTTTCTGTGTAGCACGTAAATATTTACCCGTTCACCATGGTGGTTTTCTTTGTAGCTTTGTCGGTAAGGGAGGGTTTCTACAGGTGTGGCCGGTCGACTTTACTGTCCTGTGAGACACTGAACGGAAGATGTCTGCTGGCACTGATTTTTTAACCGACTTATGTAAGCGTTTGATTGCAGTGATAGGTAATGTGATTAGTGGTGTTAAAGCGCCATGGCGCTGGCGCCTGGCGCAAGCGCCAAAGATCAAAACGCCATAGCGTTTTTGGCGCTTGGCGCTATTTTGCTGTGGCGCCATTGGCGCATGGCGCTGGGCTTAGAAAAAGCGCCATGGCGCTTTTTACATCACTAAATGTGATTACTTAATGTGTTGACACTTTTCTAAAGGTGAGGGTATGAGTATTGCTGTTCTTGCATAACTTCGCCGAAAAAAATATTTTACCCACATATTTACGTGCTATGATATAGTAAATAAATATATGCACAAATGATAAATACGCGTGTGTAAATACTGATGCTTTTTGGAGCTTTTCGTCCATCGGCTTACGCTTTGTCTTTGGATCTTGGCGCTGCTTCGAAAGCTGTCCCAAATCAGCTTTGTGTTGAATGTAGATTGTGCCTATGTGAGCAAAAATGTGTGTCCAAAAATTGTAAAATTCCAAAAATTTTAAACGTAAATGTATAAGCAGTTCACCTAATGAATTTATGTAGAGGTTTGTGTACATTTCCGAGCTTACAATAATTTAAACATTTCAGTTCTACTTCGACGTTGGTTTTGGGCGATTCGGTGGGCGAACGTGGCGTTGACGTTTTCGGCTACGTCGCTGCGCTACGTTGGCAACGTGCATTTCTGTTTTTTCCGGTGCCCCATTGTGTTATGTGTGTCCTTTAGGCCAAGGAAAGGATTGGAGGTATTGAGGATCTGACACAAAGTTGACGCTGTGATGTATATAGTTGTTTTTCTTTGTTTAGGGATTTTTTTTAGTTAATTAGGTAGTTTTTTGTAGTTTGTTTTAAAAAGAAAGTGAGACAAGTGAGGTGGCAACAATGTTGTTTGTGACAGATGGATTTAAAAAGTATTTTTTCATTTAGCAGTTTAGATTGCATGACGGAGTTTCACTTATTTTTCTCTAAGTAAAAGAGTGACGCTGCGGTTACGTGTCGTAGTGCGTGGATGGTCAGTGATGACTGAGGGCACATAGGTTGAGATTTGGCTAACTTTCGCTGCATTTTTTTTAACTGAGGGCCGTGGCTATTGATCTAGTATGTACTGTGCATTTCTGCATTTTCGAATTGAGAAGCAAAAGTTGATTTACAAGCGATTTTACAAAAGTACACTGATTATAGAGGTGCGGTGATGATTGGTGTTGAAAATGAGAGGTAATTAAAAGAATCGGGTCTAACTCGACAGGCATGATCTCATGTCTAAATGCCTACTCCCTTGGCTTGTTGTGAGAACAGCCCAGTCCGCCGATATCATCGAAACAAGCACCCATACAGTGACAAGTGTACTTATTTTTGAGAGAATTGAGCAGTTCGGTATTTTCGGGGTGTGGTTTTTGCACAGTACGTATGGGATCAAAGCCGTGGCTAACTAATTAACATTCTGGTAGCAGAATGAGTGGTGTAGCAGCGAGAGTGGTCATTTTCATGGTAAGTGTCTTCGGTAGTTAATGGCTGTTGCGTTTCGGCATGTGGCAGCGGATTCACTTAGAGGTTGTTTAGTTTCGAACCTTCTAAAAAAATCATGCAATCTACACATGCATTTGAGCTAAGAAGATTAAAGTTGTTAAAATTTCAGTTGCCAGTCATTTGCATTCGTATTTCTACTTTGCGTTATACCGATTTCACATTCATTTCAATTCTAGGTTTGGTAGGGAATAGGTAAAACTCGCTCACGTATGTTAATTTTTATTGGATTTTTACTTTTGCAACTTCGCTATTTTTTATCTACCTAATCCTAGATTGATTGGTTTTTTTGAGTATTTCCTTTTCCCCTAGAAAACTGATAACTTGACATTTGGATATTTAGGAATTTATGCAAATTTCGGGGTTGATCTTTATTATACAAAGAGATGAAATAATAAGCCGCTTGTTTTTCCTGTTTTTTCCCGTATATTTTGATAAGTGTAAAGGTGATTTGATTGAGTGAGTATTTTATCACTCGGGTGGAATTTCCGTTAAGCGTCTTTAAAACGGTACCGTAATTCATTTTTACCTTGACAGTCAGTGTGAAAGTTAATTCCATTCGCTTTACCGGTATCCTAATTTTATCATGGATTATCCCATTTACGACATTTTTTCGTTGTGTATTAATAATACGTGTGCGTCTTATGCTTTGGATATCAATGTTATCTTCGTTTACTATACGCTCTTTTTACTGATGGGATTATTGTTCGCGTGTTTGTTTGTCTCGCTTATCGCTGTGTGTTTCCCTGTTCGTGGAGGTGGTTTTGGATTTTCGGTAGAGTTCGCTGAGTAATTTTTGAATCGCCCGCCATTTTTTCGCGCTAAAACAAGTTTTTACAGTATCTCTTGTGTTTTTCCTGTTCTTTTTATTCTTCTCGCATTCGTTCATTTTCTATTTTCGTACTCGTTCCCGTTCCCATCCGTTTTTGCGCGTGAATTCTTTGTGTTTTTGTGTACTTTGATCGACATATCCTGTAAACTGACGCCGTGAATAATTTTAGGTATGCCTATTTTCAAATTCCGTGTGTCCGTCAAATCGGCTGTAAGCATGCTTCTCGTGGTATGTGGAAGTGTTGTCTGGACTTGGCTTATGTTGTTGCGTATAAAAGCGTACCGTAATTTAGAATAGGGGTCGATTCAGTCGAAATTGCTTCGGTTTTATTTCTTGGAGTGTTTTCGAAGGTTTTGTGCCGCTGGTTAGAAACTCGCTCTCAGTGTGTTCCCTGTGTTCTATCTGAATGTGTGAATTCTGAGTCTAAAAAATCGCCTAAAATGAAATCTCTTCTAAAAACTTCGGACCCCTTGGTGTAAATTAGACATTCAACTAATTGCTAGCGCGTTGATAAAAACGCCATTTGCTAAAAAGCTAACTTAATTGACGTAGCGTACACCTGTGACATTCACTTCGGTGAATTCACCATTGTGCGTTGCGAATTCAATCGGTAGTCGCTTTTCCGTTGCCTTACTTTGTCGCTCATCCAACGAGTAGGTGTGAGATCGGTAAAACTTGGCAGTTTGCCATAGTGGAATTTGGTTGAGTAAAAAGCAGCCGGTGAAAATTCATGACAACTGGTAGCAGCGAGTGGTTTGTTTAATATTCCCAGTGAGTTCAGGCGCCTGATCACCGTTTGACAATCGCTGGTGAGAACAAACGAACCACCGCCCGGCTGGAGGAACGGAAGGCTACCCGATCGACGCAACCGATAAGTACGGATATTTTTGTATTGGGACGTGAAACTGACGAGATTATTAGTGGGCAAAAAAGAGAAAAGCGGAAAAGTAAGAAAAAACCGAAATCGGTTCAGTTCAGTACGGACGCGCATTGTTCTGAGCCGGGAACTGCTGAGTTGAGTGACAAACCTAACGACTTTGACGTCAACTGCTGGGTGGACGCGGAAGGACCGGTCCCTGAAAGAGGTGCGGAGGAGTCATTCCCGACCTTTGAGCAAGGCAAGCCAAGTGCGGGTGCGGAGGTGCCATTCCCGACCGTAGGGCAAAGTAAGTTAGGGCACCGAAGCGCGAGTGCCGGGTACCGAAGCGCGAGTACCCAGTCGTCGAGTGAGTGTGTGTTTTTCCGGTATTCTACCTTGAGTATGGCGCATGCGAGCGGTAGTGGTGTGAACACGGGTCCCGATGTGGTGCAATTGTTGATTCAACCGAAAAATTTGACTTTGAATCAAATTAATTCGTCGATAGTGGGGAATTCGGTTCAGGGGTCAGAATGGAACCTTAGTCAGGTTGTGACTCAAACGGTGAGTATTGCCGCTTATTTGTATAATCAGCGACCCATGAGTTCATTGGAAAATGGGAACATGAGTGATAATGACGAAAAATTAGTGTCGTTAGTAAAGCTAGGTGTTGACTGCTATAATTTGCGAAATGATGTGAGTCAAATTGCGGACGCGATTAATGCATTTGCCGAGTATATTCATTTAGAAAAGCCTGACATGCAAGCGATTAATTCTATAATTAGCGCTGTTTCTAATTCGGGAGGGTGCTCTACCGCTACCACACCGCCTATACCTGCCGTGAGTATGGTTGCTACCAGTAGGGAGGGTTATGCCGCTGCCATGACTGCGCTTACCGGACAGGTGATACCATTTAAGGGGCGCGCTGATGATAAATTTGCTGATTGGCGTAAAAATTGGGACGCAGTTTGTGAGGCGTTGCAAATTCCGACGGATGAGCGAAAATCGCTGCTTCCGGTTTATTTGCGTGACAGCGCGCGTTCGATTTACATGTCGCATAAGAGTGAATTGATTAATTTGGATTATGAGGAGTTCATGGACGCTTTGGAACGTTATTATACTAACCCCATTTCGGAGCATCATGCGCAAAGGGAAGTAATTAGTAGTGAGCAGGGCGAAGATGAGGATGTGTTAAATTGGTCAGTGCGGCTGGAGAAAATTATAAAACGCGCTTTTCCGAAACTTTCAAAACTTGAACGCGAAAAGATGGCAGTGGCGAAATTTGTTAGTGGATTGTATCCTGATATTCGTAGAAATGTATCCATTACCGCTGGGGCTAAGTTTCAAGACGTAGTCAATAATGCGCGCACGCAAGAAAGTTTTCTGGAAATTGATAAGGACAAAGTGGGTGGTAAGAAAAAGTCAAAATCCAACGCTGAATTAGTTTCAGAAGCTACCAATTCGGTAATCGAGCGAATTTTTGCTTTAGGGGGTGCGGGAGCTTTTGGAAATTCTCCGCCCGCTTCGTCGGCGGCGGAAAATCCAAAGTTTGAGGAACAACGAGTGAAACTGGAAGAACTTTCTAAGCAATTAGAGGATAAGGATAAGCGTTTAGTTGACTTGGAAAAGCAATTGATAGGTAATAATGCTGCGAAACCAGTTTCCAAGTTTAGGCCGCGTAAATTTGATGAGGGCTGTTATGAATGTGGGGCAGATGACCATTTTCGTTCTGATTGTCCCAAGTTGTCAGAAGAGGAAAGAGCGCGCTTTAGAAATTTTCGGCGCGGGCCGCCGCAGCGACCAATGAATAACTTTAGAGGTCCAGCGAATATGATGCGCTCTGCACAGCAACCCGTATATCCCATGCAAGCGGCGCCTTACCTGTATTATCCCCCTCCCGCGCAAATGTCAACCACTAATTGGTCCCCAGTGCAACAAGTTCAATCATCGCAAATGGCCATTGCAGCCGCTCCGTCAACTGAATTGACTGCGTTAAATCCGACGCGCGTGTCTGCGAACTCAGTGAATCATGCACGCTGCGTGCAAGAAAGTAAGGAATATGTGCGCATGATCAGGGTTTTACCAGGTCTTGAAAGTTCGGATGAGGAAGCAGAGGATCCATGCAATCCGCCTGAAATAACGCCGCAGGAACATCAATTCATGCTCGAAAGGGAGGCATGGATTATGCCTTGGGTTTATGCGCGTTCGTTAGATAGCATGATTTTTCGAACTAAGTGGTGGGCTCAATTGCAACACATGGGTTTGCAGGGGTTGAATATTAGTGGTTTTTGTGAGCATGCTGATGAGCATCCGCATGACGATCCTGAGGACACGTTGACGTATGTTAAGTTAGAAGCGCTGCTAGAATTAACCATGCATACGTTCATGTGTGAACCGCCGGACATTAGTTTGTCGCGAACGTCATCTGATTCTGAGTTGTACGTGTTGTCTGATTATTGTGAAGCAAGCGTGCCAACTTTGTATCGAACGTGGTCGGAACCGAGTATGTTGCCCAGTGTGTTGAACCGTGTGTTTTTCCTGTGCTGTTTATTTACGTTTTTTGCGAGTGCTGACGCCTTGGGTGTGATAGGTGGTGGTGTTGCCAAGAAAAAAGGAGTGTCAGAGGAGTGGATTTTGACCGTGCGAAATTTTCTTGAGGGATTTATTGCTGGAATGTGCACTTTTGTGTTTCTGAGATTTTTTCTGCCCGCTTTGTGTGAACTGGTGTTGTATTTGGTGTGCGTGGTGTGTGATTGGATAAAATTGAGAGTGTTGCGGTTTCAATTAAATCGCATGCGAGCGGTAGAAAATAGGCGCAATACTGCAAGGGGTGCGACCCCCGTAACACCGCCGCAAAAGTTAAATCCAACTAGCGCTGACAGTTCAGGGTATGGCGCCGATATTGAAGAAACGCCAGTGAGTAGATTTAAGCGTTTGCCGCCGCTGCGCGTTCCTAAAGACACTGCCGTCATGGAAAAAGTGAATGTAGTCACGCTAACTAGTGAAGAAATTGCGAATATCAAAAGTATTGCGGCTAAGCGTAAAGAACTCGTGCCAATTTACTATAGTCCGTCGATTACGGTAGAAATTGAGGGGAATGAATATAAAAGGTGTCTGTTGGACACAGGTGCGATGAGGTCATTGTGCAGCCCGCTGGTGTTGGCTAGACATCGAAATAATTGCATAGCGTTTGATGAAGTCACGCCTGTGGGGGGATTGCAAAGCGCGTCTCAATGCAAATTGCAAATTGAGGGTCAGCTGGAACTTCAAGTGATGATTACCGGGAAGGCGTTTTCTATTGTGTTTCAGGTGATTAGCGGTTTGTCGGACGACATTTTACTGGGCGCTGATGTGTTGAGGCATATGGTTATTGACATGCCTGCGCGTGAGTTGCGAATTGAGAGTGGCGATGCGCGTAAAAAGTTGATTGTGCCTTTTGATAACCCGCAGCCTGTTGTGCAAGAACAGCATGTTTATGCGGTTGTAATTGAACCGACTGAAATTAAGCCGCGGCATGAAACGATAATTAGTGCAAAATTGTCTGAACCAATTGATGAATTGACGTTTGCGATTGAACCTTTGAGTGAATTCCATGTGAAAACGGGTGTGTTTGCAGCTAATGCTGTTTATGAAAGTGCGAGTGAATTGTTTCCGGTGCGGTGTGTGAATGTGACTGAAGTGCCGGTAAAATTGCAAGTGGGGCAGAAAATTGCTATCGTAGAACCAGTGGAGTGTGTTTTACAAGTGCGCCGAGGTGATCCGCCTGTTGAGTGGGTGCGAGAATGTCGTGAGCGCGATTTGAGTTTTACCGATACTATACTTGAAACTAGTGAGGAAAAAGTACCGACGGAAGGCACTGTACCTTCTAAAGCAGCGAATACAACTATGAAAGTGGTTTGTGCTGATGGGAGGGAAATGGACTTTGAGGTACCGATCGAATTGGACGAAATTAAGCGCCAGCAATTAAAAGAGTTGATTTTAACTCATCAGGATGCTTTCGCCAGGGATAAGTATGATTTGGGATATAGTGAATTGGTAGATTATCGACTTCAATTGACTAGCAAAATTCCGGTGGCGTGTCGAATGTATAGGTTGAGTTTGGATGACCAGCAGTACTTAGAAAAACATTTAAGTTGTTTGCTTGAGCATGATGTCATTGAACATAGTACGAGTCCGTACTGCGCGCCGACATTAGTTGTTACTAAGCCGGATGGTGCCAAGCGCATGGTGATAGATTATCGACGATTAAATGCCGTAGTTCACGCTCCCCAATTTCCGCTGCCCAGATTAGACGATACAATAGAGTCATTGCACAGTTGCAAGTATTTTTAGCAGTGTCGATATCAATCAAGCGTTTTACAACATTGCGCTGCATCCGGATGACAGACATATTACGTCGTTTCGTAATTGTTTTGGTCAATTTCAGATGAAACGTTTGCCGATGGGATTAAAATGTTCCCCGGCTTTAGCGCAGCGCTGTTTTGAAGTTACAATGGCTGGGTTATTGCACCGGAATGTGTTGGTATATATAGATGATTTGCTCATTTACAGTAGGTCATGGGAAGATCATTTGAGTGATATAAGTCAGGTTTTGTCGCGTTTGATAAGTAGCAGTTTTAAAATACACCCAAAAAAGTGTTTTTTCGCGCGCACAACTGCTGTTAAATTCCTGGGTTATATGGTAGGGCGAGAAGGGATTTGTATACCGGATGATAAGCGAAAGTATTTGAGTGACTGGCCGCTACCTGCGTGTGTGCGTGAAGTTAAAGCGTTTTTAGGTGCCGTTGGGTTTTTCCGAAGGTTAATTCATAAATGTGCTGAATATGCCGCTCCCTTGTCTAATTTAACTCGAACAAAAACTGAATTAGGAACTGAAAAGTATAGCGGAAGTACTCCCGTAGATTTAAATGCAAACCCTGCTGCTTTGGAAGCTTTTAATAAGTTGAAAGTGATGGTGGCTGAGAGTCCCTGTATACAGTATCCTGATCCCAGTAAACCGTTCATAATTATTACTGATGCTTCTAAAGTTGCATTAGCTGGCATTTTAGTACAGCGCGCTGAACCTGCCGCCGCTCTGCATGCGTGTTCATTTTATAGTCGAAAACTTTCTGAAACGCAATCTCGATGGCCTGCGATCACGCAAGAAGCATGTGCTATTTTTGAGAGCATACGCAATTGGCATTGTTATTTAGCGGGCCGGCCGTTTGAAGTGTGGACTGATGCGAAAAGTATTTCATGGGTGAAAAATCCCAATTTGGAAACCCATCCCCATACGGGCTTGCACCGATTTGCGCTAGCTATTCAATCATATCAAGTTACTTTTAAGCATTTGCGTGGGAAAAGTAATGAATTGGCTGATGCTTTGTCGCGCCGGCGTGATGCACCTGTTGAATTTGATGAGCGTGTTAATTTGGATGAAGCTTTTGAAGAATATGCGTTTGATATACCTGCTGATGAATTGGCGAGAATTTTGACTGAGGAAATGGCGTTGTTGACATCTGAAGAACATTTGGCTAGTCAAGCAGTAGCTAAGGCTATGGCGCGATTGGCTGCCGCTCAAAATTGGCTGAAACATGCGAAAATGAAGTCTTTGGAACCGTCAGTTACGGTAGCTGCTGAACCGCCAGTGGCAAGTGTTGCTACTGTGCGGGCACCACATCCAATGACTATGCGTGTGCGAAGTAAACCGAAGGCGGAGTCTAATTCTGAAAGTGCTTTGAAATCGCCGCCAAAAAGTGACGATGCGTCTAAATTAATGGCTGGTGGCCGCCGTTCCGCTCAATTAATTAAGAAACCGGAAAAACTCGATGCTTTACCTCCTCCCATCACTCCAATTGAAGAGTTGTCGCGTTTGCAAAAAGAAGAACCGTATATAATTACAATTCGTCGTATGTGCGAGGAATCCACTTTGCGTAGGGCCCCACCGTTTTTCATTGATCAATTTGATGTGGTGAGACGTGATGCGGATCCGTCAATATTAGTGGGTGAAAGGAAATACGACCCTGCGTGCATTCCCCAGTTGTTAGTTGTCACTGTGTTAGAATTGGCGCATAACCACCCCACTGCTGGACATTTAGGTGTGATGAAAACGTTTGAAAGATTGCGCGAATTTGCTTGGTTTACAAATATGCGTCCAGAATGTGCTAGATGGGTTTCTACTTGCCCTTCGTGCAACGCGAAGAAAGGATTGCGGCGCTCGATGAAAACTCAAATTCAGAGCCGGAAAATCGCTAAGTATCCCGGTGATTTTATTGCGATTGATGCAGTAGGGCCATTGCCAATTACCGAAAAAAGGAATGTGCATGTATTGGTATTTGTGGATCAATGTACGCGTTTTGGTTTAGCAGTGCCCGTTCCCAATTTGAAACAAGATACTGTGGCTATTGCGTTCTTGCAACATGTGTTACCGATTTTTGGCGTGCCCGCTGTAATCTTATCCGACAATGCACCAAGCTTCATTGGCGGCATTTTTGCGGAATTGCTGCGTTATCTAAACACAGTGCAGCACAAGTGTTTCAACTACACGCCAAAAGGAAATGGTTTGGTTGAGCGCAGGAATGGCGTCTTAATGGAAATAATTTCGCATTATGTGAATGGCTCGCATTCGGATTGGGACAAACACTTAGGCGCCGCTGTCTATGCGTATAATACGTCTATGCACCCCTCTATGAAAGTGACGCCATATGCGCTGCTATTTGGATCAAATTCTCCGTCACTTTGGGAGCGTATGATCGAGCCGACTGGAAATGGCACCGATAAGGCCGATAAGCCGACGGCGTACAGTCCCTTTGTGTCAAATTTAGACGCGCGACTTTCGGACGTCCGCACGGCCGCGCATTCGGCTTTACAACGCGCGCAAGAAAAAGAATGTTTTTATGCAAATCGCAGTGCGCGTCGCTTGAATTTGAAGCCCGGTCAATCAGTTCGCGTTTATTCGCCCCGAATTCTTCGAAAGTTAGGTCGCGTTAAGAAGTTCACGCATCATTATATTGGCCCGTATGAATGCTTAGATTATGTGCACCCTATCGTGACCGTGTTTAATAGGTTATCTAAGAAAACTTATACCGTTCATGCTGATCGCGTTAAATTAACAAATGAACCAGTTAATCCCACCTATTCGCAGATTTTCGGTTAAAAAACCCTGAGATTTTCCGCTCTTCAACCTAAAGTGTCCCAAGTCAATTATTCCGTTCGAAACTTAAATTAAAATTCATTTTCATTTTTATTCGGATTATGATTATTCGCGTTTAATTTCGGCCGTCAATTCGTGGTGAGTTCGGGGTTGCAATTTTTGTGTTTTTGGTTGTGCGCGAGGTAATTTTGTAGCAAAAAGTTGGGTTTTTATGTAAAAAGGTAAAGCGCGAAAATTTCATAAGTGTTATTAATTGTTCGTTCCTAATTGTCGTCGCAGTTTTAATTCACCAGTTATTCATATTATCGCATTTATTTTTTCGTTCTAAATTCGTTCTCTAATTTCGTTCTCATTTTCGCCCATTTCGCAACAAAATAAAAATTATTTTTGGCGCAATACGTTTAACGTAGTGCGTTGAAAATAATTCGCAACTTTTCGATTAGGGTGTCGCTCAGACCTTCGTGCATTTCGGTGCCGACATTCTGGGTGGCGCATTTTAAGTAGCAATAAGTTGTGTTTTCCGGTGCTCTACTTTGAAGTGTGAAAGATGACTAGTTCGGGAGGCGTACCTATGAGTGGGTATGGAGCGAGTTCTAGTTCGTACCGTGGCGGGCGCATAGCCAAGGCGCCGCTCAAACCGTGGACTTCCCATGGAAAACAGGGCGGGGACACTATTCCGCCGCTGCCCTACAACCCCCCTCGAAACGCTCGATCGACTTGTCCTGAATTTGTCATCAACAAAAAGTTGTCAGGAATAGTGGATCGAGTTCACGTCGGCAACGAGCAGCGTCCTACCAGTTATCAATGTCACATTCGTTTCGACGGCGATGCGCAGGCGCTTTTGGAAAGTTATCCGGAGTGGTCGGAAGCGGAAAGGGCTTATCCATTTTTCACCTATTCGGTCAACAAGGCGGAGCGCGCTCGCGAGCGATCGGTGCAGAAAATTTTGAAGGAATATAACGAGGCCAACGCGCAGTACGACATGTTTTTGCCGCTTGTCCGCCACGGCATGCATTTTGTCGCGACTGGTATCAGTAGGGTTAGCGCCGATCCAAAGTATTGGGAATTGCGCGGCGTCACGATTATGAAAAATGACGCTCAAATGCCATTGTTTTTGGGCCGCCCGGTGGTCATAGTTTCGCAAGGACAGGTTGACCTCTCCGTCGATGAACCGGCGTCGGAAATTTCACAGAGAAGACAGGAAAATCGCGAAGGGTATCATGCTTATCCGGCCAAGTGGAGGTATCTGCGTTTGCGGGCGGCGTTCACCCCTTCGCGGTATATCAGTGCACCCCCCTTCAAAGGCGCCGACGAGCGGGATCCGGGCCCTGAAAAGTTGATTTTTGCGCACAGCGAAAATGTCATGGAAAGTGACGTACACCCGCACGCTGGGCAATTAGGAGTGGCGCATGTAGAGTATCATGCTTTTGACGACGCCGGCAAAGTCAACAACTTTTACTGGGCTCATGCGTATGGCGTGCGTATTTTTTTGGCGCGGGAAATTGAGTCTGGTATGGAGTGGAAGGGTGAAATGAACAGAAATCACCTTACCTCTCAGTTGCAGCTTCGTTCCATTTTTTTGGCAGCCGCTAATGTGTGTCACGAAGCGCATTTGCGATACACTGCGACTAGGGCGAAAGCGGTGCGTGCGCAGGTGACTTGGCAAAATGGCCCGCGGGGATTAATTGCGATAATTAGGTGGGAGCGCGTGCATTTAAATCCAGCCGCTGCGATGCGCGACACGGCCGAGTGGCACAGGAATAAGGCGCAGGGCTACATGTTGAATTTCACTTCGCCTATGTCGTCGCTACAAATCGTCGAAGCTGATCCGCGGGGGGAAGAGCGCGCTTTGACTGGCCGCCCGCAAATAAGCTTACGCACGGTCAGCGCTGACATCACCGCCGATGCGGTGCAGTTGGTCGCCAAGCCGGACGTGTTGGTGCCGCAGGCACTGTCGCCGCATTTGATGCCCAATTGCGATTACATGGTGCGCGGTTCCGCTCTGTCTCCCAGTTATAATGGCCGCATGGAAATTTTGGAACGTTTGTGCATAATGGGCCCTAGTGGTTACCGGCCGACAGAGAGTGATACCGGAATGCTCGCTGTAGAAGATCAGGTCAAAATGGCGGTAGTAATGCACAAACAGCTGACTCAGGTTGAAACTAATTGGCAGCGCACGCTCGAAAAAATTGAGTCTGACGGGTTGTATGCTGCGGTGCGCAGAGGCACATGCGAAGATTTATTGCAAGCGCACCAGGGTGATTTTCGGCCGCAGGAGGGGCAGGGGCGTGTGATTGCGTCAGTTATCAAGTCTGTGCGAAAAACTACGCCGCTGTTGTTGATGTGCGATTCACCGTTCGGTTCCGGTAAAACGACTGTGCAAAGTCAGTGTGCGTACGCGGTTGCGTATAAGTTTACTGAGAAAAATGACCCGCCGAACCCGCTGAAGAGGGAATTGCCCTCTGATGCAAACAAAAATGCGCTTTACCACTCCACAATGATTACTTGCAGTGTGAATTCGGCCGCTGATGAGTCTGCTAGACGATCGTTGCAAAGTTTGGCGGACATCGGCCTGCCTACTTTGGAAAGGGTCGTAGAAGTTTTGCTGCGCAACAGGGAGATATGGACTGCGATGGATGACAAACCGAATTTCGAAACACCTGGCTACGCGCGTTTTTGTCAGGTGCGCGCTGCTTTCGCGATTCGCGTGCTGAGTCCGTTGTTGGAAGTTGACGATCGCTACGTCGATATGACGCTTCAGCAATTGCCGCTGCTGAATTTAATCGCGCAAACTATGCCCGTGAATGTGATTCAATTGAATGACCACTGGCTAACTGCCTATGAACGCTTTACCGCTCAACGCCATATTTGTGACACTTTGAACGAGATCATCGCGAACAATCAGCATCCCGCCGACATTTTCGAAGCCATTCGGTCGCAGTTGCCTTTGGTTCGTTTGTCCATCGACGAAGACGACGAGGATGATTTGGTGCCACTGGACGATGGTCAAGAGGAAGGTGTGCAGGCGTGGGGGGCCGCGGCTGGCTTTGTTGACGACAACCAGACGTGGGGCAAAATTTACAAGCGCGAAATGCGACGCCTCGTTAGGGTGGCTACTAGGTTGCATAAGGTGGTGTTGAATGTGCTGCAGCCTGGTCAAGTTCACGTGACTTTGGATTCATCGCGCGATAAGCGACTGCAAGTTCTGAAATATGCCGCGGTGTTTGTGGACGAGGCGTCTCTGGCGGATGAAACTGCCATTTTTGGCGCTGTTTCAAACGCTCGACTCCCCCACAATGGCTTGGTGCTTTTGTTTGGCGATAGCAAGCAGTTGACCCGAATGGTCAGGCCGCACTCATGGATCGCTCCGATCCTGAAACCTGATCCATCGCTGATAAACAGATTGGTGGAAGGTGTGCTGTGTCCAATTCTGAAGCTCGAGACTGTTTTCCGCGGCCACGACGCGCTGATTCAAGCGAATTCTGTCGCTGCGTACGATGGCCAATTGCGCGCGTTCCACGACTACAGCCAGTGGCGGGACAATTTGCCGCTCATGGCTTGCGGTGCCGATCAGGTGCCTTTGTCTTCTGTGATCGTGCACATGGGCTTCGAGGTGAGCGAGGGCGTGTCTGTTAAGAACTTGACGGAAGTGGACATTGTGGTGCGCGTTGTGCAGCAATTTGTTATTTTGGCGCTGAACAGCGAGGGCGAGAATGTCGTTCCGTGGAGTAATTTAGAAAACGCTGACTCGCTGCTGGTGGTGTGTTTCTATTCAGCGCAGGAGAGAAAAGTGATCGATGAATTGGTGCGATTGAGCTGGGCGCAGTTGTTAGGGGGTGAGGGGTTCCCTGATTATTTAGTGACCCCAGCGTTTTGGCGGAAAAAAGTCATCACTGCTGATCGAGCGCAAGCTCGTGAAGCGCACGTGGTGATTGTGTCCTGTGTGAGGGGTAGTGTGCCGCGAGTGGACGCTACTGGACATCCGTCGCAGCGCGAGCGCGATGTGATGGACAGAATTGGCTTTTTGGCGATGCCGGAGCGGTGCAACGTGGCCACGTCTCGAGCCAAAACGGCCAGGGTCGTGATTATGAACGCCGCTACCGTGCTGCATTCTGAGTTTTTCTGGCGTTTTGTGGCGGTGGAATTAGGAAAGGGACGCGTTTTTTCGTACCACGAGCGGCGTTTGTGGGAGTGTGACCCGTTGGCTAGGTTTTTGTTGCACTGGAGAAGTGCCTCGGTCGACCTGCAAGAACCCGCTCCGCCAGTGCAAGAAGAAGAAGAAAATGAGGTTCCCCCGCCGGAAGACGTCCAGGAGGCGGATGTGAGCGAACAGCGAGTGTCCCCTCAGCCAGATGCTGACGTCGCCGCTCCCGATTCCCCAGACGTGCAAATGTTGCCGCCAGAAGAGCAAGAAGAGGAGCCAGAGAAAGTGCAGCCGCGCGCGGAGGGAAAAGCGGGTTGTTCTCGGTCTCGGCGTCGATATCGCGGTCGTCGTCGCTCTTCCTCGTCGAGTTCTTCCTCTTCCTCCAATTCTTCGTCGGGTTCGTCAAAATCGGGATCGAGTGAAACCGATTCGGCTTCGGAGTCTGAACGCGCGCCGCCCGTGCCAGCACATAAACAGAAACCGCTCCCAGAGGAGGAAGTGATGGAGGTGGAACAAGAGCAGAGTGAACAAGATGTTCAGCAGCAGGAACCAGAGGAGTTGGAAGGCCAGCAGCAAGAACCCCCAGAGCCAGAAACTGAGGAGGCCAATAATGCAATCATTGGAGGGAAATTGGACGAGTTAATTCAAATGGCGGGCGAGTGGAACACCGAATGGGACGCAGAACGACAGCAGCAGGCCGTGAATCCAGACAGACAGGTGCTCAGAGAAATGGACGCCATCCAGGAAGAGGCCATTGAAGCTGAGCCCATGCAAGAAGATGAACAGGAACAGGAGCAGCAACCTGAGGAAGTGGCCGCACAGCAGCTGCAGCAACCTGTTCGGGTTGTTGTAGTTGGTGCCTCGCCGCCGCCACCGCAAGAGGAACAGAGTCCGCCCCCGCCAGTGACTCCAACTTTGGCAGGTTTGGAGCCAGAGGAGGAGATGGAAGCGGAGTAATGGTAATTTAGGTGTACAGGAATTTTTTTTTGTTTTGGTTGTTTTTGTATTTAGTCGTTTTTGTTAGAGCGAACGTTTTACCAGTAGAATTGAGCTTTTGTTGAATTGAAAATTGAATTTTCATTGAGTTTTACCGGTTCAAAAGTTTTTCTTTGTGTTTTCAACAAAGTGTGGAAAAATGCGTAATGGTTGTCAACAAATTTAAAATCGGTTTAAAATAGTTCTTACAAAACGGTAATTTAATTTTACTTCATTTTTAATAGTTTGGCGGTGTTTCGATTTTAGCCGGGAGGTAAAATGTATGGCTGGTGGAGTTTGTGAGCAAAAATGTGTGTCCAAAAATTGTAAAATTCCAAAAATTTTAAACGTAAATGTATAAGCAGTTCACCTAATGAATTTATGTAGAGGTTTGTGTACATTTCCGAGCTTACAATAATTTAAACATTTCAGTTCTACTTCGACGTTGGTTTTGGGCGATTCGGTGGGCGAACGTGGCGTTGACGTTTTCGGCTACGTCGCTGCGCTACGTTGGCAACGTGCATTTCTGTTTTTTCCGGTGCCCCATTGTGTTATGTGTGTCCTTTAGGCCAAGGAAAGGATTGGAGGTATTGAGGATCTGACACAAAGTTGACGCTGTGATGTATATAGTTGTTTTTCTTTGTTTAGGGATTTTTTTTAGTTAATTAGGTAGTTTTTTGTAGTTTGTTTTAAAAAGAAAGTGAGACAAGTGAGGTGGCAACAATGTTGTTTGTGACAGATGGATTTAAAAAGTATTTTTTCATTTAGCAGTTTAGATTGCATGACGGAGTTTCACTTATTTTTCTCTAAGTAAAAGAGTGACGCTGCGGTTACGTGTCGTAGTGCGTGGATGGTCAGTGATGACTGAGGGCACATAGGTTGAGATTTGGCTAACTTTCGCTGCATTTTTTTTAACTGAGGGCCGTGGCTATTGATCTAGTATGTACTGTGCATTTCTGCATTTTCGAATTGAGAAGCAAAAGTTGATTTACAAGCGATTTTACAAAAGTACACTGATTATAGAGGTGCGGTGATGATTGGTGTTGAAAATGAGAGGTAATTAAAAGAATCGGGTCTAACTCGACAGGCATGATCTCATGTCTAAATGCCTACTCCCTTGGCTTGTTGTGAGAACAGCCCAGTCCGCCGATATCATCGAAACAAGCACCCATACAGTGACAAGTGTACTTATTTTTGAGAGAATTGAGCAGTTCGGTATTTTCGGGGTGTGGTTTTTGCACAGTACGTATGGGATCAAAGCCGTGGCTAACTAATTAACATTCTGGTAGCAGAATGAGTGGTGTAGCAGCGAGAGTGGTCATTTTCATGGTAAGTGTCTTCGGTAGTTAATGGCTGTTGCGTTTCGGCATGTGGCAGCGGATTCACTTAGAGGTTGTTTAGTTTCGAACCTTCTAAAAAAATCATGCAATCTACACATGCATTTGAGCTAAGAAGATTAAAGTTGTTAAAATTTCAGTTGCCAGTCATTTGCATTCGTATTTCTACTTTGCGTTATACCGATTTCACATTCATTTCAATTCTAGGTTTGGTAGGGAATAGGTAAAACTCGCTCACGTATGTTAATTTTTATTGGATTTTTACTTTTGCAACTTCGCTATTTTTTATCTACCTAATCCTAGATTGATTGGTTTTTTTGAGTATTTCCTTTTCCCCTAGAAAACTGATAACTTGACATTTGGATATTTAGGAATTTATGCAAATTTCGGGGTTGATCTTTATTATACAAAGAGATGAAATAATAAGCCGCTTGTTTTTCCTGTTTTTTCCCGTATATTTTGATAAGTGTAAAGGTGATTTGATTGAGTGAGTATTTTATCACTCGGGTGGAATTTCCGTTAAGCGTCTTTAAAACGGTACCGTAATTCATTTTTACCTTGACAGTCAGTGTGAAAGTTAATTCCATTCGCTTTACCGGTATCCTAATTTTATCATGGATTATCCCATTTACGACATTTTTTCGTTGTGTATTAATAATACGTGTGCGTCTTATGCTTTGGATATCAATGTTATCTTCGTTTACTATACGCTCTTTTTACTGATGGGATTATTGTTCGCGTGTTTGTTTGTCTCGCTTATCGCTGTGTGTTTCCCTGTTCGTGGAGGTGGTTTTGGATTTTCGGTAGAGTTCGCTGAGTAATTTTTGAATCGCCCACCATTTTTTCGCGCTAAAACAAGTTTTTACAGTATCTCTTGTGTTTTTCCTGTTCTTTTTATTCTTCTCGCATTCGTTCATTTTCTATTTTCGTACTCGTTCCCGTTCCCATCCGTTTTTGCGCGTGAATTCTTTGTGTTTTTGTGTACTTTGATCGACATATCCTGTAAACTGACGCCGTGAATAATTTTAGGTATGCCTATTTTCAAATTCCGTGTGTCCGTCAAATCGGCTGTAAGCATGCTTCTCGTGGTATGTGGAAGTGTTGTCTGGACTTGGCTTATGTTGTTGCGTATAAAAGCGTACCGTAATTTAGAATAGGGGTCGATTCAGTCGAAATTGCTTCGGTTTTATTTCTTGGAGTGTTTTCGAAGGTTTTGTGCCGCTGGTTAGAAACTCGCTCTCAGTGTGTTCCCTGTGTTCTATCTGAATGTGTGAATTCTGAGTCTAAAAAATCGCCTAAAATGAAATCTCTTCTAAAAACTTCGGACCCCTTGGTGTAAATTAGACATTCAACTAATTGCTAGCGCGTTGATAAAAACGCCATTTGCTAAAAAGCTAACTTAATTGACGTAGCGTACACCTGTGACATTCACTTCGGTGAATTCACCATTGTGCGTTGCGAATTCAATCGGTAGTCGCTTTTCCGTTGCCTTACTTTGTCGCTCATCCAACGAGTAGGTGTGAGATCGGTAAAACTTGGCAGTTTGCCATAGTGGAATTTGGTTGAGTAAAAAGCAGCCGGTGAAAATTCATGACACCTACACACTAGTTTACAACTGAAATTTCGAAAACTGGAACATCAGCTTTTTGAACGATTTGAACGACTGAGTACACTTGAATGAGACAACTGTAGTTGACGGGGATACTTTCCTCATTCCGGTAAACTCCTATCGGTTTAAAGCTGATTTATGTGTTTTCGCAGTTTCTGTAGTGAACTAGTGTGTAGGGTCAAGTCAATGATGAAAATGTGTAGGTAAATGTCATTTAAAACAAAATTTGCTCTGCGAATTTGGTCACTATAATTTGCCATGCCAAAATCGATCAAGATTCTTTTCCCGTCATTCTTCACATTGATTTCTTTGAAACCTTATTCGAAATCTTTGTTATATTTAAAATCTGAGGTTAAGTTAAAATCTTTAGTTTAGAACCCAACAAATTTTTCCCATTTTCAGGCAATTTAATAAAAGTATTTATATAAAACATAATGTTAGTATAAATAATTACAAATATTACCAAATGCTTTTTTCAAGTATAAATACTAGACATGGAAAAGTACCGGAAAGAAAAAAGCAGGTACCAATTGTGTCGGCACTTCGTGTCCACGCAAACCAGTTGACAACCGAAATTTCCAAGACTTATAAAGTTGTTTTGAGCACGTTTGAGTTTACCTGAGTGAGTTATTTTTTAACTCTATCGACACTACTTGATTCTTTTCATTCTGGTGAACTCGTGTATCTAAAACTGACACGGCTTTAGAAATATGGTCCCCTGCTAGTGTGTAAGGCCTATGAAAACATACGTCACAAATCTGTGTGCACACCAGAGTTGTACAAATACTGGTATTTTTGGAAAACGTAAACGTAAACGTAAATACCTTTTCCAAATCAAAAGTATAAATGCTAAAACGTACGGTATTTTAAAAATACCACGGAATACGTAAAAAAAAACGTAAACGTAAAAAAATTTATAAGCGTAGCATTTGCCATTGTGTTTTGGAAAATACCATTATTTCTACATTTAGATGGGTCAATCACTGATTCCCATGCAATATTTTCATTTTTTAGCGAAAAATATTGAGAAACAGCGAGCCTCATTCTTAGTCTAGCTCATGTCTTTCGACATTTATGCAGTGTACCCAGTATGCTCTGTAGAACTGCATGCATATTTACAGTCACTTTTTTTATTTGTTTTCTATAAGTTTTACGTTTTTGCAAAAACATAAGAATTTTGTTTGCTGCAGGTCATGCAGCCATTTTAAATGTGTGAACATGTGAACGATCTGATTTTTTTACGTTTTTACTAGTACCCGGGTATTTTGGCCAGGAAAACGTAATAAAACGTAATGGTATTTTCCGAAAATGTAAACGTAAATATAAATACCCGAATAACAGGGTATTTCGGGTAAACGTAAATACGTTTTTCCAACTCTGGTGCACACGCATGGTATGTGTGTAAAATTGATTAGCATAAATACATCAATAAAAATGCGTACGCGTGTACAATATGCTTACACAGACCTAAACTCTGGCTATGTCAATCAATCAATTTCCTTTTATAGCCATTTCTAAAAACACTTCATGTCACCAAAAACGCCCTGCACGCCCACCGTTCCCAGGCAAAAACGTTGCAAAATTTTCACTCCTCCATCCGATCCGCTCTCATTATAATCAAATCTGGTACATCTTGTAGAAGTCGTTCATGAGCACGGAGGCGCAGCTGGCGGTGATCAAGCTGAACAGGATGCCCATGACAAGCACGGCGATGATGAGCGAGGTGCGCAGCTGCGACACGCCCACCTGCTCCTCCACCGTGGTCATGTCTGCGGGTGGGATGTGCGTTTGTGCTTGTGATTCGGCGGTTTTGGGTTGTGATGTTTTGGCTATTTTGTAAGTTTTGCCCAACTCCGGTGTGGGATCGTTTGAACCCTGGCTTTACCGAGGCTGCTTTTGCTCTGACTTTTTGTTGCGAAATTTTAACCAATTCAGGAGAAAAAACTTCGTTTGTATACTCGGCGGACGTGATACTCTGCCCTTGCACTGATTTATGTCTCGTGTTGGAAGCGTGCCAATGGTTATTAAATCATGCGATTTCCGTAAAAATATGAAAAAAATTCATCGATGTGAATATGTTAATGAATAACATTATAACAATAATCAATTTTGTCATCTTTTTATGAAACTCGGACGCGTTAACCATCGTTGGCACACTTCCAGAGGGAACCATGCGTGCAGGGTGTAAAGTAACCGGAGTATAATTTTGATCAAGTACGTTTTGGTGTCACACTTCATGGCTGCTTCACCTAAAATAGAAATAGATTTTTGCAAAGTCTCATTGGGCCCACACACATAGTTGACATCAAAATTTGTGTCAACTAACCTAAAACCTGTGTGATTCCAACATTTCTATGATGGAGCATAGCTAATTTGATATCGTGACACTTAATTTTAATTGTTTCTGTTAAGTGTGATGCTTTTCTTTTTTTTGTTATTGAGCTAACATTCAGTTGACATATATTCGCGATGTCAACTAGTATGTGTCTACTTGTTGCAGAGGTGAGAAAATGGTGGCTGGAAAAACTGACCATTGTATTGACCAGACAAATAGGAATCTATTGACTTCTGTCGCACTTGTTCTAGATCAATACTCCGTGTGTGCGCCAGTGGATCGGCCCCCAGAGTTAATGCAATCACAGCTGTGTAATTTTGGCGCAGTGAGGTATTTATTTGGTTCAAAATATTTTATTTTATTTCTGTGTTTAATTAAAACTGACCAAAAAGCGATACGATTGCAATAGGGTACAGACCGTGTGCCTCCATTTTGCTCGGTTATTTGTAGCTAGCTGCCTTCGCATGACTTTGACAATTGATTGTGGTCAGTGATACCGTGAGTGCCATGCCTGCATACATAAATGCATGATAGTGTTGGAATAGCGCCATGGTGACCATCGTTCAAACGAAACCTTGGTTGAAACATGAAAATGGCAGTCTGTTCGAGTATTGGCTCAAAAATATCGGATCTCTGCTATTGGTCTAGGTCTCGATCTCAAAAAATTCAAATGACTGCCTCGATCTTTGTATCTACCTAGCTAGGGACTATGTATACTGGGCGGACATGATACTCTGCCCTCGCACTCGTTTATGTCTCACGTTGGAAGCGTGCCAATGATGGTAAAGCATGCGAACGTCGTATAAAAGATGAAATAATCATCGTTGTGAACAAGTTAACGTATAGCGTTGTAACAACGAATATTTTTACAACTTTTTATGAAAATCGCATGTATAAAAAATCGTTGGCACGCTTCCAGCGGGAACCACGCGTGCAGGGTGTAAGGTGACTGGAGTATAAATATGTCACTGGTTTGGTGGCAGTCCTGAATTTCAGGAAAGCTGTTTTTACTACTCTCAACATCAACATCTACCAACATCTATTTACCATCTATGGTGAGTACACAACTCTGGCACTGTTACCATCACTAACTCAATATGTACATCTAGTAAATATTATGTCAGTGCATCTTTTGTTGCCATGCACATTGATATTTATGCATGTAAGCATTGCTGCGTTTTTGTGGTATACACATGCCTTAATGTGGTGGGGAGTTTTTTTCATCAGAAAACATGGATTTTTATGTATTTTTGTATTGTATTCTTTTCATACAGAGGGCGCAGGTTATTCAAGAGGGGGAAGTTATTCGAGGGGGGGGGGGTATTTTTTCCTTATCTCATCAACACGGGGCCGTTATTCGAGGGGGTCTTTTTCGAGGATTTGCGGTAATTGTGTGATTCTAAAAGTTTTTTTCGCTATTAATGAAATGATATGAATATGATTATAAATTATGCTACGATATACCTACCTATTTAAAAAAGTGATGCTTTGCGAAATGTGTCATTGTGCCTACACACACTAGTTTTCACCGTGATCTCGTTGGAAAACTGAATTTTTTTCAAATGCAAATTAATGAACACGGGTGAATGATTTGATTTTATTTTAATTAGAATTTTAATTAATAAAAGTTAAAATTTGAAAATTTCAAAACTAAAATTTGAAAATTTCAAAACTAAAACACATATAGCATACAATAAGAGTAGGCTGAATGTCGCCATGTCGCCATTTCAGTTTTCACACCAGTCACTGTGAAAACTAGTGTGTGTAGGGCCACTCCATCAGGAGAAATATTTACCACGCATAACATTTAATACCTATGTTAGCATTTGAGTCGAAAAGTTTTTGTGGCAAAACTTCATAATTTTATTTAATCAGTAACAATTATTTATGCATTTATGCATATTATTTATGCAGAATGTTTATCCAAGTTCTTTGCATTGATATACATTTATTTTTTTTTTAACTGGTGACAGGATATTGGTCCTTTGCCAAAAAGACAAAATGTACCATCTGATTGCGTGGGTAGCTTTCATTGATTAAGAAACCGCTATTGTCTTTTACTTGGTGATAGCATTCACGCGATGCTTTGAGTTTTCACTGCACATTGTTTGCTTTTTGATAAAAACTTTGTACCAGTTTGATTTTTGTGCGGCGTGAACGTGCAGCATGGCTGCTTTTCCTATAATAAATATTTATAAAAACATCCTCCTGCTTGTTTGCACTTTTGTTTACTATTTTCGGTGTATCGAATTCAAAACAACGCCGTTTTATTTACGTCATTCATTCACAAGTTTCATTCATTGAAAAAAATCACGTTTACGAGAGGAACAAACTTCCCAGTGCCGTAGCAAAAATGGTCGTCGGCCATCGCAAGCAATCGAATCCCACCAAAGCGAAGCCATCGAATCTCGATTTGAGAGCATTTTCCACCAATGATACATCAGAAAACCAGCCACTGGACCTTTCCCGCCGCTGCCTGGAAGATTCTGGCTGCTTCAGCGCGTCGCTCATGTCCCCCTTGACCGGGATCGGCGAGCTGTGCACGCCCAACGTGACCAAGGGCGGTTCGTTGGACTTGGATGGGAAGGGGCGATCTGTGGCGGTGAAGCGTGAAGCGAGCGTGTTCACTTTTGAGGCCGATGGTGAGTTTTTACTCATTTTCGAGTTTTCAGTGTTATTTTCGTGAATGGTGCGCTGCGTGTATCTGGTATTGGTTGGCAAGTTTACCTTATTTGCTTCGCTGCTACTTGCCGGTAAATGGCGGCTATACAGTAAATTGGACAGACAGATCGCCTTACAATAAATGATACCATATTTTGATGAATAAGGTCACATGAAAAACAGCACCAAATTCACCCAAAGAAGTAGCAATTTGATAAATATAATGAAATAAAAAATTATGTTTGTTCTTTTATTCAGATGGGATATGGTAGATTTCATTGGAGGGGTAATGTCGCTGGAGTATACTACGAATTATAACATATCGTTAACCGCCCTGGTTTAAGTTATAAAATTTCTGGAAAATTTCGTCAAATTTAACTGACAAGGTTTTACACGCTTATATGGTACTACGAACATTACAAGTCGGTAACTTTTCGTTGCAGTAGGTTCCATCGATGACTAAACAAGGTAAAAACAATTGTAAAACTACATTCACTCTTTTACCACCACAAACTCGCACAAATTATGCGCGTGGTCGCGCCCGCAAACGTAAACAGCGCGTTCTAATATGTACTTGGGTGCAGACCGGAAGTGGGCCCGTAGGACAACATGTTGTGCTTGGCGCTCGCTTATTTGCACCTCTCTCTCTCTCTGGCTAATTGAG
Organism: Sphaerolaimus hirsutus; assembly: GCA_964036195.1. NCBI lineage: Eukaryota > Metazoa > Nematoda > Chromadorea > Monhysterida > Sphaerolaimidae > Sphaerolaimus > Sphaerolaimus hirsutus. The sequence goes on along the minus strand of OZ038454.1, from coordinate 13,121,549 downwards.
ATGCGCACTCACGTTCCGGTAGGACTCGAAATGGGACCCGAAACGAATCGGGTTGGAAATTGTCGGAATCAGTTCTGGTTTTGAGCTGTTTTACTTTGTTGGCGGTACTGGTTGGGGGAGGGGTTGCTGGAGCAAAATTATAACGGATCTGAGCTGCGTTGGTGAAAAAGTGGAAGTAAAATTTGTATTATGAGTCTGAATTTTACATTTTAAATTTTTTAGTACTCTGGTCCTGACCGGTATTCCAGTCGATGGCTGAAAGAAATCATGACTGAAATCACTCAAGCCATTCCATTTCTGCTTGGTGTTTCTCAAAGGTTCAATTTTGATTCCCAGCGCAATAGACAAATCCCGGGCTGCCAAGTTCCTTATCTGAGGAAAACAACACTCATCTGGGCTCGCCCTCACCGGAAATCCGAATCGTCGTCAAGTCAACTTTGCCAATCCAAACCGAACAGCCGGTCAGCATTGCTCCGATCCCCCTCTACGGTATCGGTTTCGGTATACAGCGCTACGTGCCGGCGGGGCGGCTATGATCTTTGCCGCGCGCCCGAATTCATGTAGTTATTTGCAGATGGCGCGCGCGCAGTTTGTGCCCTTGCCTCGCGCCTGTCTTTGTGTCACAGGTGTTCGAATTTTGGGTGTTGTGTCGCGCGCTGCGGCATGTGTCATTTGACACTGGTTCGATGATAGCGGTTTATCAATGATCTGTATCACTTTGTTTGGTAAGTTGCAATGCAATCGTTACAGCTTTTGCGGAACCTGATATTTTTTCCTTAAGGAAAGACAAGTTTTCGTCATGCTGTTTCTGTGATGGAAATCAGAGTTGTTAAAAATACTGAACTTTTTTAAAAGTAAACGTAAACGTAAAGTATTGTTATTTTACTCACACATGAGTACAGAAAACGTAAAGTATGTTATTTTTACTTTTACACTGCGTAAAAGGTGAGTAAAATACTTTTTTCCATAGAAAATGTAAGAATGAGTATTTTTTCAGGGAAAACGTCAAAAAATGGGTAGTTTTTCTTGCAGAAAACGTAACAGTGAGCATTTTTCTCGCAAAAATCATGTAAAAATGTGTTTTTTTCTTTAATTGTTACTCTGAAATACGTTAAAGATGAGTGTTTTTCTGTCCTGAGATATATTTCTTATGAAAATGTTCTGTTTGTCACTTTCTGTCTGGAAAAATGACATTTTTGTCTCCTTAAAATACGTTTTCTGTACTCGCGTAGTTTCAAAAAGTACGCGAGTATGTGAGTACCGGTATTTTTCGGGAGGAAACTTACGTATTTACACAGTACGAGTATACGTATTTATCGAGTAAACGTAAATACGTTTTAACAACTATGATGGAAATGCACTTGACACCAGTGGCCCAGTGCCCCAACGGTTTCCACTTTTAATCTCATACAGTTTACACGCTCACATTTTTATGCAATAATTTTTCGCATGTTGCATAGTGTGCCACTTTTCATCTGAAGTATTGTTTCAATCTTTAAAAAAATCAAGTTTAAACCATTTCAAAACGTCCTTGATTTCACAATTTTTTTATTAATACGAGCGTCCAGACAGACATCCATATTTTACTTTGTCGCTCTTTATGTTCAAAATCATTTCCACTAGCCCGTGAAGGATGGGACTTTTAGTTATGTTCACATTCCACATTTATTATTTATTTGTGCTGCGGCAATTTGTCGAGATGACATAAAAATGGCAAAATGTGATTACTGGAATTGGGCTTCAAACGGGATCGACCTTTCGAGATCGGGATTGTTTTCGGGATCGGGATCGACTTTTCGGGATCGGAATTGTTTTATATTTTCCAGATCCAGATATTGATTTTGGATAAGTTGGATAGTTTTATTATTCGGGATTGGACAAGTGGATGCACACTTGGATAAAAAAGCAGATAAAATGCACACCGGAAGTTTTCGTTGTCATTTCTCAGTTCAAATACATTCATTCCGCAAATATAGCAAATTTTGCCGGGATCGGGATTGGCATTTTGAAATTTTTGGCTTCGTGATTGGCTTTTAATTGGGGTGATTTGGGTCAGGAAAGCGTTTTGGGGCTTCGGGATCGGGATTGGGACCGCAAAACCCTGAAAATTATCGTGATTCGGGATCGGGATCCCGTTTGAACCCTCACCGTTCAGGGTTTACATGTTACTTTTTATTTTTCGCTGCGCATTTAAAATAATTGACGGAACAACCATAAACGCAATTAAACCAAATTTATTCAACCACGCTTTTCCCAGTCTACCGTATTACCTCGAAATACCCCCATGGGGGTTTATTATTTCACCAGCAAAATTTGAGGGGGGGTTAATTTGAGGGGGGGTTTATTCGAGGGTTTTTTTATTATTTCGTCAGAAATTAATAGTAAAGTATACGCTTTTTCTTACACAAAAACGGTAATAAATGTGAGAAAATAGGTTATATTGGGGCCTTAGATGTACATCTGTACACAAATGAGCGTATAAGTGTAGTTTACGATGCAAATAGGTAGTAATAAATACATCATGTATATTGCATACATGGTGTACATCGTTCCGGAGGGGGGGTATTTCGAGGGGGGTGGTTTATTATTTCCCCAGCCCATTTTGAGGGGGGTTAATTCGAGGGGGGGGGTTAATTCAAGGGGGGGGGGATAATTCGAGGTAATACGGTATTTGCGGTACATAGAAATCAGTTATGATGCGGCAGTACTTAATTTTTTTATACACATTAAATAGAATCTGTGATAACTTTACACACTTCCGCAGTCGAGACGTCACAAAAGTTGATATGATGTGATATTTTTTTCCTAGGTGCTGCTTTGCGAATCGCTTTACTAAAATCGTCTGCGTGTGGGCTGTGACGTGATCCGTGCAGTGATCACTATTGATAACTTAACCTTTGACGCGCGCCGGCTGCATTTGCCAACAGGCGCATTGGGCAACACAAGATCATTGACTAATTTGGATTCCTTCTATTTTTGTGTAAAAATCACGGGTATATACTCCAGTGACTTTACACATTGCACGCTCAGTTCACGCTGGAAGTGTGCCAACCATATTTAAACGCATGCGATTTTAATAAAAAGGTGAGATATGAAAAATTCACGTTTTGTTAGAACGTTAGCATATTCACAACTATAAATTTGCTCACAGTTTCACAAAAATCGCATGCTTTCATTATCATTGGCACGATTTCTACGTGAGAACAAAAAACCTACCTACCGTATTTCTTCTAATAGAAGAGCGCCGTTCTATTTTTTTCGTCAACTTTTTTACCTGCCGTTCTATTAGAGGTGCCGTTCTATTGGAGGCTGCCGTTCTATTTTTTACACCAATTTTTTCACACATTTCTCATTTCACAATAGCTTTATTTTTAATGAAGCTTGAGCAATTTTTTTATATCAGAGCATCAATTTCAGATTTAACACCTGTTTGAATGCTTTGCATTTTATCACCATCCATTTTTTATTCATTTTTGTGTTTTGGCACATTCCCAACATAATTCCTACCTGCCGTTCTATTGGAGGTGCCGTTCAATTGGAGGCTGCCGTTCTATTGTTTTCGTGAGTGCAAAAATGTGCCAAAACTAGGGTGTCAACAAAAACTTTTTGGCGGAAAACAGAAACGGAAACGGAAAATTTTTGGCACTTGCCGGAAAACGGAAACGGAAACAGAAAAATTTTGGCACTTGCCGGAAAACGGAAAAATAAAAAGTCGGAAAACGGAAACGGAAAAATTTGCTGAAAGTATGCCGGAAACGGAAAAAATTTGCTGAAATTTTGCCGGAAACGGAAAAAAATTTGCTGAAATATATCCAGAAATAAAAAAATTTGCAGAAATCGCACTAGAAATAGAAAAAATACACATAATTCAGAACCTGCATGCATGTTTACCAGTTTGGCTACAACAGAAAACATAAAGTTGAGCTAGAAAGTGGAAAAAAGTTGGAAAAACAGACAATTGAACCGGAACATTGAAAAAAGATGGAAAAACTGAATATTTAGCCGGAAAACAGAAAATGAGCCGGAAAAACGGAAACGGAAACGGAAAAAAAATTTAGCAGCCGGAAAACGGAAACGGAAAAAAATTTGCCTGCGGAAAGCGGAAACGGAAAACGGAAAGTTGATACCCTAGCCAAAACCTGCCGTTCCATTGGAGGTGCTGTTCTATTGGAGGTATGCCGTTCTATTAGAAAAAATACGGTAAATATCCTAGAGCGACCCGGCTATCGATCTGCCCCGTGGCTAGTGCACACTGAACCCCTCACTAAACGGCTCAGCTATGTACCATTTGGAGCCAATATTTGATCGACTTTCACTCAAATTTCACGGAAAACTTGCAATTGCTTTACCTTTACGAATTTTCACCTTCAAAACTGCCATTTTAGTCATAAATGTAATCCCATTTTACTATATTTTTATACACCTTGTAAACTGGGTACTTTTAATTTTCGTATTTATGCATGTTAAGTGCAGAAAGCGGATGGTTTATCAAAAATAATTTTATTGGCCAAACTTCAAAACACTTTTCGGCAACATGCTGAAGTAAGTTGTTCACTAGACAATCATCGAAAATATCAGAATAAGTGATGCGGTAAACTTTATCACTGCAGAAACGAAAAAACACGAATTTGCAGCAGATTGTAATAATCATTACAGTAGTTTTCCACCTAAAACTCGCTATTCAGACCAATAAATATAACATTGAAACTTTGAACCGCAGTCATTCAGCTTCAGAGACTGTGCACAGCAAGTCTTTTGCAATTATCTTAAAAGTTATAAATAAAAAAATCCCCCCAACCATAAATAAATACAAACCTGCTATCAGTGTTTGTCGCGTGCCGTTCAGACAGACTCAACTGCGCCTTAATTTCATGCCTTGCCGCGGTTGCAACTTGTGTTTTGGGCAAACAAACAGGGGTTTCCAATGGGAGGTTGGGGAGTACCAGCCAGGGGTATCCAAGATTTTAACCCTCCTGGGGGTTGAATAGATAGCACATTGCTCATCTGGAAAGTTAGATAGCGAAAAAGAGTGTTGTAGGGTACAATATATCGTCTTTTTCGTGGTGTAGAAGGAAGAAAAATCACTAAAAGTACGAGAAAAATAGCTCAAGATTATGTATATAATATCATAAAGTGTTAAATACCATATTTGCTTGAATAATCCCCCTGGGGGATTATTATTTCATCAGACATTTTTGAGGGGGAACTATTCGAGGGGGGGAATTATTCAAGGGGGGGGGGATTATTATTTCATCAAAATTTTGTTTCCATCAACTCATTTCCCGAAACATGCCTTATAAACACAATAATGTGCCATTTTTGTTAAAATTAGGTAGAACAAATTAATCAAATCTTGAAAGGGGGGATCATTCGAGGGGGGAATTATTATTTCCTCACTCATCTTACAGGGGGGATTATTTGAGGGGGGAATTATTCAAGGGGGAACTATTCAAGCAAATACGGTAGCTCAAAATAGGCAATAAGGCTCATGAACTAGGTATTTTTGAGGTAAAAAATCTATTAAAAGGTATGAATGCAAAAGTGTGGTTTTGAGAAAGAATTGTGGCAGAGTTTCTAAAAAAATTGGTCCAATTGTTCCAACTTTTTGGATTCCTCCCATCATGGGATGCTGGCATTTTCCACAAATCATTATAGTTTCAAAAAGTCATTCTAAAATCAAATTAGTATACTTTGCAAACAGCATGCTATGCATTTCTCTGAACGAAACACTCCATCATGACGTCATTATTAATAAAGTCAACTTGTTCAATAAAAGAAAAAATGATTTTAAGCACAAAACATATGTCCGTTGCAGTCGTCTCTGCTTTTTCTCTCAAAAAATTATTTTGTTTTTGTGAAAGTGTGTGCATAAGTTGGTAGGTTTCGCGTAAGACATAAGTATTTGCAGATGCATACTGTGCTGTCCGCGGATAATATGAGCGTCAACAGAACCAAGGCACGGTATGCACAGACTGTTTTTTACAGAAGCACAAAAAACAAAGAGCAAACAAAAAACTTGTAACTTTATCAAGCAGTGATTTTTAATGAAATGCGCCACTTTGCAACATTTTGCAAAAATTTACCTAACAAAAATCTAATAATTATTTTTGGTACTGATTGGACAAAGGTAGTCTAGATTAAAAAGGCAGCAACTATGTCTGATGTATTCTGCGGTGAGTGCGCTTAAGTTTATTTTAAATTTTGCATTTAATCTAAAATTCATTGTCAACATCTTATCAACATTACCAGCTTCATCCCATCCTCCCAGTCAACAACTTTTTGCCCTATCACTCATTTTATCTCAGATGGATGTTTCATTCAGAATAGCACTTTTGCAGTTGTGAATGAACAGCGAATTGGCACTGCTCGCTGGTCGCGTTAGTTGTCATATTTTTGGCGGTTTTTAACGTTGTTCTGACTGCAAAACGGAACATCTCAGTTGTAGTGCGAACTACTCGTTAAGGGTTTTTGGCATTATAGTAATGGTGCATAGACGGCAGTACCGTGATTTCCTGAATGGAACTGTGCTTGGTTCTACTTTCATCTAAAAAGTTAACAATTCTGTAACGGCCTTTGGTGATAATGAAATGCATAGTCTTTGGAGTCTTTTGTGTTCTAAAAGAACTGTCCTACCTACTTTTGCGTTGTCTTAACAGCTATTGTTCTTTTTCTAGGCAAGCAGGCAAAGTGCATGTCACTTTTTGCGTTGTTTCTATTGCCAGCAGTGTTGCCAGCAATGTTCCATCAATAGTCACATTGCATACCATGTTTCTTCAAATAGATGAGTTCTGTTCTACTTTTTCATTACTTTTTTACCTTTCATTCTATTGGAGGTGCTGCTGTATTGGAGGCTGTTGTTCTATTTTTTCGCCAATTTTTCACACATTTTTTTATTTGAACACAGTTTCATTTTTAATGAAACTTGAGAAACATTTTAATATCAGAGCATCAATTTATAATTCAATATCTGCCATGAATGTTCTGGCCATCTTTTTTGTGTTGTTTGTGTTTTGTACTCAATATATTTTTGTGTTTTGGCACTCTTCCAACATAATATCTACCTGCCATTCTGTTGGAGACTGCAGTTCTATCTGAGGCGGCCATTCTATTGTTCTTGTAGGTGACAATAAAAACACTGCTGTTCTATTGGAGGTGCCATTCTATTGGAGCTATGCCATTCTATTTAAAGAAATACTGTATGTGCTAAATGCTATGAGAACTTCTGAGATGCACAGAATCCAGCACCAATGGCACCTCTGCATAATTGACACAACCATTCTTTGGCATACTATTTCATCTAAAATCAGGCCATTCTTTTGTGCAGAAGAGAAAACATTTGAACTCAAATGAATCTAATGGGTGGAAGGACGGAACTTTTCAAACAGAACCGAACGTAACCTGATGTCACTATTCATTGGTGCTAAGACGGTTTTAGTCCGGGCAAATGCGTGGGTGTTGTAGTAAGGTACCTCACGACCGGGCGAGCGCACTTTTCACACTCTTTACACGCTGCAATGAAGAATACACACCTTAGATAAATATACACACACACATGGCCTACTGGCGGTTGGTTTAGATATTGTAAATTGAAGTTTGTGAATGAAATGCACTGGGGTAGCATCTTGTCTGAATGAGAGAGCATTTTTGGGTCTATCAATAGTACATAAATACTGGGAACCACTGAGGAATCACTGCTACTATCATGTCAATTTTTCCTACACCTTGTCAAGTGTCAAGTGGAGTGACAAAATTTAATAATCATTTTTTGTATGCAGAGCTAAGTTTGTAGCTGATTAGTTTTTGCTCAGGTCTGCGTGTGCTTCTTCTTGACGCAAACTGGTAGTTTTTATTCTTGACATCTGATAGCGTGTGGAACTGACTCCTGCTGCCACTCCCAGAACCTGTCAAAGGTAATGTAAAGTGCCATGCAAAGTGTCAGATTTTATTTTTTTTACTGGTTGTTTGACATTTATCATGATATTTGACATGACTTGACACTGCATGATATTTTACATAATTTTTGACACATTGCATGGCATTTTACATTTTAAAGGGTATGGTAGTGGGGCCCCTGTTGGCTTCTTATTACCACAAATCAAACTTCCTGACAATGTTGGCGGTGTGTTATAAATTAAACATTATTCAATTTGTCAAGTTTGGTGGCGACAATACCTTTGCCACCAAACTTTGCCTTTGCCTTTGGCTTGAGTATACCAGAAACATACCACATGCCGCTTTTCTTGTCACTTGCCGACTTACGAAATCGGCCCCAGTACCTAACTCCACATTTGCAATTACACTGTAAGGCGGTTCATTCACAAAGACATTGACGGTCATGGAGAAATGAGGTGCGAATATAAAATCTTCAACTTGAATTGGATGCCCCGTGGGTGGTAACTTTTACTATGGCATTTTTACTACAGGTTTATGCGTTTCTTGGGAATGAAGAAAATTAAAATTGAACCGCTTTATGTGTTTTCTGTATAGTTTGCTAAAGTTCAAATGGTATCATCTATTATTTACACACCTACACAGGAAGAGTAAATGTCAAAATGAAAGTGGAATCAACTAAATAATGAAATTTATCTGTTATGAATCACAGCAAAGTCCGGAAAGTGCCCATTGATGTTGTATTTTTGTGAATGGACTGAATTAAGCTGGATTGAAAAGTTTTTATTCTGATTTATTTGTGACACGCCCGAAAAAATCGCACATCCGCGCAATATTTGTCGCTTTTCAATGGGTATTTATCCCCCAAAAAATTGCGTCCAAAATTTTCATCGCCGCTGGCCATATAAATATGTAGTAGTCAAAGTTGCGTTGTATCGCGTTCAAATTTCATTCATAAAACCTGCTGCGCTGCTGGGACGCGGTTCCATTCATACTCGCATCAGTTTCTCGTCAATGAAACTACCGTCGCACTGGTGATAAATCCCCTGTGTGTGTGCAGTGCGGCCTTCTGAGTCTTTTTGCATTTTAAAAGTTTAGTATTTTCGTATATTTTTTATCTGGCTGTGATTTACATTTTTTGTCCATTGTAAATATGAAGGTATGCAATTTTCTGACCAAGTTCAAGCAATCAGCAAGCTATAATGTGAAATGTGGCCAAAAATGGGGAATGTGGCGCATGGATGGAGTAGTGATTTCGAGGGTGAAAATTAGCAAAAAAGTACAAAATTTAGTGACTTTGAGCAAAAATTGGCCTAACATTTCTCAAACATAACTCCAGATAGATAGCTTCCAATTGGAGAGGGTGTTGAGGGGATAGCACAGGAGTCCTGAATGGGTGGTTGGGGGGGGGGGGGGGGTAACCCTCCCAAAACCGCCCAGCTATCTATCTATCCCAGAGGCTGATCAGCTATAAATCTATCCTAGAGGCACATTTTTGGCTACTGTCCCCCAACCTATCCCCCGCCACCAAATCGCCCAGCTATCTACCTATATGAAGAAATTTTTGAGAAGTTTTGATTGCTTTTTTTCTGCTGTTTTTAGGTCTTAAATACCCATTTTTAGCTATTATCCCCTACTTTTAGCGATCCCCCTTTTTCTTCCTTCTACACCTTGAAAAAAGTACGCCTACGCCAAAATTTCCTAAAAAGTATGTATAGATGCTCAGGCTTTGTGATAGATAAATAGCTGAAGCTTTTTGGGGAGGGGGGTAACCCCTAGACCCCTGACCGAAGGTATCATTTTCCTTGTGTGCATTTGATTCTTACATGAATTCCTTCAATCTCATAGATTTGAATATTTTATTTAAATCCTGCTTTTAACATGTAGCTCCCCTGGGCTTTATCCATACCGTAACCACCGTTTTCCCCTCACATTGGGCCGGTGCAATTGATAGACGCCCACACAATCATCACATGAACAGTCAGCCTTATCTCCGCTTTTTTTCTTGTCCGGGCGAAAAATGGGTTTTCAAAGGCAAGTCTGGAGGAGTGATTTAGTATTTTACATCGGTCCGTAGTGTACTCTTTCACTTTTTTTTCGCTTACACTTGGTGTGATTTTTGCGACTTAAGTGTGTTTTTTTTCCTGTGCAGAGTGACATTGGTAAAATGTATGTATGCTATCTGTTTCGTGGGGAAAGCGATCAATTGATCACGGTACCTATCAATTTCAAATCGATGTTCATGAATCACGGTTACACGATGTCGTGATTTGTATCACCCAGTGTAATCATGTTCGCTCGTGCAACTGTTTCACGGCCGTATTCGAAGTGATTTCGAGTACCGCCCCTCCCATGCTCTTACGCCAAACTGCACACGGCCATATGATGGCAGGTAAAATTTATGAATGAAAGATTGTGCCTTGTATTTTTTTTGTATTTAGTTGTATTTTGGATATCTTTTTGTGTTTGCAAATGTAATATTTGCGAATAAAAACAGTCTGGGCTGTTACAGGAAAATATATATCAAAAGTGTGTCTTATTTTATACATGAAACCTGAGTACCTAAATATTTGCCATTTTTAAATGCATGACCTCTGATATTACTCTTTGTAGTGGCATGAAATACCGATACAAAACATCTCTATAATACCTGATACTATGAATGAGAGTGACTAGGCAGAGGGGAAATTTCAAGGTCAACTACACATGTTCTTGACTCCCAAATCGTGAAAATTTAATACTGTATGCATCCTTGGTGCTGCAGTAATGTTGTACAGTCAGTGATAAGCTAACAATGTTGAGCAATAAACGTGTGATAGATGTGTCTCAGTTGATGTTTTTCGCGTGGATGTTACTGATGCATTTTTTTCAAATGGATGCTGTTCTGTAGCACCACGGCATTTTACAAAACTCGCATTTTTAGTCTGTTATCTAGAAAAGCTTATTTAATGAGCATTGTAATCATTCTTTTTTATCATTCTACAGCGCGCTGTAGTTCAAATGCTCGAAGCGCTTTAAGAAATCCCTGTGAAAATATGAAAAGGTTCACGCTTATCTATTTAAATTTTTTTTGTGATTACTGAAAAAGGAGCCTTGTGCAAAAAGGAGGATAAATGAAATGTTTGCAGCGAGACCTTGAAAAAAACTTTTTGAATGTCCAAAATAGAGTTTGAAGCTTAAACATTTTTGAAAGAAAGGGAGTACATAAATACTAAAAAGACGACTTTATATGGTGAACAGTTGTTCTATAAATTTGACAACTGTTGACATTTCGTGACACTTTCTTTTCTTGTAACATATTCTAATCTGGAACCAACATCTTTTTTATAAGATTTCAGACAAGAAATTTATTTAAAAGGTCAATATTACTGCTAAAAGTTCAGCGAAAGCAGGCGCTCTCGTTGGCACAAAGCCATATTCAATCATTTTGGGTAATAATTTCAAAGAAGTCATTCTGAAACAATTGGCTTTTTGTGAAGAGCCATTCGCAAAATACATAAATGGTCGTAATGTTTTGACCTTTTATGTAACCCCACATTTGTGCCCATTACCGGGTGTCAGCTTACATAAGATGTTTAGTTTTTTTTTGAAAATTGACAGCCCCACTCATTTGACATAGTGGATCCGAGTACGCTTCGCAGAAGTGTCTTTTTCTGGTATTTTATCATTATACACTGCATGGTATTTCATTGCATTGATTATCCATTCTTATTCGTTCGCGCGAATTTGTTAACTGATTGGTGTTTTTATGATTTTTGAATAAATATTCATTATTTATTTATCCCATCTTGATAACATTTTGATACCATTGGTACCGTGCCACCTTGAATAATCCGGAGTTGTTAAGAGTATACTTTCCCAGGTATACCTAAACGTAAGGTATTTAAAATCTAATCACTGCGCAAAAAAGTAATTTAATTTAATTTAATTTATAATAGAGCGGATCAACACATGAGCATTTTTAATATTTTACTCATACATAAGGGACAGCCAAGTAAAAAAAGTAGAGATTTAAGTACAGAAAACTAAAAAAATTTTACTTGGTCCCAAGTCCCAACATAAAATTAAGTACAACACAAAGTACCATATATCCTCGAATAAGTCTCTCCTCGCAAAACTCCTCTCCCTCCAATGACCACATGTTAGCCGAGGATAAAATTACTCCTCTCCTCAAATGACTCCCCCGTCCGTAAAGATGTCACATGGATGAAAAATGTTTTATGCATGTATTCTGTAAAATTTAAATACCTATTATTTTGCAGTTGGTGCTCACTAGTATTGATTTTATTGCTTCAATAATTTAATTTGTATTCCAACTTATGATTTATGAAAATTATTTATCCCCATTTATACAATAAATTGATTATGTATTTTATGGAAAATTCTGATTGAAAAATTACTCCTCCCCTAGAATAACTCCTCCCTCAAACTTTCCAGTCAAAAAAATCTGATGAAGAAATAAATCACCTGGGGACTTATATGAGGATATGATATTTCTCAAAAATCAATCATTTTCTCAAAAATCAATCATTTTCTCAAAAATATCAATCAAGTCCCAACATAAAATTAAGTACAACACAAAGTACCATATACATATGCTAAAAAAACATAAAGGGAGCGTTTATCAGGATTTCCTCAAGTAACACTTGTTAGATCCACCAAATAGTCAGGTACTACTAAAATACTCAAGTTAATGATTTTTTTCCCAAAATATATTACAGTGAATCAGCATTCAAAATACATTTTCTGTTCTCAGATACTTTCAAAGAGTATTCGTAAGAGCAAGTACGGGTACTTTTTGGGAGAAAACGTAAACATATTTACACGATATTCGGGTATACGTATTTTTCGAGTAAAGGTAAATACGTTTTATTAAAAGTTAGCCATCACTGGCAAGTTATTCATGAAAGGGGGTTTATTCCAGGTAATACGGTACATCGAAAAGAAAATTCTTAAGCGTAATATGTGCGCCACCGGAAGACTGCAATTTATTTCATAAAATTACCAAAGCGGTTTTGACTCATTAATTTCACAATATCGCAACACTCTGGCAACTGCTCCTTCCGCTGTTGATCCATTGCTTTTTGTAAAATGATACCTTTTCGGTGGTTTTGCGGCTTTTTCAATGACCCAATCTTGAAATTGGCCATCTAATGTGTCTGTATAAGGCGGCCACTAAAAATTTTGATTTATCGAAGCATCATAAATCTCCCGGCACCCCCATATGTAAAATATTTAGAACCTTCTAAAAAGTCATTCAAAGTGTCTCACCAATAATAAAAGTTCTCATTCAAACAAACCACCTCAAATCACCCAGGCAATCCGACTACGGACCTGTTCAAATTCGTGTCCAACACGAGCACCTCGGGCATCAACGGCATCGACATGCCCGTCGCCCAGGCGGCGCCCGACGCGCAACAGAAGCCCAAGCCTGGCGTCAGTGCGTGCGGCCATTCTCCGGCGCTGCAAACGTTGGCGCATAGCCGGAAAAGTGATGGAACGGGTGCGAGTACTAAAACTGGGCGAAGACCCCCGCCGTTGGCTAGATTGTCTGGTTGGTTTTTTGGATGCCCGTTTTTTCGATTGGATTGTGAACGACAGAGTCAAGTGCCAGAGAAGGTTGTCATTTCCAGGTGCCTATCCCAGACCCTGTAAAGTGTAAAGTAAACTGTCAAATTCCATGTAAAATCTCATGCACAGTGTCAATCGTCATGCAAATTTCAGTGATAAATCTTTTTTGATTGACATTTTACATGACATTTGACACTTCAGGGTCTGGGACTGCTACCATGCTTAGTTTCCGTGCTTTCCATGTGTAGAAATTTAACTCGAGCCTAATGTGTGTAGTGGGACACACACGATTGGGATTGCATACTTGGTTCCATCTCGATTGTGAGCACTGTGCGTTATAATTAGCTGCGCATGTATAGCGGCTCCGTAATTGGAGGACAAAGGTTGTATTATGCACCAAATGCACTAGGCACCTGTACAATGTGGACACTTTGTGCCGCGGGACACCTGCTGCGTACTGGCTCGCTTTTTGTCTGATTGGCTCAATTTGCACATGCTTATTAGCTTTGATGAAGCATGAAAAAGCGCTTGTTATGCAACTGCTGCCGGTGCGGCGCTCTGAACTCATGCGTATTGAAATCGAAGACAATATGAGTGTCTGATTTCAGGTGTGGCTACTTGTGAAGTGGGTGCATGGTAGGAAAAAATGGAAATTTGTGCGTTGTAGTGGAATTGGTCCATTCAAGGAACCACCAGGCACCATTTTTGGCTCCATTAGTCCCCGCAGCTCAAGAATATCGCCGCAAGTGTAGCACGTTTGTGAGAGCAGCTAGTGTATCCACATTCTGGGCCACTTAGGTCCATCACTAGTTGCACGACGAGTCCTTTTTTCTTTAATATTCTCTGCCATAACGTGCCATCAATGTTGTCCGCTCCACATTAGCTATGAGGCATTGTATTCACTTGCTAATTTATCATGAGGTATGTACTACGATATCAATAAATGTCATTTGAAGTGGCCGCACATTTCGCTTTTGAAAATGCCCATGGACCTAAATAGATATATCGAATGTCTCTGTGTTCATGCAAATTTATTGCACCCCCGCATGAATATGTAAACATGCGCGGCGAAACCAAGTCTTTTGATCTAAATATGCGGAAGGAATTGTGTCATCTTTCGGTCTATTGTCTAGCGCGAATTTTGCACCCGAGCATTTCCGGTGAAATAAATCTGCTTTCTCATATTCTATACTTCATTTCGGTTGGGCAAATAAAAGTCTATTATGAGACACAATGGCCCGAAATTTATGATCGATTGTTAAGAGAATAAGCAAATTGTTATTTGATTTAAGTGTGTACTAAGTAAGAATTTGTTTGTTCTATCTTATGTATGTCATATGTATGTATTCATGTAATTTGTGTACACTATACACTGAATGAATTGATACCTGCGCGGCTGGTTGGTCAAAGGTCATGTGCTAGATTCAAACTTTTGATCCGAGTTTACCTACCGTATTTCCTCGAAATACCCCCCGGGGGGTGATTGTTTCATAGTGGTCCCGAGAGGGGGGGGGTAAACGAGGGGGGGGGGTATTTCGAGGGGGGGTTATTATTTCACAAGAAAATTTTTGAAAACCAAGTACGAAATTGTCGTCTGAAACGTACGCAGACGTCGAAAAATGCAACAAAAACCGCCATTTATAAGGTTCTGTAGACTAATATTAGTATGTAGGTGGTATGTACACTGTTCTAACGTGACACCGACATTGTTTTAACGTGTGTTCTGCAGTACACAGAACACAAACTACAGTTATTGTCATGTACGTTCCCTTTACACTCAATTTGGGGGGGGGGTATTTCGAGGGGGGGGGTGATTGTTTCATAGTGGTCTCGAGAGGGGGGGGGGGTATTTCGAGGGGGGGGGTATTTCGAGGGGGGGGGGTATTTCGAGGAAATACGGTAGTTTGTTCCATGTTGAAATTGCCTAATTGAGAATAAATACATGCAGTCGTAAACAGCACTAGTGGCTCTACAGCACGCCAATGTTCCGAACGGAACAGATCACCAAAGCGCTTTTATGTATATCACTTATTTATCAATTCCTTAACCCTTTCACAAATTAGGTATTTATCAGGTAAATAGATCGAATTTTGCACATTAAGAATAAAAAATACTGTAATTTCAATTTACCCCCATCTTTCAACATAACCACAATAGGGTTGAAAAAATTTTTTCTTCAAATGCTTTGATTTTAAAAAAAAATATTGGTTAGTTGAAAAATTGATTGTTTAAAAGTTAAAATCATATTTTTTCTTGAAAATCGTCCAAAATAGGTGATAAGGAAAAATATATGTGCTAAGTGTCACATAATGTATTGTGATGTCTATTGTGGTTATATTTATTATGATTGTGGAGTCATGGGATAGCATTACAAGCAGTGATTTCTTTGAAAAATCCTAATCTAAAGATTTATGCCAACTCATTATGTAAATATTGGTCTGTCGCAAAAGTTTTTGCTGTTTTTGGATCACCTCATATTGCAGTGTCCAGGGGTAGAAAAGGGGTTACCCCCCAAACCACCCAGCTATCTATCTATCCAGGAGGCTGCACAGCTATCTATCTATCCTGGAGACAAAATTTTGGGCTACTATTTTTGGGCCCTAACCCCTAACTCCTCCACCAAATTGGCCAGCTACCTATCTAACTGGAGCGATTTTTGAGTAACTATACCCCAGTTTTCACTCAAAATCGCTATTTTCCTACCTTTTTATAGATTTTCACCTCCAAAATCACTAATTCATGTGTCTAACTGCCTATTTTCAGCTATTTTTAGTACTATATGTGCTTATATACCCATTTTTAGCCATTTTTCACCTACTTTTATCGATTTTTCTCCTTTTTCTTATACACCTTGAAAAAGCCTATATATTGAACCCACACAACCCCCGCCCCCAACCTCCCCCCAACCCCTCACCCCAAATCTATCTCGGAGGTCACTCAGCTATCTATCAAAGCCCAAAATCAAAGCCCAAATGGTCAAAATCTAGAATACCCCTGGCAGTGTCCCACATGATCTGTGTGGTTTCAGTCAGAGTATATAAGCTGGAATTTGTTTAACTGTAAAATTTTACTGTGAAATTGATTATGTACATGTGGATCCAGTACTAATTTATTTCTCAATAATGTCCAAAAACTCCACATGCTCGGTCCACTGTTTCCACATTTTTCACTATCTGTATCCTACTCTCAGATTTATGTAAGCACTTTTCCATGCCAACTTCACTTGAAGTCATGAACGTTCAACAAAAGGTGAGATGTGTAATGACTCGACATAATATGGATATTTTTGACAGAAATCACTACTTATAATGCTATCCCATGGCTCCAAAGCTATTCTATGGCTATATTTAACATCACAAAGCACTGGTACTTGTCTGATATAACTGTATATGTTAACTCATAACCATATTTTCGAGCTTTTAACAAAGACTGTCTTTAAATGTGTCAATAGAAAAAATTTTTCCGTCCCTACTCAAAACCAATGAAAACAACCACCAACGGTAATGTGTATGGGAAATTGCGTGCTTACAAAATTGCAAAATACCTAGTGCATCTTTTGATTTAAAAAAATAAAAATCAGTTTCCACCCTGTGATTTTTTAACAAATTGAAGATTGCGTGAATTGCGAATTTTATTTAAAAATGTTGATTTTTTATATAAAAATCAGTAGAAAAAAATCAAGTGCCATCCCTAGACCCCCAATAATATTGTATCCAAAATTGTGGTTCTCCTAGTTGGGTCATTGTTTGCAGTGTTCGCAATCGCAGTGCAACTAGTTTCATGGACGTTTGTGCAAAGCGCAGGCGCACCAGGCCATCCATCATTGTCGCTGCCGTGTACAAATAATGTGAATGTGTGTGTGTGTGTGTGTGTATCACTCGTTCACCTGTGGACAGTGGTCAGCCAAAGGTCACACTCGTTCCACTTCCAGCAGTTGTTTTCCACCTATTTTTGAGTGATCGATGCGTCATGGTGGTCACCAGGACTTTTACAGTTGCATGATTCATATAGATGGTACTTTATGTAATTCCCCCTTCAAAATATGAACAGTACTTCAAAATATGACTTCGCTCATTCACCATAGCTACCTCAGCATCGGTGCCATTAAATAAGGTAAAAATGTACTAAATAATATGACAATGTCTACTATTTAGCTATGGCCAAACGAGATGCCAACGCTAAGTTGACATACAACCGTGGAGTCACGTTTATTTGCGCAAATTATCACCTTGCCCGGTAAATGGGCGTGGCTTTTGAGCAACAATCATTCCCGAATGCATCATAAATATCCAAAGTGCTATTGCAAAAATGGTAGGTTGTGCATTTGTATTTATACGCGTGTGTGCACATGAGATCATTGTTGAGTGGTCGCTGAAAATGCCCAGGTGCTAATTACCAGACGCATTGGTCATTTCAGAGTGTGGAGTGACCATTGGTCATTTTATGTTTGCCAGCGCGTCGCTGACCACTCTGCTATTAAGTTAAATATGTGTATGGCATACTGTAGTTATTCGCTGCTGTCGTGGTTAAAGTCACCAATTTGGTTCCGAGTTTGGCGTCAGTTTTTTGACGGATGGGGTCACGAATTCTATTATGAATTTTCTTCTGTGTAAAAGTATTTCATTTAATACCATTTTTGGCTGTTTTGCAACACTTCGCGTTATGTCCAACATCCGTATTTGTATTTGCATTCCAATCCGGCGGCGAATTCTTTGATGTCGAATAACTGCGCGCATTTTTACCGGGCGAAATTAATTCCACACGTGGCTCGGGATTTGCATGCGCTTTGCACGCCTGGAAACGCATTTGATGACAGCTTATTTTCGGTTCCGTGGTGGTCAGTTCCAAGGTCGTCGTGTCACTTGGAAGATTTTTGTCACTTTGGGTCCAAAAATTGTCACTATGATAGGGCCAACAGTTCAAAAAATATCAGACTGCAGTACTTTTATCTTAAACTTGTTCATGGGTTCAGCCGTGATGTTTAACCGAGTCCTGCTTAAAATCGTACGATCATGTATCATATCGTGGAGTTATCGGTGTTTATTTATGGATCATATTCACATATTTTCTGGTTTTTGGATCGGAAAAATCTTCATGTCAAAAACCAAAAGTCAATGTCAGATCATTTTATTTCCCACGTTTCAACAGATGAAATCAAGCCCAATTTGTGCAACTTTTGCGGTAGCGCCTTTTGATTTTGATGATTGACCAAATTGTCCACTTTTATATGTTTCTACCTATACATCTCTTTTCATTCCGATGTACCGATGCCACTTTTTATTACTTGTTCATACTGTGAGAAAATGTGGTTTTACTGGTGCGTTTGTAATGTGATGAATCGCATATAAAACCCGAAAATTGTGGGCACTGCATTAAATGCGGCCCGCCGAAGCAACTGTCCTCCGTTCCGAGTTTATGAATACCGGAAGTCGGCTCCACACCTTTGATATCGTTTGTATGCGGTTCCAATTTGCTACTGTTTTACTGGAGTCCGCTCCGCACCTTTTCAAGTGAGATGATCAAGAGAAATTGCAAATTTCATTTAGAGTGTCAACCGCAAACAGGTTCCATCGACAACTTGCCACTTCATATACAGTCTGTAAATTTACTTTGTATTTATTTTTGCTGATTTATTGCATTTTCTTGGCATCGTGCGGAATTGGCCCCTGGTGTTTGATAGCATGGTTTTCAAGTGTTCTGTCTAATTGAAGGACTTGTTCTCTTAATGTCAAATAGATACAGGTTACTTTATTTATGTCAGAAAGAAACACGTTTAGTCCTGTCGCTCTCTTAGGAATAATAAATTTATTAAAAATTTGGAAAAATTCGAAATATCTACAAGTATTGAAAAGCGCACCTCAAATAGAGCTGCGCGAAAATGATCCGACATAAAAATCGGACATTTAAAAATCGAGACAACAGATAGCACTTGCACTTATTGACTTTTTTCACATGATACCTGCCAAAACTATACGCGGCTTGCCGCCAAAAGAAAAATGTCCGCTAGCGCTCCTGTTGCCGCCCTCAGCTGCTGCCGCGCAGCTTTACCTTTGTGCCGCGCCGCCGCCACAACTGCCGCGAGGGTCACCGCCCGTCACACATATTGACCCGTTTTTTGCATATTTTACGTGACATGGACAATTGCGCGCATCACCGGAGTGGGGGCTTAGTTCAAAGGTTCACTGCTATCTTGTCGTTTTTCGCGATAGCTCTTTCACATGCTGTCCGCTTCGCAAGCTGTGCACGTTTTTCTGGGTTTTTTTTATGAAATGGGGATATTTTTTTATGAAATGGGTGCACAGATTCATTGAATTTGCTACACCCAATAATTTTGATCTGAGAAACAATTTTTTATAAGAAATGTCTTGTCGTCCACTAATTCCGCATTTATGACAAATTCCACCATAGCAAAACACCGTCTCTTTTGCAACTTTCAAAGGTTATGCCCACCATAGGCGGCGTAAGTGCTTGTGCGCTTGTGAATGTCACAAGCGGAATTTTCGGTGTCACAAGCAGAATTACCTATGTTTACCTAGTAAAAAGTGTCACAAGGTCAAATTTTGGCCAATGTGATTGTGAATGTCACAAGCACAAATTGGGACCTTGCGCCGCCTATGATGCCCACTGATCTCCATCGACTTGTAAACCGATCAGGATGTTAAATGACACACCCGCCCGCTTTTTTCTGCAGCTACACTTATTTATGTACACGTGACCTCTAGCGCCTGACTTTCAAGGAGGCTTACTATCAAGCGTAGCGCGTGCGCTCCTCAAAAATTCAGGAGCATGGAATTATTTTCGGAATGCTTTTGATCTGCTTATTAGTCTTATTAGTTAGGTCAGGGGTGCGACAAAGGGCGCCCCGCCCCCTGCATGCATCACTACGATTGCGCATGAGCCAATGTGCTTTGCGTGTCTTTTCCCAGCGCCGGAGAATTTGATTTTTTTGGGATTCGGTGTTTTAGGAGGCGTTTTGTAAACGCTGCAAAGACTTGTAAGTTGTTGATATCGACATTAGCATTTAAAAACTCATCAATTTTTGGAAAATATAATCTCAGTAGATCTCTCAAGAATAAAATAAAATTTAATCTCTCTCAAAAAACCTGGGAAAAATATAAATAAATATAAATATCAGAATTTGAGACATTTTCTGATATTTTTAGAAATATCAGAAAATCTCCCAAAACGAAAATATAATTAAATCTCTCTGGAAAATCGTGGAAAAAATAGAAATCTCAGAAAATGTTTTATTTTCTCAGATTTTCTGAGATTGTTTAAATATAAATCTTGCAGAGGTTTTTTTCAATGCTAATTGACATCCATATCGATTTGAAAGACATGCTCTATATGCCATACGATATTTATAGCCATGCGTGTTGCCACGCTTCCCCGTCCGTGCTGGTGCAAGCGCTTCGGATCGTGTCGTATTGTCCTAATCTGCGGCGCGAGCACCTGTCCTTGTCCTCGCGCTTGCAACTGCTAGCTGCGTTTGATTCCCGCCGCCGCCCTTGCCGCATTGCGTGTCTGTTGCCGGTTCCGATTTTTGCTTGCATAATTTTTGGTTGCGTGACTGATTTCCGGTTCTTTTGCAGAGTGTCTTTGCATTTCTTTTTGAATTTCATAAGTGTTCTGTTTTTTTTTGTTTTTTTTCCATCATGGTGTGCGCCGCGATTATTTTTCCGAATCGGCCAGAATTTTCGCAGACGTAAATAAATGCGAAATATTCGTGTCTGGAATTGATTACGTGGCCCCGGCGGCAGCATTTCAAAAATTTACACGACAATAAAACGGGCGTGAATGGGGCTTGCTAGACATAGAATTTGGCGCTTGGCGCGCACAAAAACATTTTTACGGCTCTTCTTGTACTGCTGCGTCTCATTAGGTCCATCTGTCAGTTGTCATTAAAACTAGACCGGTCGCTTCGTTTTTCTATTGCCGAAAATTTCGTCAACTTTTATTCTTGCCCAGCCATGAAAGCCATCAATCAGCGTGCAACACGATGTATACAATAAAAATGGTGTACTCGCCCACAAGAATTATGGGTTGAACTTTGGGCCGCTTTACGGGGTGGCCTATTTTTCATGGAGATAAATTTTTACATGATAAAATGCCTGAATATTGGTCTGGTTACTACTGAATGACGATGATAGTTAATATTTTGATCGTCGGTATTTTTCCTTTCGTGTCATTTCATACAGACGCTGGTGGATTAAGTAGCTTCTGAACTTTTACGGTCACTCATATCTGGAGCACCCTGTACCCGAGAGGGCGGGGCTTATTGGCCACCTTGAGAAGTTACTGCCCCGATTTTATCGCGTGTGAAATGCGTGTGATTTACAAAGTTGTGGCATCTGTGACCGGAAATAAACGAGGCTTTATGCGATTTCTGTGTTTGTTTCTTTGTAATCGCATTTTTGATTTTTGATCCGATATTTTTGGCATGTCTGCTACTGTGAGGTATTTTAATATAATCGTAAATAATATTGCGTTTTTCTATCCAGCATTTGCCGCGATCGAAATGTGATTAGAGTATTTTTATGGCGCGACGCCAAAATTTGACGTAATTTCCACCTGTGGGAATTTGTCAATTCATAAATCCCAATTGACTTTTCACTTTCCCATTGAAATCTACATAAACATTTGCGAGGGGTGGGGCAGCTCGTACTACAGGGACCGTTAATGTGGGCGGCTGGGGCGCATCCCAATTAACCGCAATCCACCTGAAGGCATTGTATTGCCGTTTGCAGAATGGCCTGTGCAGTATCTATGTACATGCGATAGATTTCGCACACCATTGTGCAAGTGTGCGTACATAAATCCCACGGGAGTTATAACCGCTGGCATCATTGATGACCGCGTTCCAAATATCGATGATTGTCGCCCCAGCTTACTTGGCGTCACTGTGCCGTTTTACAAATTCATTGTATTGAATAACCTTGGGTCGTGCATGTTTTGTGCGGTAATTTTCAGGTATGCCGTGCTATCTTTATTATCGGATCGTATTGAGTGTGCTTTTTGTTGGTTGAATTGATTTTTCGCGGTCGTCTGGCCATCAGATTCATGATTTGGAGGTGACGCTTGACGATCGATGCCAACTGTAGATCGATGCCTAGCAACAAATAGTACTTGTACTTGGCTTCAAACTATTTTGATCATCACGATATGAGTAAAGAAACACACCGACCAATGTTCACTATCATTTTCAAATGATGTCAGTACAAATGTGCTCCTTATTCAAAACCATTTGGCCGATCCAGACATTTCTTCACAAACTGAAGAGCCCAAAAAACAATTTATAACACCAAAATCGCACCGAAAATCTACCCCATCACAACCATGTCTGTGCAGCGGCTGGCTGTCGCGCACGGCCCCAATGTGTGTGTTTCAAGCCCCTTGGGACCGGTAATTCAGAGCTGTCTGCGATACGTAGATAAACATGCATGCATGCATGTATTTACATAGATCGCCCTTCGATCGACTGCTAGACCATTGGAAATTGATCAACTTTGATCGTGTCACTGCTCGTATTTGTCGCTCTTATTTACGTCTGCTTTGGCAGGATTTTTTCCATACGAAAATAAATAGTTGGTTTAATTTCGCGCGCGGCCGCGGCGCTTTCCACTTGCCGCTACCGTATGCCATGATGGCTGCAAATTCTGCGATCTGCGTAAGCGCAATTTCTTCGGGAAGCCATTTTAAGAGTTATGCCACATGTACTTTTCGGGCACATAAAGTTTTTCATTACTTCTTTCTGTTGGCTGCGGCGCTCCGCACGTGCCACATTTATTGCTGAAACGTTTAGTTCACTCTGAAAGTAAATACATACCATATTTTGGAATGTATTGTGGACATATTTAGATTTTTTACGATTGTGGTAGACGTTGCAAAACTGCGCGGTTCATTATCAGTTTTGTTTGGGTTCGAATTCCGCACCCTATAAAGTGTCTAGCACAACGAAAAAATTACACACATATTGCGCGCAATTTTCCATACAAAATTCTCATCACAGTTATTTACCGGATGGATACTTCTTTGCCAGTTGACATCTACCAATTTGCAACATTTCTTGATTCATCCCACTTAGGTAATGATATGCTCCAAAAGCCACCGGTCTTTATCCCATCGAAACGATCCCATTACTTGTCTATTGTGCGAGTCAATTTCCCTGTAAATATCGATGTCTGTGTGTCACCAAGTCGCGCCGCGGTGCCAGGCCGCACGCGCTGCCATCTTTTATTGGTTCAGGTGAATTTTGGTCAAGAATCAAGCAACTTCCGGCCGTATATTCATTGTCTCCAGGCATAATTATCGGTCAGCGCATGGGCACCCAGTTTTTAACATCTGACGGAAAGTGGACAATGTGCACATTTAAGTGAAAACGTAATGAACACGGACTGGTACCCGCAACAGTGCACACGCGCGCGCCTCATTCCACAAATCGCAGCATCTGGGTTTTAGGTAAGATACTCATTGCGTATCCAATCATTGCATATCCAGTTGTCGGATATTTTTTCGTGGGATATTTGTCGCATACTGGGACACACAGAATCAAGAAACACATTTACATATTCATGTGATCTGATGAATCCGTGTTTAAATGTCTACTTTGAGTGAATTTATCCGATCGAACGAAAGTGTAGTCAACAGCATCATCCGAGACATTCGTGATACGTACTCGTCGGATACGCCATGATACGCTACCTAATTTGAGCAGTAGTAGCTGCCGCAGCGCCACATAGGGTCATCAGCACCGGAAGTCGCATTATGCGGTAATGTTCATCTCCCGCGCGCCGCCGCCGCCGGTCCGGTAAAGAAAGTCGCATGCACGCGCCCAGACGCGCGCGCGGCGGGGGAAGGTCACATTCGTAGCAATGCCTCAGTGCCGGTCGTTCGGCGCCCGCTACGAGTGTATCTTATCAGCGCCATTCTCCGGCAATGGTGTCGATATTGCCGCGCACGCATAGTCTCCATTCATTCATTCAGATTTCAGGTAGGGGAGGGGGAGTGGGGTTCCGTGAGTGAAATTTCGCGGCAGCCGTGCGTCCTTGACGCCGCGCCACCACTTGTTGTTATGGCTCTCCATTTCCATGTGATTTGTGCTGAATTGTAGCCAGTCGCCGCGCCGTGACACGCGTGTGGATCATCTGAAGGTGTGTAGATACCTGGTTCGTTGGCGGAATGTAGTGAAGTGCTGTGAAGCTATGTCACTGGGTGATAGTGATGAGTTGAGTGTGAAGTTTTGGGTATTGGGTAAGTTGCACTCGCATGCGCAAATTTGTTTGATTTCATGTGTTTTTGACTGGAAATGTTTTCATGTGTCTATACGCATTGCCGATGATCCAACAGAAATCAAAACATGAAAGATATCGTCTAGAGCTCATAATTGGCTTTGCATAGCTCTTTTCGCGAGCTTGATCATCATCCTTATGATAAAGGCAAGAACTTATCAGTCATGCAATTATCGTGTGGATTTTCTGCCCATGTACATTAGAAATGGCGATCAACCGAGGGCCACTTCATAAAGGTTGGCCAAATATGTATCATCTTCCGTACATTGTTCACTTAGGATTATTGTCACCCCCTTTGATATTTATGTCAATATTTATTCTAATTTTTTTCCTGCTTTTTGACGTAACTGTGAAGGGCTATTCTAAATATGTGAAATTCGAAAAATATTTCTTTATAAGAATCTGCGAGATTTCAGCCACACGTCGTTGTCTGCGAAAATGATTTGAATGAATGACGAATAAAATCTGCTCCGCGGCCGGATGTGCTGCGTTATGAAAAAATGCATTTTTGTGCTATGTTGACAGTTTTGGCGCCGCGTTATGTCTGACTTCTTTTCACAATAATTTTGGAGACTTTAGGTACGTAAAATATTTAAAGCAGCATTCCATTACAACGTACAAATTACATCGGTTCTTGCCTTTTTTACTTTTTAATCATCTCTCGATGACCAGCGATGGAATGGCATTTTGGCGCTCATTTTCT
The DNA here is from genome assembly GCA_964036195.1 of Sphaerolaimus hirsutus. Classification (NCBI taxonomy): domain Eukaryota; kingdom Metazoa; phylum Nematoda; class Chromadorea; order Monhysterida; family Sphaerolaimidae; genus Sphaerolaimus; species Sphaerolaimus hirsutus. The sequence goes on along the minus strand of OZ038454.1, from coordinate 13,096,097 downwards.
GCGATGCATGGGGTTGCGCCATGTCCGAGGAAGGGTGTAGCGCCATTCCAAATTAGTTCCAGAAGTCGTGGCGCCATTTATAAAACAATGCTTGGTTTCTTTCCCATGGCGCCAGTTCTGGCAGCCTACATTGGCGCTTTTGAGATTTCCATCAGGAGTTCCGATAGAAAAAAATTTGCATCGAAAGTGACAATTTGCATTTGTTGTATTGAATATTGTGAAAAACTGTTGTTCAATTCCGCTTTCTTATTATCATTCGCGCGTAGGTGTCATGCGTTTAATATAAAAGTCGTGTCCTACCGTAACAGTCGGGCGTTTTTTATTTGTTTTTTTTCCGGTTCCATTACCATAACAGAAGCTTTTTATACTTTGCGAGCAAGCATGAGTAAGCTGCAGTTTAGGTGGCATTTTTTCCATTCAAATTTTCCAATGTAAAATGCATTGTGTATAGGGTTCCTTGCAAATCGCCAAATTTAGGGACGCCTACACATTTTCCATTATTTAGTAAAGCCAACCGACCGTTCAATGATTCGCACATAAAATCAAGGTTGTAGAGAATTTAATTTTTAAAGCATTCGAGTTCGAATAACATATGCGCTGTTGACCGCCGCCATGTCTTCCGTGTTTCCCGTCTTATCACCGTTGCTATTCGGTTAGAATTACCGCCCAATCCCCTTTAATCCCGCATTTTTCTTCCACTTTCAATTTTCAATAGCCCAATTTGCCAATTAACCTTCCCTCTATCCAATGATCCTTTCCACAGACAACGCGCCAACGCAAAACTCCTCGCTGCATTCGACTGGCGACAACGTGACGCCGTTGGTGATCACTCCCAGCACGAACAGGGCGCTGGAGTGCACCTTGATAGCCAGCATCGCCGGCTGGGAGCCCGCCAGGCTGCAGAATCAAGTGCCTAAAGGTGGGGTATTTTGGGGGTTTGGGGTTTGGGGTTTGGGGTTTGGGGTTTGGGGTTGGTGGTTTGTGATTGTGTTGGAGAATGTTGATTCATGGGTGGGCACTAATGGTTGATTTTTGTGGTTTATATCGTTGCAATTGCAATTCTATGTGTCCGGTAATACGTCATAAGTATTTCAGTTAAGTTGCATCCAGCCACATTTGGTCGGGTTGCGTACAATTGACAATAGATACAAAGTGTTGGGCTGCCCGAAGGAAAACAAAAATTGGCAAATAAAATTCCACAACACATCTACCTAGTCCAATCACAAACAAAATGCGCCTCAAAACGCAGATCCTCGACACTGGTCGAGCGGCCATCTGAGCGTGTGGCTGCAGTGGGTGGAGCGGGAATTCGCGCACACGGGCCCCTTGAGGCCGTACTTCGAGTCCGTCAACGGCTCCGACCTGTGCAACGGCGGCAGACGGGTTTTTGTCGATCGCGCGCCGCTACCGCTCATAGGACAGTTCTTGTGGGACCTGTTCGAGAAAATGAGAAGTGGTGAGTGCATTATTTGTTTGTTGTGAACCTGAAACTTGTAGTGTACTGCTACTTGTCGACCAGTGGGCAGTCCCAGACAACCAAGCGGCAACCGAGTTGCCATTTTGCAGGGCATTTTACATGACTTTTGACACTTTGCATGACATTTGGCACTTTAAATAGCATTTTACAGGGTTTGGGACTGGCACATGTTTGCATATCCTTACATTCGCTTGTGTGTGAAACTATAGGTATTCAGCGCAAATTCACGAGCCCTGAATTTCCATCATACAGATTACGACGCGACGACGATCACCAGGCCGAACTCGCTCAAGCTGACTGGCCTGGCGGAAACGTCCACCTCGGGCGTGTACACCGCCCCAGAAGCGTTTGTCGCCGCCGGCTGCGAATTGTCGCCTTCGAATTCCAATTCCATGATGACTCAGTTACACAGCATACCGCAGCAGCAGGGTTTCATCGACCCCAGGCAATATTTTGGAACCGTGCCAAGCGTGGCGTACAGAAACCATGGTGAGTGGGTACTGGGTAGTGTGAGTGGGTGGCTTTGAATTTGCCGCATTGCTTTACTTTTTCGACGAATGCAAATTGGCCATAAATGTCATTCTATATCGCCTATAGGGACGGCTACAATGCGTCATGTTTTGTGTACTGGCGCATTTTGCTGGCGTTTCTCCTCATGTTGATATTATCATGCATTCTTTGCACATTCGCAGCCAGCTCGTTGCCGACGAACGCGATGGGCGGGCAGGCGTTCATGCCGCACGAGATGTTGACAGCCGGCGTCGCTTGGCCCAGTCACTTTTCTGCCGATGCATACGATTCCTGTGCAGCCGCCAAGCCGGCGCAGTGAGTTTGGGTGGATGGTTTTGTAAATGCTAACCCTGAAATTGGTTTATTTACATATTCTAATGGAATTTGAATGAATCGTTTGAAGATTTCTGGTTGATCAAAAAGTGGAACTTTTTTGATCCGGATGTCGAGATCGGAAATGTCTTCAAACCAAATAAAGTACCATCAAATGATCACCCCCCCCCCCTATTTACAGGCGGGACTTTTCCGACCGGCCGTACTGGCCAGCGATGGACCCCCTCGCCGCCTACTGGACTTCGCCAGTGTCGCACGCCTACAGCGGCAACAACGCGGCTCTTCATTCGTCGGGCAACTTCAAGCAGGAATGTTTTTCCGGCGATTTTGGCGATCCCAGTGCCGATTTATACGGCGGCAACCCGTCGCCCGCGCTCAGTAGACTGCAGATGCACGCCGATTGCAGGTGGGTGTGAGGTTTTTTAGTGACTTCCAAGTCAGTTGACTAAGCCTGACTTCGTTCCAAATGGGAGGGGGGGTCATTGCAAGCGAGAATCGTCTCTCCGGCGGGGAGTTCTAAATAATTGGTCTAATGTCCTGAATATGGTCTGCTGTCAGGTGGCAAAATTCAGGCAAGATTCGAAATGTAAACTGTCAGGTGCCTAGGGTGGTCAACTCAAATTGGTGGCTTCATGTCACAGTTACTTTACTGGACGCGGCCGGGACGGTGCCCATACTGCGCGAGACCACAACCGCTTTCATTGTGTGTATTCCACATCCAAAATTTTTTCGTACTTACATTCCCGAGCTCCACCTTCAACCACCCCTCGTTCAATCGCAACCGCCCACAAATTCCCGTCTCAGCCAACAACGGCGGCAACAACCAACGCCGCAGCAGCGCGTCGCCTCGTCGCCGCAGTCGCAAACCGCTCGCAGCCCGCCGCAGTGCCTCGTGTCGGGCGCGAGCGCGGCGCAGCGGGCCTCCACCAGCTCGCAGGGCAGCGCCGACGCGAAGTCGGGCTACGCGCCCGTGCCGCTGTTGCCCAGCGGCGCTGCTGGGTTGCACATGGATCCGTGTTGGGGCGTGCACGCCGGTCCGGCTATGCCGCAGATTAATGGTGGGTTTGGACGTTGTTTTTGGTGGTGTTGTTGAGTGGTCGAATTTGAAAAAAGTTAATTTTTAGGAAATTGTATCGCGAAGTTATTTACTGGATTCGTTGTGGACAATTTTGTATTTTGTTTAGGGGCACAATAGCGTTACCAACAAAGAAGTGAATGCTTACCGCGGAAGTTTTGTCTGACGCAAATGGCCTAATTTCAGAGAGACATAACGTTGTTCGCTCCATGCCCATCTTTCATAGTTGCGCCAATAAAAAACTTTTTTTTTCTTCAGGTCCCATCCAGTTATGGCAGTTTCTTCTGGAACTGCTCACCAGCAAATCGTGCAAGAATTTCATTTGTTGGACGGGAAACGGCTGGGAATTCAAATTGATCGATCCGGATGAAGTGGCTAAACGATGGGGGATAAGGAAAAATAAACCAAAAGTCAGTTGCTTTGATATGATGTATTTTACTTTTAATAATGTAAAAACTTTTTTGTTTGAATGTTTAATCTGAAAATTTCAATTTTTATTTATTTATTATTTATTTATATCACCAAAATTCAAACACAGATGAACTACGAGAAGTTGTCACGCGGCTTGCGCTACTACTACGACAAGAACATAATACACAAGACTCCGGGAAAGCGATATGTCTATCGATTTGTGTGCGACCTCGCTGGTATGTGTGGCTAATGTTTTTCAACAACTGAATTTTTTTGTTCATAAACGTTCTCATAAATGCACAATTTTCTAATTTTTTGGTCGGTTGGTACATTTGGCAAATCCACCATTGTCATCAATCCACGTAAGAAACACATAGTGTCGTTTTTCGTTGTGTTAGTTAACATCGTTAACCTGATTGATTTAGCATTTTTAGCTCATGCACCAACTATTTTGAATATAGAATTGCTCAACGATATTGTAAATGTACGATTCAAAATCTCCTATAATTATTCAAAATCCAAATGTCCTTCATTTTGGCCAGGTTTGCTCGGTCGGCGACCGGAGGAAATCCACAAATCAATGGAAATCGATGGCAACGAGCCGTCGCTGCACACCAGACCGGAACTGAGTCCGACCAATTCGTCCAGCACCGACACCAACCCCACGCTTGGCACGATGCCAGGCGGCGGCGCCGGTGCCGGTGCGCACCAGCGGCACCACAGCGCCAGTCCGCACCAGTGCGACCCGGCGCAGATGCAGCTGCACCACGGCTGGGTGCAAAATGGCACCTGCTACGCGCCAATGACGCCCATTGCTGGGGTCAGCTGAATTTTCGAGGTTGCATGCAGCATGTATGCAGGTATTTTGTCGCAGCATTTTGTTAAAGAGTGCCAAATGATTTTTACTGTTGGATTATCGCTGTGTTTAGCTATCGTACGAGTTTTATCCTTATGCGTATTTTTGATGCTTTTTGTGTTGTTTTCTCCTCTTCCCTGATTTTTGTTGTATGTATCTTTCGTGCTTGGCGTGTATTTTTCTCCAGAGTATAGTGTTCCATTAGTGCCAACTGCTCGATACAACCACTTATGTCAACGAAAAACTTGCTAATTTTTTATATCATTAATTATGTGTCAAATCTTTTGGTATTGTTAATATTCAGTATTACTGACACAGTATTATTGCTGTATCTTCCGTGCTCATAAATCCTCATACTGAAAAACTTTGATACCAATTGAATTGTGAATGTCAATTTTACATATTGTTACATTCTTTACTTGTAATCAGGTGCGTTCGAATGCTCTACACATACCCATTTTAGTCACCAAAAGTTGCCCAAAAATCTCAATAAACTATTCATCTTTAAACAAGTACTTATTTAATGATAATCACACAAACACACCAGCAAAATTGAGTACATTTTATACCTAGGTATCTGTATGTTTTTGTAGTTCGTTTTGCCTTCCTAAACCTGTACATTTTGTAAAAAATTAATGATCTCATTGATCGCCTGCACATTTCCACATGCAGATTTCTTGTTTTCTAAGTAATTGCAATGGTCAGTTTGCGTAATGAGCAAGTTATGAATGATTTAGTTATCTTCTTTAATTCTCTTAGTGATTCTATACTGTGATTTTTTTCGTTATGGAGTTACTGTATGGAAAGAATTTATTGTTGAGCAATCCCTGATGTAGACTTTTTCTCCCGAGAATTATATTCACGATCACTTCACAAACTTGTGTCACGCAATTTTCATGTCTACCTGGGGATTTGTCCAGGGAGGAGTAAATACATTTGAGGAAATATTTAATTATAATAGACGAAATACCACTGATTGGAAAGCACCATGTTGTTCTGTGTGATATGTATAGTCCACCGGCTTAAGACTGCGATAAACCAAATTTGTCAAAATTCTGCAATAAAAATGGGATTTGTCTGTCGTAGCAATCGTCCATTGGTGCTTTTCATTTTTTTGTGAATTTATATACACAGGTTTGGCTACACTCCAGCAACATTTTTATGATAAACATGCAATATACCTGAATATTCACATATCGTTCTTGCCAATGATTTCATCGTGTTGTAATATTTTGTTGTTTGAAACATACACTTGAACTCTGATATGTGGAAGGCACATAAAAACAACAAGATGTGACTTCATGGATACCTAATTTTACTTCCATTCTTGGTGCATACTTGTATAGATAAGCATTTTTCGGGATACTAACACGTGGTAAATAGATCTGTTCCGAAAGCAATGCACATTTGGTTATTATTGTTTTGGTACTCTTTTGAAACCTGCATTTTCCGGACTAATGTGTGTCAAATGATATTACACACCTTTTTGTGAAAAGTAGGAACGCTTTACAGTACGTTTTTTTCTGCAGCATGCAAACGAGCATATAAATTCTGAACCCGAATGGCCGAAAATTCAGAGTGAATAATAATAATAATGGTGGCATTTTAAACGTAAATAATGAAATGGAACATAAAAATAAAAATATAGATTACGGAATATGTGGAATATGTAAATGCGCACTACTTTTGGAACACCACATTAAATTAATGGGTCGATTTTCCAATTATACAGATCAATGGCAACATCTGGTGCTGGTTTTATTGTTCAAATCGCTTTGATAGTTACTTTGGTGCCTTGTATTTATGGATAGTGCTAATTTTTGCTGATAGTTGTTGATTTGCTAACATACTTTAATTACAATTAGTGTGATTTGTGGTTATTTACTTCCTCTTACTATTTACTTGGGTTTTCCTCAAATAATCTGAAAATATTGTAAATATGTGTTGCGTATTGTTAACATTATTTTTTGTTACAGTGCGATGCAATTGTATAAGTATTTTTAATGCCGCTGTGTAAATACCTGCGTATTTATTTGTCACTTTTACCTATTTACGACTCATAAAATAAAGGTGAAAATTCTGAGGCGCCATCATTGTAGCTAAGTTTGTGAGATGATTCAACATCAGAGATTCAACGATAAAATTCGTATATTATTTACCACAAGACTGCAAAAAAAGTGACAGAAACACGAAACTTCCAACAAAATCACACAGCCTCACCAATATCAAACCCCTCATCCATGCCGCCATCCACGAACGTTTCATAATCATTGGCATCCATCGGCACCACATTGTCGATGACAAACGTCCCATCTAATCCTTCGGCTGGACAATTTACATAGCTGGCCGATCTGTGCACCCTGTCTGCCATTCTGCTCGCCGACCATTTTAGTTTCGGCGCGCGCAAACACGCCAGGCAGCACTGGCAGCTGAGCGATGTGTGGGGAAATAGAGCGATGTGGGGAGGAAGGTTTGGTTGGTTGAGATTGAAGTTTCTGAGTGGTGAACTGGTGGTGCCACTTTTTGGCCTTTTGAAGTGATTGGCGCATTTTTCGTGTGGTTTGTAGCTTTGTATAATGGGGTTCGTATCTATCTTTCTCATCATTTTTACCAAACCTGAATATTCGGTTGACAGTTTACAACCAGTAAATATGTATAGCTTCTCTCGAATTGATTGATCGCCCCTCTTCCAAAACGTTAATCCAAAAATTGCCCAAAAATGAACCCCAATAAAAAAACAACGTCTTACTCACCAACAACAGAAATCGCAATCTGCGCGGCACAAATACGCCGCCAAGACAACCAAGGTTAACAGCAGCAGAAATGCGGCAGTGTACTCAAAGTGGACATTGTCCGCGTTCCGCGTGGCCCGTGCGTAACTTCCCTGACGAGCGCCGTCGCCGCCGGAGTTGGGTGCCACATGGTTTGTCTGATTTGAAGTTTGTTAGCCCTGGAGCCGAGTTTAATTAGCCCAACATTTGATTGGAATTATGTAATTCGGTCGCAGGGTAAATAGATAGTGTCGAGCTAATTAAATTTCGCCCTATCGGTTTCTTCGCAGGGTGGCGTCACTTTTCAAAGATAACCTAACGAGATGAGATTTACCGTATTTCCTCGAAATACCCCCGGGGGGTTTATTGTTTCAGAGTGAGAATTTTGAGGGGGGGTTAAACGAGGGGGGGGGGGGGTATTTCGAGGGGGGGGGGGTTATTATTTCGCCAGAAATTTTTTGAAATCCCAGTACTAAAATGTCGTCTGAAACGTACGCAGACGTCGAAAAATGCAACAAAAATCGCCATTTATAAGACTCTAAAGACATTTATAAGTGTGTAGACGTACAAACACTGTTCTCACATAACAGTCATCGTTTTTAACGTGTGTTCTGCATTGTCGGGATGACAAACCGCAGCCTTTGTCATTTACGTTCTCTATACACTAAATTTGGGGGGGGGGGTATTTCGAGGGGGGGGGGTTTATAAGTTCATAGTGTCCATTTTGAGGGGGGGTATTTCGAGGGGGGGTATTTCGAGGGGGGGGGGGTATTTCGAGGAAATACGGTACATAAATATTTATTGACGGCGGGTCTGGGAGATGGCAGTTTTCAGGACAAGGGCTTCTGGGAGATTAAAATTGCTCACAGCGGGACTGAAAATAAGCCCTAGAGCTGCACAAATTGAAATCCAACATACCGATCCACAGACAACGCTGAAAAAACATTTAATAATTTTCAGAAAGATTCTTGATGACAACGCAAAAAACGTTCCTCGTTCATTTGTGTTCATTTTTTAAGCCGCACAACTAAACCCCTCAACCCCCGAAAAAGTGCCATCCCTCACGCCACATAGCCGGCCAATCACACATTGAAAGCGTCCGGCGCCCACCCCACCCAGCACCGAATCTTTATGACAATGGACGCTGCCGTCACGGCGGTGGGCTGGAGCAGGGTGGCCGAGTGCCGCAGGTTGTCGCCCAGCTGCGACCAGCGCTGGCGCGGGTGCGTCGCTTGAGCTTGAGTCCAGTCTTGGTCGCTGCTCGGCATGGCCGCCTGAAGGTCGACTGCTTTGGGTACTTTGTTGGATGAGCGATTGTAATTGTGTTTGTGTTTGTGTGGTGCAATGGCGCTTTTCTTTTCTAGTGCTGAATAATTCAACATCATTTAAAAGAACTGGCAGCACGACTAGTGGAGAGAATTCATTGGCGTTTTGGTACGACACGTAAATAATTCAGTGCACCCCCCCCCCCGATTCCCTGGTTAGACTAGCCACCGTTTGCTGGACCATCAATCAGGACCCATATGGTAAATCAGGTATCCTGTAAAGTGTAAAGAAATGTACCAAATAAATTTGTCAAATGTCATGCGAAATGCAAAAGTCCAGCAATAAAATTTTTTCTTTTTATTTTAATCAACATTTTATTGCTTTACACTTTACAGGGTGCGGAACTGCGCCCAGACTTGGCAGCTCGAACGTAAAACTTCGAGTAGTCCAATCTGAAGCCAGGTCCCGGTGCCGCGGGGTTTTCCCATCAACCGCAAAAGTCACTCCACGCACAGCCGGCAGCAGACGGACATCGTGCCGCATGTCGTCCACGCCGAGGCCGACGCTGATGTCCGCGCTGGCGCCCGTGTCGGAGCTCGCGATGGATGCGCTCTGTGTGCTCGCTTGATGCATGGTTAGATGGATGTACGAGTGGCCCAGCGGAAACATCCTGGGTTTTGGCTTTTGTTGTTTGCCTTTTATAGTTTTTGGGGAAGTTGATGTCGAGTGTGTGATCAAGCTATTAGGTACATTCGTATATGCAAAACAAACACAAAGTATTCTGTTTCTATGAAAACTAAATGTCGCATTCAATGTGAAGCGTATACATGTAGGTAGGTATATAGCCTACTTACATAAATAGTGCATACTTTATGGTCAAATCTCATCTGAATCCCATCTACCATACCGTACATATATGAATAAATACATTGTTGTTGTTTTACCATCATATTACATTGCTTTCACTGTCAGTGACATTCGTGCAAAATCAATCACGTGACTTTATCTATCAAAATGTGGCAACATTCTGCATCGAATATCGAGAATGCGGAAATGCATGGTGTAGCATAAAGTGACATAAAAAAACCTCATGGGCTGATAAAGACTTCACTAATGAATACACTTTCGTGTAATTACACATATGGTTTTGCATATGCAAATGAAGCAGCTTGTACATGAACTTTGGTTTTCATTCTACTGACGGCGTGTTGACAAGTTTTTCAGTTTTCCGGAACTCTGAGCTGGGTACTGGATACTTTAGACAGTGCGTCGCATGTTCCGTATTATTGGCATTTTGTATACGCGACGTTGGGCAAGGCAGAGTGGAAGTACAAATGAGCGAAATATATTCTCTTTGCTGGGAAAGTTGCTGTATTTGTTATCCTAGTTGTTTGGACTAGGGACCGGTGCTCGAGTAGTAATACCTGGTGAAGCAGGGGTGAATTTGGACTTTTATGGGGGTTCATAGTAAGGGTTTAGATAGTAAACACCGTATTTCCTCGAATTACCCCCCTCGAAATACCCCCCTCGAAATACCCCCATCAAAATGGGCACTATGAATTAATAAACCCCCCCCCCCCCCTCGAAATACCCCCCCCCAATTTGAGTGTAAAGAGAACTTCAATGACAAAAGCTGCGGTAAACCCGGGCAATACATAACACATGGTAAAAACAATGACTGTGTTTAACGATGGCAAACCCCGCAGAAAAAAGTATTCAATTTTTTAAGTGTTTTTTTCTGAAATGAATTTTCGAATTTTCGAATTTTTCTTCAAAATAATTTTCGAATTTCGCATTTAATTTTCGAATTTTCAAATCTTTTTGGTCAATTTTCGAATTTTTTTTGGAAAACTATTGAATTTGAACCTTTAAATGCTGTATTTGGATAGTTTTAAGGTTCTGATAACTTTTTAACCTTATTTTCACTGTAATTTACCGTAGTTTAGCTAAATTTAGCACAGTTTGCCATTTTACAGAGCATTTTCCAGAGCATTGACTTTGACATTTTACATGACATTTTACATATTAAAGGACAGTTTATATGGTCTGGAAGTGACACCTGTTGGATTGTCGGACAGTGCCCTGTTCAACAACTTGCAACAAGAACCCACGATCGAGTTTTTTTGATGAAGCAGATCAATGGGCTACTATTGAACTATTGAATCCCTGCACATTAGTTTACCATTGTGCCTGCACACACTAGTATTCACACGAAATTTTGAAAACTCACAAATCAGCTTAGAATGCATTTGAGTTTTCTACAATGAAGTGGCCATCAACTACAGTTGACGGAGATTAAAAATGACTCATTGTGGAAAACTCAAACACGTTTAAGGCTCATTTATGAGTTTTCGAAATTTCGTGTGAAAACTAGTGTACGCAGGGCCAATATGACATGTCGATCGTTTTGGTAAACTGTTTCACAAAACAGTATGAAACACTGTACAACTCTGTTCAGTGTTTCATACTGTTTTGTCAAAATAGTTTACCAAAATGGTTGACATGTCATAATGGTAAACTAGTGGGCGGGGGTTCAATAGTTCAATAGTAGTGGTAGTAGAGCATTGCACTTGCAATAAATCAGGTTGCTTGGTGCATTCCCAAATGGATGTGTCCTTGTCCACCGCGAATGCCATTTCAAAGTTTTTGACGTTTTTTCCATTACTTCACGCTTATTCAGACGCACCGAATCTCAATTGCCAATTGATTTATCACCTTTTACTTAGAACACGTTTTGTGGCCTTTAATTCCCTTAAAAATTTGAAAATTATTTTCGAATTTTCGAATTTTTTGAAGAAAAAAATCGATTTTTAAGTGTTTTTTAAGGGGTGAAATAAAAATTCGAAAATTCCGAAAAAATTCGAAAATTCGAAAACGTTTTCGAATTTTCGAATCTTTTTTGCCATCGTTAACTGTCTTGCGTTAGAACCTGGTTTATACCATCTACCTACATACTGATATAAGGCTGCAGACTCTTATACATGTACATGGTCGTATTCGTTGCATTTTTCTACGTCTGCGTACGTTTTTAGTACCGGCAGTTCAAAAAATTTCTGGCGAAATAATAAGCCCCCCTCGAATTACCCCCTCGAAATACCCCACCTCAAAATTCTCACTCTGAAAAGATAAACCCCCTGGGGGGTATTTCGAGGAAATACGGTAGCTCCTCCAGAGGGATAGATTGGAGGGGATTCGCTGGGGTTAATATACCCGTTGGGTTTTTCAAGCTTTAGCAGGAAAAAATGGAAGATAATCGCTAGATAGATAGCTGGAGCTGGGCTGGGGCGTAATCCCCCCCCCCCAACCCCCATACTGAACCCTTGCAGTTGCCATGTATACCCAGTGCTCAAGTACGGGGGCCGTAATTAAGCACAGGGTCTACATGGGCACCAAGAATAGCTACTTGAGCACCGGCACAGGGCCGTTCTTTGAATGGATTAACCATCTCCTGTTATCGGTAATTTTTCCCACCGCTGCACTACAGCTGCAAGCGGAAGATTGCAATTTGGTCAGCTTCAATTATTCTATCTCCATGCATCGCGCACCGCTGAAGTAATCATTTTATCAACGCAAAATGTCACTGGAAACATTTAAATCGCGTAATTGTATAATTTCCGCTATGACATGGTACATTTCTAGATAAGTTATATTGATGGGAGAAGGGGACTTCGGATAAGTTACACACCTATATTGAACTTTTACAAAAACACCTGTAATATTGTGTGCTATGTGTCGAAACCATGGTTGGTTTTAGTAAAATTCGTTTTACTAAAAGTGTATTTTATTTTTAGTAAAATTGTATTTTATTTTTATTTAATTCATGTTTCATTTTATTTTATTTTATTCTGAAATGTCATTAATAAAATAAAATGTAACCATTTTACAAATAATTTTACAAATATTTTACAAATGTTTTACAAAAAATCAGAATCTTGGATGCAAGGAAGTAAAACAACGTGCACGCTAGAAGCATGCAGATGAATACAAAAAAATTTTATGTAGACTTTTGACACGGGTTGCGACATATGCGACAGTTGCCGACATAGGTATTTTGAATTTTGACCGTCACAGGGGCTAATTGCTCCCCCTGAGGAAAGATAGCTGAAATTTTGTTATTTTTGAGGGGGAGGGGGGGGCTTGCGGGGTTCAATATATAGGCTTTTTCAAGGTATGGAACGAAGAAAATGGTAAAAAATCACATAAATTAGTGATTTGTAAGGTGAAAATTTGCAATTTTGAGCAAAAATATTTTTTCAATCACAACAATGAAAGCAACAACAAGACACCAGCATAGTTGTTAAAACGTATTTACTTTTACCGTACTCGATAAATACGTATACTCGAGTACAGAGTGAATACGTTTACGTTTCCTCCGAAAAAAGTTCTGGTACTCGCTTTAACGTATACTTTTTGAAAGTACTCGAGTACAGAAAACGTATTTTAGATTATTATTTATATAGGTTTTTAAAGGCATAGAAGGGAAAAAGGGAGAAAATGAGCCAAAAATATGGGAAACTAGTCGAAAATAGGTATAGAACCAGAAATATAATCAAAAATTGTGTAAAATATGCAAAAAGTTATTAAAATGACTGATTTTGAGCGACATTTCTTGAAAATTTTGGCGACATTTCTCTAAGGTACTCACATTTACGTTTTCTGCTGGGAAAAGTACGTTTACTCACGTTTACTCATGAGTAAAAGTAAAAAAATTTACTTTACGTTTTCTGGTCTCAAAGGATGAGTAAAAAATAAATACTTTACATTTACGTATACTTTGTAAAAAGTTCAATACTTTTAACAACTCTGGGCACCAGTTCTGCAAATTGGCAGCTAGAATCTTAATCAACAGGATAGAAAATTTTACGGACACTCTAGTTATTGAAAAATGTATGAAAATTGTTCAAAAATTCGAATTTCTGTACAATTTTACTAAAATTCGAATTTTAGTTAAATTGTATTTTTAATTTTTAATTTTCCATTTTAATTTATGTTATTCTTTAATTTTCCATTTTATTTTTATTTTGTTTTTATTTTTTCTGAGATTTTTCCAACCCTGGTGGCAGTCCCAAGCCCTGTAAAGTGTAAAGTAAAGTGTCAAATGTAAAGTCAAATGCAAAGTAAACTGTCAATTGTCATGCAAATTTCAGTAATAAAATCTTCTTTTTTTGTGTTGATTGACACTTTACTTTGCATTTGACTTTACATTTGACACTTTACTTTACACTTTACAGGGCTTGGGACTGCCCCCAGGTCGTCACGTTGTATTCTGCTCGATGTATTGGATACGGTCTATTTAGGTACGTGTATAGAATGGTAGTATTTAGGTATTTTCAAAACGCGGTCCATGGATGGTGTAAGTCTTATGCAATTTTTATATGTTTTAAAACAAAGAGGAATATCTGGAAGTTATTTCCACTCATAATCAAAGTTTATTAAATATCTTGCTGGATGATGTCTGTTAGAAATCAAATTTAAAAGTGTGTGATCAGATAGTCAAGTCAAATAAATTAGAAAAGAGTTGAAACTGTGTTGAAACACACTAAAACTGGCAAAATATGACACAAAAAAACTGTACATTCATAGTGTCAAACCAAGTCACTAATGTCGGCAGTCACTAAGTCAAGACGCAGAAAATTCCAATAAGACAAAAAAATCAAGGAGATGCTTATCCTGCCAAACACAAATATTGGTCATAGTTTTAGTGGTGGAATGGTTTTTCTCAAGATACAATTGCACCCTTGCCTCAGTGTTTTGCGCTTTTTTGGTTTTCAAAGCGACTCCAAAAGATATTTCTAGTGTAATAAATGACGCCAGTTGTCTCTGGCATCCAGTCTTGAAAAGTGCTATTGAGCTGGGAACAATAGTTTTGGAATAGTTCCTACCATGGTAACAGGGACCAGTCCCACAAGTTGACAAGTACTTTACTCTTGACTCTTGACTTTATTCATGACTTTGCCAGTTGCAAACCAGCTTCAGGATACAATCACAAAGTGTAACTTGTGTAACCAAATCTTACATTGAACATAAGATTTGCATACAAAACACATGAGATTTGCATACACAAACATCAGATTTAGATGTACAATTGACACTTTGGGACTGCCCCTGGAGTTGTTTACCGAGTGGCAAAGTCTAGAGTCATGGGTCGAGTAAAGCGTCAAGAGTAGAGTATTTTACTTGTCAATTGGCAGGAATGGCCCCCGTTGGCACCTTTCCATCACTATCTCAACGTGCTGCAAAACAGGACAAATTTTTAAGGCACAGAACCTGTTAATCTGAAATTTGAACCAATACGTTACCATGTTTGAGTGACATTCACTGCCGCTGTGACAAAATACGTTTAGCATCCGTTTACGTTCAAACAATGATCAAATTGACCAACTAGGTAATTCAATAGTAAATATCAATATGTAAAGTTATTCACACGACAAGTATTGCCGCCTTTACATTGGTTTCGAGAATTCCATGCGTTTCTATTATCCACTCGCCGGTGTCTGGGTCCATCCTGTACGTTTTGCCCGGTGCGCCGGACGCTTCGGTGCCTCCAACAGAGTACAGGGTGTCCCAATGCACGGCTAGTCCCACGTGACCTGTAGCTGTTGCTAACTGCCCACTCAGTGTTGTCCATGAAGCGCCGTCGAAACTGTAATATGACTTTTAAAACCTCACAAGGGTCACCCGTTAAAAAATTTCATTGTTTTTTTCTGATCTAGCTACTGATCGGATCCAATTCCATGAAATTTTACAACAATTTCATGAAAAATTCAGTGAAAAATTGCCCCACAGAGAATATCTATCCAGTAAAACCAGTAAAATATGTCAATTAAAGAATACGAAATCTTTGTTTCATTATTCAGATGGATTATTCAGATTCGTTCCCCATGTCGAGTTCATTTATGTGCCGATTACCGCCGGGAAACAACCCGTGCCATATGCCGACCGATAGTGTTTTGACCCGCAATTCTGCAATAGTATCCGACCCGATGCAATCACCCGAACCTATACCAAACTAGCAGGATTCTCTCCGACCTTCGGTCGGGTTTTGTAGTGTTCTAATCCTACAAAAAAGCATTATTTCAAATTTGTTAGATGCAGGTGTTTAATTAAAGGGTGGAGGGTGTAATGCATACATTCAACGGAGTGCATATTTCAAATCAAGGCAATCAAAAACCCACAAATGCAACATTTCACAATTTCTAATTTATTAGCCCCAGGGGATCTATTTTAAGGCTAACAGTAATGTAGAGTCAAAATGGAGTGCATATTTTAAATCAGTGCAATTAGAAACCTACAAAATGCATCATTTCACAATTTGAAATTTTTGGCCCTAGGGGTTCATTATCAGGGTTACAGTAATGTAGTGTCAGAATGGAATGCATATTTGAAATCAGTGCATGAAAATACGCACAAATGCATCATTTCACAAATTGAAAGTTTTTGGCCAATGTTATGGTAATGTTATTGTCAACTCCCATAAACTCAGCCCCTAATTTGGTAAACTCACATCAACTCAACTCCCATAAACTCAGCCTCTAATTTGTAAACTTTTGTCAACACAGCTCCTTATTTTTAAACTTCTGTCAACTCAACCCTAATTTATAAACACCTGTTAACTCAACCCTGAATTGTAAACTCAACCCTTAAAAACTCAAGTCAACCCCCTATACATGTGCAATTCAATTCTTGGAAAGCTACTCTGCCATATGTGAACCCTGTTTGTCAAGATTGTAAAGGGATCGTGTTTGTAAAGGGCATTTTGTGCTGATAAAAAATGTCCACTTTGTGTGTAAAAACACAGGAATCGGGCAGAAGCAGAAACGTTCTATCTTTTACGTTGGAGCATACTTTCCACACAAATAAATAGTGGCTTTCTAATATGGTATTGATGTCCATTTGAGAGACGCACTTCATGTCCATTTGAGAGACACAGTTCATGTCTATTTGCTGTGGAGGCAGCGTCCACTTTTTGTTTGGCTTTAGCCATTTTTTTACTGATATACTTCTTTTGTGTGGCCAGTGGCCCATGCTTCCCCGAATGACACCCAGTAGGTGTCATGCTGAACAATATATATGGTGGCGAGTAGATGGCGCCACTCCACAAGATGGCGCCATTTTGGAGTAGATGGCACTGTCGTTTTGGAGTAGATGGCACTGCCGTTTTGGAGTAGATGGCACCACTTAGGGTGTCAAATTTCCGTTTTCCATTTCTGTTTTCCGCAGGCAAATTTTTTCCATTTTCCGTTCCGTTTTCTGACTGCTGAAAATTTTTTTCCGTTTTCTGTTCCGTTTTCCAGCAACTTTTTTTCCGTTTCCATTTTTCTGGCTCATTTTCCGTTTTCCAGCTAAATTTTCAGTTTTTCCGTCTTTTCCATTTTCCGCCTCAATTTCCAGTTTTTCCGCCTCATTTAACCTTTTTCTGGCCCAACTTTCTGTTTTCTGATCAGCCAAACTGGTAGAAATTCATGCAGATTGTCAATGATGTGAAAAAAATTTCTGTTTCCAGCAAAATTACTGCAATTTTTTTCTACTTCCAGCAAAATTCAAGCAAATTTTATCCAGTCTCCAGCAAAATTTTAGCAAGTTTTTCCATTTCTGTGCAAATTTGATTCTTCCGTTTCCGTTTTTCCAGCCTCTTTTTCTGTTTTCCAGCCGCTGAATTTTTTTCCATTTCTGTTTCCGTTTTCCGCCAAGTGAATGTTTTTACCGTTTTCCGTTCCGTTTTCCGGGCGCTGAAAAAAATTTTCTGTTTCCGTTTTCCGTAAAAAAATTTTTTTTGACACCCTAGCGCCACTCCATGTAAATGGTGCCGTTTTGGAGTAGTTGGCGCCACTCCATGAAAATGGCACCGTTTTGGAGTAGATGGCACCACTCCATAAAATTGCACAATTTGAAATCATAACCCTTGAAGACCCATATAGTGGCAGTATCACATCAAACAGCACTATATTTTGATCAAAAATATGCAACCCATAACTTGGATGTGGGCCAAGTTTATATGTGACTGGGTGAATTTCATCCTACAAATATCGGCTGGCATGGTGCCAACGCGTGCCAACAATATTTGCATATGCTATGTGTTAAATGACATATCCAAAACTCATTGAGAAATGTCTCTTAAACGAAATTGGTCCGCCATTAAGAGTTAAGGAGTGTATCATGCTTCTATGTACAACTCATATTTGTGACAATAGCATGAAGTGATTGTTCACAAAAAATAATTAACTAGAAATATGGATCACAGTTCAGTATCCATTTATCAAAGTTTTTCAATTTAATTTTTTACTTGCCATTTCACTTCTCATTTGACTTTTGCCAATTTTCTTTGCAATTCACTTCTCACTTCTCTTTTTACTTGCCATTTGACTTGACTTTAGACTTGACATTTGACTTGATATTTGATCACTTGACATTTAACTTGACATTTGACTTGACATTTACCATTTGAAATTCGACTTGACATATGACTTGTTATTTGACCTAATGTGAAATTTGTCACTTGACATTTGACATGACATTTATCAGTTGACAGAAAACTTGACATTTGACTTGACATTTGACATGACATTTATCACTTGACATTTAACTTTATCACTTGACATTAAACATTTATCAATTGACATTTGTCTTGACATTCATCACTTGACATTAAACTTGACATTTCACTTGAAATTTGTCACTTGACATTTATCACTTGACATCTATCACTTGACATTTTTCACTTGACATTCCACTTGAAATCTAACACTTGACATTTATCACTTGATATTTGACTTGATATTTTATCACTTAATATTTTATCACTTGACATCTATCACTTGACATTTATCACTTGACATTTGGCCTGACATTTATTGCTTGACATTTATCACTTAACATTTGACTGGACTTGACTTTAGATGTGACATTTACAACTTGACATTTGACTTGACACTTATAAGTTGACATTTAACTTGATATTTGATCACTTGACATTTAGCTTGACATTTGACTTGACATTTACCACTTGAAATTTGACTTGACATATGACTTGTTATTTGACTTGACTTGAAATTTGTCACTTGACATTTGACATGACATTTGACTTGACATTTGACATGACATTTATCACTTGATATTTGACTTGATATTTTATCACTTAATATTTTATCACTTGACATCTATCACTTGACATTTATCACTTGACATTTGGCCTGACATTTATTGCTTGACATTTATCACTTAACATTTGACTGGACTTGACTTTAGATGTGACATTTACAACTTGACATTTGACTTGACACTTATAAGTTGACATTTGACTTGATATGTGATCACTTGACATTTAGCTTGACATTTGACTTGACATTTACCACTTGAAATTTGACTTGACATATGACTTGTTATTTGACTTGACTTGAAATTTGTCACTTGACATTTGACATGACATTTATCAGTTGACATTAAACTTGACATTTGACTTGACATTTGACATGACATTTATCACTTGACATTAAACTTGACATTTCACTTGAAATTTATCACTTGACATTTGACTTGACATTTGACATGACATTTATCACTTGACATCAAACTTGACATTTCAGTTGAAATTTATCAGTTGACATTTGACTTGAAAGTTATCACTTGATATTTGTCTTGATATTTTATCACTTGATGTTTTTTAACTTGACATCTATCACTTGATATTTATCACTTGACATTTATCAATTGACATTTATCAATTCACATTTGTCTTGACCTTCATCACTTGACATTAAACTTGACATTTCACTTGAAATTTATCACTTGACATCTATCACTTGACAATTTTCACTTGACATTTCACTTGAAATCTACCACTTGTCATTTATCACTTGATATTTGACCTGATATTTTATCACTTAATATTTTATCACTTGACATCTATCACTTGACATTTATCACTTGACATTTGGCCTGACATTTATTGCTTGACATTTATCACTTAACATTTGACTGGACTTGACTTTAGATTTGACATTTACAACGTGACATTTGACTTGACACTTATAAGTTGACATTTGACTTGATATTTGATCACTTGACATTTAGCTTGACATTTGACTTGACATTTACCACTTGAAATTTGACTTGACATATGACTTGTTATTTGACTAGACTTGAAATTTGTCACTTGACATTTGACATGACATTTATCACTTGACATTAAACTTGACATGTCACTTGAAATTTATGACTTGACATTTGACTTGACATTTGACATGACATTTATCACTTGACATTTAACTTGACATTTCAGTTGAAATTTATCAGTTGACATTTGACTTGAAAGTTATCACTTGATATTTGACTTGATATTTTATCACTTGATGTTTTATAACTTGACATCTATCACTTGACGTTTATCACTTGATATTTATCACTTGACATTTATCAAGTGACATTTATCAATTGACATTTGTCTTGACATTCATCACTTGACATTAAACTTGACATTTCACTTGAAATTTATCACTTGACATCTATCACTTGACATTTTTCACTTGACATTTCACTTGAAATCTACCACTTGACATTTATCACTTGATATTTATCACTTAATATTTTATCACTTGACATCTATCACTTGACATTTATCACTTGACATTTGGCCTGACATTTATTTCTTGACATTTATCACTTAACATTTGACTGGACTTGACTTTAGACGTGACATTTACAACTTGACATTTGACTTGACACTTATAAGTTGACATTTGACTTGATATTTGAGCACTTGACATTTAGCTTGACATTTGACTTGACATTTACCACTTGAAATTTGACTTGACATATGACTTGTTATTTGACTTGACTTGAAATTTGTCACTTGACATTTGACATGACATTTATCAGTTGACATTAAACTTAACATTTGACTTGACATTTGACATGACATTTATCACTTGACATTAAACTTGACATTTCACTTGAAATTTATCACTTGACATTAAACTTGACATTTGACATGTCATTTATCACTTGACATTAAGCTTAACATTTAACTGGACATTTGACTTGACATTTCACTTGAAATTTATTACTTGACATTTCACTTGAAATTTATCACTTGACATTTGACTTGAAATTTGACATGACATTTATCACTTGACATTAAACTTGACATTTCAGTTGAAATTTATCAGTTGACATTTGACTTGAAAGTTATCACTTGATATTTGACTTGATATTTTATCACTTGATGTTTTATAACTTGACATCTATCACTTGACGTTTATCACTTGATATTTATCACTTGACATTTATCAATTGACATTTATCAATTGACATTTGACTTGACATTTACCACTTGAAATTTGACTTGACATATGACTTGTTATTTGACTAGACTTGAAATTTGTCACTTGACATTTGACATGACATTTATCAGTTGACATTAAACTTGACATTTGACTTGACATTTGACATGACATTTATCACTTGACATTTAACTTGACATTTCAGTTGAAATTTATCAGTTGACATTTGACTTGAAAGTTATCACTTGATATTTGACTTGATATTTTATCACTTGATGTTTTATAACTTGACATCTATCACTTGACGTTTATCACTTGATATTTATCACTTGACATTTATCAAGTGACATTTATCAATTGACATTTGTCTTGACATTCATCACTTGACATTAAACTTGACATTTCACTTGAAATTTATCACTTGACATCTATCACTTGACATTTTTCACTTGACATTTCACTTGAAATCTACCACTTGACATTTATCACTTGATATTTATCACTTAATATTTTATCACTTGACATCTATCACTTGACATTTATCACTTGACATTTGGCTTGACATTTATTTCTTGACATTTATCACTTAACATTTGACTGGACTTGACTTTAGACGTGACATTTACAACTTGACATTTGACTTGACACTTATAAGTTGACATTTGACTTGATATTTGAGCACTTGACATTTAGCTTGACATTTGACTTGACATTTACCACTTGAAATTTGACTTGACATATGATGTGTTATTTGACTTGACTTGAAATTTGTCACTTGACATTTGACATGACATTTATCAGTTGACATTAAACTTAACATTTGACTTGACATTTGACATGACATTTATCACTTGACATTAAACTTGACATTTCACTTGAAATTTATCACTTGACATTAAACTTGACATTTGACATGTCATTTATCACTTGACATTAAGCTTAACATTTAACTGGACATTTGACTTGACATTTCACTTGAAATTTATTACTTGACATTTCACTTGAAATTTATCACTTGACATTTGACTTGAAATTTGACATGACATTTATCACTTGACATTAAACTTGACATTTCAGTTGAAATTTATCAGTTGACATTTGACTTGATATTTGACTTGATATTTTATCACTTGATGTTTTATAACTTGACATCTATCACTTGACATTTATCACTTGATATTTATCACTTGACATTTATCAATTGACATTTATCAATTGACATTTGACTTGACATTTACCACTTGAAATTTGACTTGACATATGACTTGTTATTTGACTAGACTTGAAATTTGTCACTTGACATTTGACATAACATTTATCAGTTGACATTAAACTTGACATTTGACTTGACATTTGACATGACATTTATCACTTGACATTAAACTTGACATTTCACTTGAAATTTATCACTTGACATTTGACTTGACATTTGACATGACATTTATCACTTGACATTTAACTTGACATTTCAGTTGAAATTTATCAGTTGACATTTGACTTGAAAGTTATCACTTGATATTTGACTTGATATTTTATCACTTGATGTTTTATAACTTGACATCTATCACTTGACGTTTATCACTTGATATTTATCACTTGACATTTATCAATTGACATTTATCAATTGACATTTGTCTTGACATTCATCACTTGACATTAAACTTGACATTTCACTTGAAATTTATCACTTGACATTTATCACTTGACATCTATCACTTGACATTTTTCACTTGACATTTCACTTGAAATCTACCACTTGACATTTATCACTTGATATTTGACTTGATATTTTATCACTTAATATTTTATCACTTGACATCTATCACTTGACATTTATCACTTGACATTTGGCCTGACATTTATTGCTTGACATTTATCACTTAACATTTGACTGGACTTGACTTTAGACGTGACATTTACAACTTGACATTTGACTTGACACTTATAAGTTGACATTTGACTTGATATTTGATCACTTGACATTTAGCTTGACATTTGACTTGACATTTACCACTTGAAATTTGACTTGACATATGACTTGGTATTTGACTTGACTTGAAATTTGTCACTTGACATTTGACATGAAATTTATCAGTTGACATTAAACTTGACATTTGACTTGACATTTGACTTGACATTTGACATGACATTTATCACTTGACATTAAACTTGACATTTGACATGTCATTTATCACTTGACATTAAGCATAACATTTAACTGGACATTTGACTTGACATTTCACTTGAAATTTTTTACGTGACATTTCACTTGAAATTTATCACTTGACATTTGACTTGACATTTGACATGACATTTATCACTTGACATTAAACTTGACATTTCAGTTGAAATTTATCAGTTGACATTTGACTTGAAAGTTATCACTTGATATTTGACTTGATATTTTATCACTTGATGTTTTATAACTTGACATCTATCACTTGATGTTTATCACTTGATATTTATCACTTGACATTTATCAATTGACATTTATCAATTGACATTTGTCTTGACATTCATCACTTGACATTAAACTTGACATTTGTCTTGACATTCATCACTTGACATTTAACTTGACATTTCACTTGAAATTTATCACTTGACATTTATCACTTGACATCTATCACTTGACATTTTTCACTTGACATTTCACTTGAAATCTACCACTTGACATTTATCACTTGATATTTGACTTGATATTTTATCACTTAATATTTGTGATGTGTTGATATTAATTGATTTTGTTGATGGTTTAAGATATTTTAGACCATGACACAAATGCAATTTTTTGCTTTTTTCTGTAATGTTTCACCCCAAATTACTCCTTTATTTAAAAAATTATTTACTTTTATATGTTTAATATTTACATTACATGTTTTTACCATTGGGAAAAATAAAAATCTGAAAATATGACAACATTTTTTATTTTTTGCATTTTTATTTGCTATCACTAGACATTTTAGTGGTGCAACCAAAATTCTCACATCACACAAAGCCCTGCCTGTATAGACAAATGAATCAGCAAACATGTCCAAACAGAGCCAGCTGGTGCCAATTCCAGACCACAGCAAACATGTCCAAACAGAGCCAGCTGGTGCCAATTCCAGACCACAGCAAACATGTCCAAACAGAGCCAGCTGGTGCCAATTCCAGACCATGTAAAGTGTAAAGTAAAATGTCAAATCTCAAATGTCAAATGTCATGTCAATCAATAAAAGAATATTTTATTACTGTAATTTGCATGACAATTGACACTTTACTTTGCATTTGTCACGATAATTGACACTGCATGACATTTGACATCTTACTTTGCAGTTAACAGAATCTGGGACTGCCCCCTGAAAGCAGCTTGCTTGCAGGCTCCGCCCACTCTGTTAGTGTAACTGCTCTAACCTCTGTCACCCACCCAGTATAAAACCAGCTCCCTAGACAGCCAGAGCTCAAGTCAGACCCACTTGGGTCTGCACCTAGACTCAATATAGGGTTCTACCTCCTATATTGGGATTTTATTTTTATGTAGGGGGTGTTCCCGACCAGTGGCCCCCGGTGCATAGGATGGGGGGTTGTCCAAGTTCAAAATTGTAGGAAGGAAGAATTTCCTTAGCTAAGAGCAGGAACCAATTCAATTTTCTACCAGGAACCAATTCAATTTACTGATACAAGTTGACTCTGGAAACTCAATGAACTTGTAGCTAATAGCTCCATTGTTCCCTAGGACCAGGGAGCAATTCAATTTTTTACTTGGACCCAATTCCCCTTCTACCACAAGTTGACTCTGGCAACTCCCTAAGTCAACTTGTAGCTGCTCGTTTCTTGGCTACCACCCAACCCTTCCGTCCCTATAAGTATTAAGATATTAAGATAAGATAAGATTAAGATAAGAGATAAGATACCCCGAAAAACTGAGACATGACTTTTTCCAAAAATCTTTAAACGTTTTAGTTTCGATTACAAATGATCCATATTCCCACTTCATTCCTGCCTCAAATTTCGTTGTCTGAAAAGTATCCCCGTTGTTGTTTTTGTAGAAAATACAGTATATCTTCATTGCTTAAGGTGAGACCTAAATACCGTATTACCTCGAAATACCCCCAGGGGGTTTATTATTTCGCCAGCAAAATTTGAGAGGGGGATAATTCGAGGGGGGTTTATTCGAGGGGGGGTCTATTTTTTCGCCAGAAATTTTCAGAAATTCCCCATACGCAGACGTAGAAAAATCGAACAATTACATAGATGTATATGTGTTTATAGGCATATATAACTGTATATACACATAAACCCTTCCCTAACGTCACTTAATCATCACTTTTAACGTGTGTTCTGCATTGTACAGATCACAAACTACGGTATTTGTCATGTACGTTCTCTTTACACTCAATTTTAGGGGGGGTATTTCGAGGGGGGGGGGGTTATTATTTCCTCAGCCGAATTTTAGGGGGGGGGGGGTATTTCGAGGGGGGGGGGTTAATTCAAGGGGGGATAATTCGAGGTAATACGGTATATGCTTCCAAATCGCATGGATCATTAGGAATCGAAACATTATCATTATATGTAAGCACTGTTTTTATGATAGAATTAAACATATTCCCTCACTTCACAAGCTAACCGGAGACAAGTAGAATAATATCCTGAGCCATAACCTCCACAAGTATAAAGTGCATCATGGTACTCAATACAGCCGACGTATTTCCTAGAATTTGGCAGCGATGTCTCCGCTCGCCATCCTGTCAGGGACTTATCAATAGAATATGTTCCTGTGTATTGTGTGTCATGTGTAGTGATAGAAAAAACCGCACCGCACCGGCACCGGTGCCATTCCTCAGCGAGGCACCTGGCACCATGGGCACCGGCCAAAAAATGGCGCCGCACCGCACCGGCACCAGTGTCATTCTGAAAAAGATGACCGTGGGGCACCGGCTGGCTGCCGGTGCTAGCACCGAAAGGCACCGCACGGGGCTGGAGGTTCCGAAGTTTTTATCGAGTATTTTCTTAGAGGCCGCACCTTTGGAACTGCATTTGTCACTGAATTCTTTACCGATTTTGATGGTTGAGCATTTAAATTGATCAGAATGATGTGGTGTTCGCTTTACGCAGCAATTAGAATGATTACGTAATAGCTGTAATATTTTATACACTCCCATACACATAGTCACTACTGATACTCACTGGGATTGAAAGTTACAAAGAATGTAAAATAACTATTTTTTTGTCATAAAGTGACAAAAATTATGAACAAACAGGTGAAAGAAAAATAATATTTATGATTAAAATACATCTCAATTTGTTGTGCCCTCCTTGGAAGGGTATAACAGCTTTCAAAGTTTATTTGATGGGATGTTATTCCAAATTAGACCAAAAACAGTTGGGTATATATTTTTTGTTGTTTAAATATGAATAAGCACGTGCTGTAGACAAAATTTTACACCTCATGAACACTTGGCCGGTGCCTTTCCCGGTGCCTTCTACTTTGGTCCTGGTGCTAGCACTTTTGGCACCGGCAAAAAAATGGAACCGCACCACACCGGGACCGGTGCTAAAAAAATGGCACCGGCACCGGCAGGGCACCCTCTAAAAATGGCACCGCGAAACACCAGCACCGGTGCTGGTGCCCTTCGGTGCCCAGCACCGGGGCACCGGTTCCCCAGTGCCTTTTTATCACTAGTGGTGTGATGAGAACTTTCCTAAATATAACTATTCCTGACATTGGATCGGTATTAATTATTGCAGGTAGGCAATAAATTTGTCTGCCCAATTAAATCTGGGGCCTGGAGGTATTTCGAGGAAATACGGAAGATAAGGTATGCATGTATGTATGTTATGTAAATGTGCCCATAAGGCATCCAAATTGTATGATGGAATAAGCATCCAAACAAAAAATAAAAGATGGCATCCACACCTCATGGTGCTTTCGACAATGATATGGACT
Source organism: Sphaerolaimus hirsutus (assembly GCA_964036195.1). NCBI lineage: Eukaryota > Metazoa > Nematoda > Chromadorea > Monhysterida > Sphaerolaimidae > Sphaerolaimus > Sphaerolaimus hirsutus. The sequence goes on along the minus strand of OZ038454.1, from coordinate 13,069,194 downwards.
GTGTGATTGAAGTTTTGAGTAGTGTCCAACACTTGATGATGAAACAGATGTTTTGTGGGTTAAACATGTGCAAAACCAATATTTGATAAGAAAACCGATGTTTCCACTTTGAAATGCATAAAGCAAAACTTTTTGGAAAAACTTCAGTTTTGACAAAAAAAACACAGGAATAAAAACAGAGTTACTCAAGTAATCAAGCTCAAAACAGCTATTTATTTTTGAAAAACTCAAAACACAGAATGTGTTCTTTGTAGAATTTATCCATCGTTGACCACAATGGCGCCAACATTTAATGCTTAGTTTTTCAAAACGATAAAATTTGTTGAGTGGATCGAAAATGCAATCCCACTTACGGACGTTATTATATCCACCAATTACGTAGATTCTCTGCTGAAATGTGCACATTCCGTGGTCATATCTGTTCTGTGGTAAATTTGGGGCTGCCGCAGCATTGGTCAAACCAGTGTCCATATTGTAGCTGAAATATAGACACATTTACACCTATGGCAGGGAAGTGTCCAGGATTTTTGAGCTGCGGAGTGCGGGCTGCTTGTTTACGGAGGCCGGCGAACGGGTGGGGGCTCAGCCCCCCCCCCAAAATGTTTTACTTAAATAGTGGTGAAATGGTGCCATGGCCCCATTGGCGTTGGCGCTGGCACCAAAAAAGGCGATATGTACATAAAAATACGTACATATAGAGAGATAGGCATCAAATTCAATGTATTCAACAGGAATTTGAGTGTACAGGTACCGCTTTTCATATAAATACCGTGTACGGTGGAAAAATACAGGCTCGCACGCAAAATTTCTACACTATGACTTCGAAATTAGCACCAACAACTGCATTTTCATCGAATTTTTCCGGTCTCACCCGGGAACGGGAGGGGGGCTGCCCCCCGCCCATAGAATAAATCGAGGGTGGCATTTTAGGGGGGGGGGTCACCGGTCTTTGGTGTCGTCCCATTCCGTTGTACGTCGGCCGATTTTGATGCCCTTCGAGTATGTTGGGGTTTGGGGTCGGGGCCGCGACCAAGTTTTTTTGTTTCCTCGAATTATCCCCCAGTCCCGAGATAGTGGGGTCTATAAAAAGATGGTCATTTTACATGGACGATATTGTGGATCGAGTTTGATGATCACTAACTCGGCCATTTCTCGGCCGATTTGTGCCGTGCAACACTTCAAATGATCGGCATGAGCTGTAGATTCTATATTTGAGGTCGCATTAGTGATGACTAAGTTCCTTTTGCCGACTTTACCCGGTTTTCAACGCGAAAAATACGAGAAGTCGTATGACCACAAGAAGTCGTATACCAAAAGAATGAGTTCAATATCTCTTTCCAATCAAAAGTTATAGCACTTCAAACTTTTACCTCCCATCCACATAAATCACCTCATGAAGAACGATGCACGCTACTTCAAAAGTGCATATCTCGGCCATTTCGTGGCCGATTTTCGTCAATGAACACTTCAAATGATCAGAAAAACCTGAAGATTTCATTCTCATTGCCAATTTATCGATAAAATGAAACGCATTTCCCATACAATTAAATAATGCGAATTCTTGTGTGTAATTATCATGATAAAATGATAAATATGATATATTGATAAATTTACAATGAAAATAAAATCTTCAGGTTATTCTGATCATTTTAAGTGTTCATTGACGAAAATCGGTTACGAAATGGCCGAGATATGCACTTTTGAAGTAGCATGCATCGTTCTTCATGAGGTGATTTATGTGGATGGGATGTAAAAGTTTGAAGTACTATAACTTTTGATTGGAAAAAGATATTGAACTCATTCTTCTGGTATACGACTTCTCTTGGTCTAAAGTATACGATAGCATGTTCAGAAAAAATATTTTTCGCGTTTAAAAACCGGGTCAAATCGGCATTAGGAGCTTAGGCATCACTAACGCGACCTCAAATATGGAATCTACAGCTCATGCCGATCATTTTAAGTGTTGAACGGCCCAAATCGGCCCAGAAATGGCCGAGTTATTGATCATCAAACTCGATCCACAATATCGGCCATGTAAAATGACCATCTTTTTATAGACCCCCCTTATCTCGGGACTGGGGGATAATTCGAGGAAACAAAAAATTTTGGTCGCGGCCCCGACCCCAAACCCCAACATACTCGAAGGGCATCAAAATCGGCAGACGTACAACGGAATGGGACGACACTAAAGACAGGTGACCCCCCCCCCTAAAATGCCACCCTCGATTTATTCTATGCCCCCGCCCCCCCCTGGATAAGGTTTTGACCTATGGATATGTGACTATCTTTTTGTCTTTTGGCAGCCATTTGGGCATATCTACATGATATTCAAATGGACCCGAACTAAAATGATTGCCTATAAAGCCGCGATTACAGCACAACATACCATATTTCCTCGAAATACCCCCAGGGGTTTATTTTTTAGAAGAGAATTATGATGGGGTATTTCGGGGGGGTGGGGGTAATTCGTAGGGGGGGGGGTTATTATTTCGCCAGAAATTTTCTGAACTCCCAGTACTAATAACGTACGCAGACGTTAAAAACTGCAACAAAAACTTAACACAATCATTGTTTTTAACGTCTGTTATGCATTGCCCTGGTCATAAACCACAGCTTTTGTCATTGACGTTCCCTTTACACTCAATTGGGGGGGGGGGGAAATACGGTAAATACCTTTTGTAAATTATGAAATAATATTTTTGCGTGAAATATACATTATGTCATGTAAAATTACAGCGAAATGGGTAAAGATACAGCGTTGTAATGTCAATAAAAAAGCGCACATGCAGATGCTTATTGTGTCCAAACTTTGTTTGCGAGTTAGCAACGCCGCCGTAAAATGTCGATTTGTACTTACCGCGTGTACATTGTATTCAACTATTTTGAAAGGGTTTCAAAAGTCATATTTAAAGTCTGTATTTTTTCAGTTCTGCTCGAGCATGCTCGAGATGGTCATGTAAGAATTAGGTATACTCGGCGCAGCGAGACCCTACGCATTTCCCATACGGCGTATTCCACATGCAAATACGTTGCACAATTTTTCTCCTGTATTGCACAAACCTAACATTGCACGTGAGTGTCGTCAGTTGCACATGGCAGAACAAAGATTGCACATAAATATATGGCGAGTCTCAAGTGGCAAAAATTGCACATGGCACCAGTAAATTCCCCATAATGCAAAGTATGCAGCAGTGAAATCAAAGGGATTAGTGAGTATTGAGCTGAGTGTGCAAACAGGTGCAAGTAAATGTATGTGATTGTGCCTACACACACTAGTTGACAACTGAAATTTCCCAAACTGATAAATCTGTTTTGAACACATTTGAGTTTACCATACTGACTGATTTTTGATCTCTGTCAACAGTATTAGTCAATATTAGATTTTCAGTTGTCAACTAAAAAGTATCTCTAGAGCCATATATTTGCTGAAAATGGCTATTAGTGGATATCATTTGGAATAGTTTCTAGTGATCTATTTAAATTACCTTCAGAGAATTTTGAATAAAAATTAGACAGTTTCATTCAAGCAATTTAAACAAATATTTCAATATTGGCTAAATAATCAGCCAGCTTAAATTCATAGATTTGAATCAACCCCAAATACAACAGTGACAGATAGTGCCAATGGCCAGTAATATTTGTATAATCTGTAGACTTGACACTATTATGCAATTAAGGGCAGCTGCATTATTGTAAATTAACTTGCATTATTGTAAATAAAGTCGGCAGACGTATCGCCCTACAAACATTTGCATCAATCTCTCCAGTGGAGAGTGCATGACGGCATTAGGTATTGTGATGCAATATTTGAACCATTGGAATAGATCAGGTCACGTATGAAAACTTGGCCCTTATCCCAGTTACCAGTTAAGTATTTTACAAATGAGAGTGAAAACTGAAAGTTAGCTAAAAATCGTTAAAATTTGCTTTGCTTTGCCAATTTCCACCTTCATTATCGATATTTTTATCGCTACATGGTTATATAGATATTGTGGGCCTATTTTATTCATATTAATAGCGGATTTCGAAATTTTGGCCGGCTGCCAAGTTCTCTTCTGTTGGAACGGAGCCAATGAATGAAAATCAAAATAAAGACATAAACGGTAGTTTGAATGGTAAAACGGTAGTTTGAACGGTCAAATTCTTTACGAGCAACGTTGAAAATGTAGAGAACTAGGGCGTGGCACGCACGGACGCAGCGAAACGTCCATTTTTCTTTTAATATGATTTTCTTTTTCAATTTCTAGCGTCCGCGTGGCGACACAAGTTTCGTTGTTGGCTCTATTCACGAGTGAATTCTAACTCTCCGATTTTGTAGAGTGAAATGTCTGCCGACTTTACTGTGAATTTGGACCCTTCACATTTGTGCAAATTGCACATGGACACAGAAGATTGCACATGAGGGCTGTGCATACTTTGTGTTATGGCAAATGGATACCCATTTTGGCGTTGAATCTTAGCCCGCCATGGGGAATATTATGTCCCCATGTGCAACTTATTAATTTGTGGAATGTGCGGCACTTATGGGAGGTTTATTACAAATGTGCAATACGCGGTTATGGGGAATCCGCCATTCCCCGGCGCAGCGCACACCCAGTATGAGAACCTACCATAATTTTATGAATAAAATCTTGTGATAAATTTTGTAATTTATCATTCCATAGTAAGAACAAAATGTTATGATGAAAAAAATGTAAAATTTTTGGTTCATTATTCAGATGGGTTATGGTAGGTTTTTCTACTAAGTCTGATGTCCGTCGCGTATACATCGTTTTCACACGCAATGTTTTAGTGCAGCAAAAAGGGTTGATTACAGCTTATTGCTTACAGCGTAAAATGTCACTGTAAACTTTATTACATAAATGTGGATGCTGATTAATACAAGTCTCCAACTTGTCATTGACCGAGTACTTTTTTGTCTCTCAATCGTATCGTATCTAAAACTCAGCATTCAAACTCAACTCACGTTTTTCTGGAGATCTCGATTTTTCAATGATTTTACGTCGAAATTACAAACGACGTAAAAAAAAATTTCGACGCTACATCATTAAAACGTTTTCAGTTTTGGACACGATTAACGATGGATTTTGTCAAGTGATCGACAAGTGATGACAAGTTGGAGAATTGTATTTATCATCATCCCCTTTGCGTAATTAAATTCACAGTGACATTTTTTGCTTAGATTTTACAGCGAGCTTTGATCGACACTTCACGTGTCGTTTGGCAAGGCATTTATAATACCAAACATGGTGCAAAATCGGTAGCGGGTCAAAAGGTTGGTAAAACGTCATTTGCACCTTAGTTATTAGTGCAAATGTGAAAAATTTCATTAGATTTGTAAAAATATTTCAAATGTGTTGTCTGGAATGAAGAAATATGAAAAAAATGAAGAAGCACCCACATAAAACATGTTGCTGTCTGGTATTGAT
>OZ038454.1:12985896-13063565 GCA_964036195.1 Sphaerolaimus hirsutus | reverse complement strand
GCGCTCGCGCGCCTGCCCGCAGTGTGCCTGACGCCTCGGCGCAGCCCAGCATCATTTGGTGACAAAAAAGCGGTCTCAAAGAGCGTGCAGCACAACAGAAAATGGTTTTGAGAAACGCGAGGTCATATATGGTAGTGGGTCGTCATCCGGGTTAACATCATCATCATCGTCATCAAAGTTGGGAAATTTGTATATAAAACCCCATAAATTAGGTTTTTTGTCTGTTTTTTCTCCCGTTTGAGTTGTTGTTGCTTTCTCCGTCTGGTTCGGCTCTAGAACTGGTGGAGGTCTTTGAATACGCCTTCGTACATGTTGAGTCGGTGGTATCGTCGGTGGTGTTGGTGGTCTCGGGGTTGGTGGGCGTTCTGGGCGTTCCATTGTGTTCCCTTCCAGCTCCACCTGTCAATGCTCAAAAATTCAGTAACACAACAAACGGTGAGTATTTCAAAATCTTACCTCTTTTTCGATGTTTAGCTGGTGGCTCTTCAGTGTGGGTAGCTTCATCCCACTTTTCACTCTCTGTGGGTGTCCTGTAAATATTTCTTTCAAATTCATCTCTTTTATTTTGTCGACTGCGTAAAATGTTGACCATCTTCTCATGTCGATCACGACAATGTTTACACAACCGTACGGAAACATTTATACTTTCGTCACCCCATAGAATACTTGGTAAATATTTAGTTTTAGCGCTGCACCAAGCACATAAAGCAAATGTCAAGAGGCTAAAATTATTCATCGTAGCTAAAGGGCGATTGAATTTCTTCCATTTATTCCATAATGGACCACCCTCTGTGAATTTTATGCATTCTTTTGTTCACACATGATGTCATACATTCAAAAATGCACCACACCTGTATAAGCACCATCATTATGACCACCTTTTTGGTCATTTTCTGCTGCAGCACCATCTTCACCGGGTGCTTTTTCAATCGGTTTCTGAGATTCCATCTCAGTGTGCTGCTTTTGCCCTGATTTACTCAGTACGGTGGCCGCTGCTGCTAATGGGGCAAACATCAAGTGTATGGCTGTTTTGTTAGCCAGTCAGTCTTTCTAGACAGACAGAATGAAGAAACTGAGCAAAAGGACTCTCTTTAATACCAATTCTGTCACTAGTTAAAATGGGATGCATTGTCAATTTTATTATATGTAACAAAAATTCACAGACTGCGTTAATAAATCCAGTATACAAAAAAACACTTTCTGGACCCCATTTTTTGAATCACCTATAGTTTATACACGTTATCAAAATTTGCATCACATTCTAATCAGTGACTGAATTGGTATAAAAGTGAACACTTTTGCAGTAATTGTCATCATTCAGCAAACTGAGAATTCAAAACAATCAGTTGAACAGCCACGCAATTAAAATGGCAAACCAAACCAGCGAAACTGTGATCCAATGTCCAGCCCCGACTGTGGCATATCAACTGGTATCGAATCGAGGAATTCATCCGACCCTGCCAATGGGTGACAACCATTTCCAGCTGTATAGCGCCTATGACTATGAGATCCCCCCATTTGGTGGCCGAGCTTACATCTTGTTTGATTTGAAATTGCGCGCTCCACCAGGACGTTACATCAGACTCGTTAGCAGACTCGGGTTGGCGCTATACAATGCAGTGGTCATGCATGCTGGTATGTTTTGTCATGCTAGACGTATGCGGATTATGATGAAGCTATTTATCCTCAAATATGCAGACAATATGTCCTGGTATGGTAATGCCGGCGTTTTGCTGTTCAACTTTTCGGATGCACCGTTCTACGTGTACCGCGGCATGCATGTAGTGGATGCCATATGCGAGGTCTTCACGAAGGTCAACCTAGTGGAAATTCCAATGGAAGCGAGAATCCACTTGGGCAACCCCCCAAACCCTGAACAGGGGTTCCACAATTATTTGATGAGGACTGATTTTGCTGAAGGAAGAAACCCCATCCCACTGGGTAAATCACATTTTTGAGACACATTTTCATATCAAAATCGCATTCAAAATGTAGGTTATGTGGACGAATACGGGCCAGAATGGGGGTCAACTCTGTATCACCCGAGGGATCATTACAAGAGGCATTCGTGCAATGGCAACGAGCTGTTTTTCGCAACTAAAACGCCGGACTGGACAACGAACTACCCGTTGCCACCACCCGTGTATCAGTGCACCGATAGCCCGATTAATGATTTACTAAAAATAAACAATGACCGCACAATTAGGAATCTGAATGTTCCACCCGTGATTGATACATCCGTACCACCACCAGATGCCGATTTTGTCAACGCTACCATTTAAATCTGTTGGTGGTTGACTTTGTTTATTTATTTATCGCATTTTGAGGTTGTGGTTTTATTCTTTTATTAATTTTATCGCACTTTGAGTAAGTTTATGATATACACGGGTGATAGAGAAAAGCATTCTAAAAAGTACATTTATATTATTTTTATAATCATTTATTATTTGAATCACATTTTTAAGCATAGTGTTTTGACGCTTCATTGAAAACAACAGTACTAGTTTTACAAACACTAAAGCAAAAATACCGCATTTAGATGAGTTTGAACTTTGTTGCTGTATACTATTTATCACTATATTATTGCAAGTGGGTGCATAATGTTTCAATAAATAATCAATAGTATCAATATGGAGATTTCGTGCAGCTCCTAAACTATCAAAACAAACAATAGAATCATGGGATTTGCGATATAACGTAACAAAATGACCATATGGCGATTCATTGTACTGTAAAAAAATGACAACTGCGTGACCTACTTGTAATATGAAAACATTTTCCAAAGTAACGCAAAAAGCTTTCAATTTTGTCACTGGGTCGTCCATTAAAATTAACTCGATGTCATTTATATCCATATTCAATAATTTGCATTACTTAGAATTGTTCTATCTGGGTGTAAGTGAATGGAGGCAATATTAAACATAAAAACTAGAACAGTTAAACCATGCGGACCTACTGGTTGATTAAATCTCAAATCTAATGCTAAACTACCAATACTATTCAAATTGCTTTGTTCAGAATTTACTTTACACGGTGTGGGGTCAATAGCCAATATAAATTTTCCATTTTTGAAATCTTCAAATGAAATCGAATTTTCAACTCCAAAATTTTTCTGGAGACACCTACATAAGTCTACAAATGCAGATTCAAATCCCAAATCCGATCGGGGTAGAATACCGAACTCATAAGGGTATAACGGTATTCTGGATGAGCCAAAAATCACCGATGCTCTCTGTAAATTTGCTGGGGTAAAATTAAATTTAGGTTTTGAAACATCATTTGTGAGATATCTATTATTATCTATAAATTGCAACAGAACAAAAGCTGGAAGTTTTCCACTTATGATAGCACTGGTAGATGATTCATTGACACCGGGTGGTATGTGGTTTCTAGATACCCTACAATTCAAAAAATGCATTTTTAAAGGTCGTTTGATCATCAATTCCTCAACAGCTCTGCCAGTTTCTGCATCTGGTTGCAAAAATCTGCCAAATAACTCAACCTTTTGGAAAACAAATTTGTATTTTTTTACTTCATCTAAAAAACCTGGTGCATCAGTTTCCGACCTGAAACATTCTAGTAAAAATGCATCCTCATGCCGCTGTAATTGGATTTTGAGTGGAAATGACGCAGGCCATAAACATTTTGTTTGTAATAAGTCTACTAATATTGGTGCATAAGAACAACATATTTTTGAACCTGAAATTAATCGAGCGCGCTTTTTGAATGTTTCTGTTTCGTTATTAGGTTTATCATATTCTTCCAAGTACCAATTTTGTACTTCTTTATTTTTGAAATTCTTTTGCATATCTTGCAATACAGTATTTTTCATTTCAGCTATATAACTATAATGGTCGCAAGTTTCAGTTAAAAGTTGATCTTTTGAAAACAATTTTATAGTCCGCCACATTGTTTGAGATATTCCTGGAATTACGGCTACCCATTCCTGACAATCTGGCGGTGGTTGATTATCCCCCGGAGGGTTTCCCCACGTTACGGGGATCGTACCACCATCACTTTTCACTACTTTAAACTGTGTTCTAATCCATAAATTACTTAAATCTAAATAATATTGAGAGTTATTTAATTCAAATGTCCAACTTGTACTATCACTCTGATGTTGCGTAATTAGCGGGATCGGTAAAATATGTTGTTCAACAAATGAACTATCTATAACAGGTGCTTTATAATAATATAAAGATTCTGGAGTAACAAAATTACTATCTATATCTGGTTTAGATTTGAGTAATGTTTCAGGGGCAACGACTGTACCCCCAACTTCATTAGTCGAAGTCATTTTATTTATCACAACACATTACAAATGATTAACATGTGTCTGTTTATATACCCCACCAATCAACTAGGGAATAAAGGTATTGTGACTGGGTTCTTTTTGGATCTCCTCTTACGTCTTCTACGCCCCCCAATTTTACGTTTCCGACCACCCAAAAATCCAGATTTTATAAATTTACCGCGACGTCGTCGCCTTTTGCGCCTCCCCCTACCGGTTTTCTTTGCCCCATGTCCTACAGATTTTGAAACATCTGCCGCTGTTTTTTTTGTTTTTTTCTTTTTTGTTTTTCTTTTTATTCCAGTATTACTTTGACTTGCATGAGGAGAACTGACTACGATGGGTTCATTTAATGATCTAGTTGTTTGTAAATTTGGATTAGGACCTAAACCCACAATCCCCGTAAAATTTGCTTTACTAGCTATATTTGTTTTGTGGAATGTAGAACTTGGAATCGAAGATAAGCCGTAATTGTATTGGTGTATTTCTCGACAATCATTTTCTAATGCCTCATTATCCATTTTTTATTCACTGTAAAGTGGTAAATTTAGCAATTAACTGTTCCTTATATAGTAGTGGGATACGGTAATTTTATTGCAACAACGGTCTCTTACGTAAAATTATTGATAAAAATATCTGAGCATTTGGTAAAAAAGAAACATGTGTACCATTTTCAAACAAAAACAAAAATTGCAGCTTATCAGTAAAAATTGAACTGAGTGGAAAAAACTTTAAATTTTTGGGTTGGAAATCAATTTTTTCCGTAATTAGCTGACAATTTAAAGGGATATTGGCTATACTCACCCTATTCGATCCAAAAATTGTATTTTGTAAAGAGGACATACATATGAGGTAAAACATTTTACGTCCAATAAAATTACTCACTCCATTTTCCATATTGCAGACGTTTTTCTCAATTTGTGAAAAAACAAATTGTGACTTGATACCTACCAAATCCTTTAATGGTTTTGAAAATATAATCATTGAACATTGATTGTCCTTTTCCAAAGTAAAAAAATTGTGTATATTATTATATTTTAATATATTTTTTAAATCACCACCATCGCCACTAGTATCCGGTGACAGGTCTTGGGTTCTTAGAATGGGCATTACTTCCTTACTTATTCTACTAAACTTGAAATCGTGCTTAGTGTCCAGATATGCCAAATGTGATTTACTAGCGTCTGTTACAACATCTCGCTTTACAATTCTATCTCCAATACTTGCGTGTTTTTGTTGGTATGTTTTGATTTGCCACAAAATATCTGTCCAGTGATGACCACATTTATTCCATAATTCACGAAAATTACTTTTAATCGCATTAGTTTCAATTGATTTCACTATACAAGACAAAATATCATCTTTTGTGGGGATATTTAAAAGAAATTTTTTATTTCCAACTTTCTCTAAAATTGAGTCAAAATTAACCTCTACAAAATAGAAATGACCAAAAACATCTAAAATAACAAAATATTCATTTAGTTGTGCATTAAAATAATCACAACTTTTATCTATACTATTTACATAAAGAGATTGAACTGCTAATTCCCAATTTTCACTAGCGTGAAATTGTAAATTATTTGGGAAATTAAACGTTAAATTATCGGTATCCAAAACTAAATCTAGATATGCCTGATTTGAGTAAGTTTCCATTTTATATGGGTTACTGTACCTAGGGTAAGGTCTTTATATGGGTTACTGTACCTAAGGCGGAGTCTATGATATCACAGTCTGATTGGTGTACGTATTTATATCATAAAACAACATGATAATTTGTTTCCAAGATTCTGGGTTGATTATTTTAGAAAAAGTAGATAACATGTCACGTGATTCAGATAATTGATTAGGTACGTAGTTGGTAATTATAAATATCATCAACAGTATAACGGTAAAAAATTGCAATGTTGTAATACTAAATTGGAAAATTAATTTTTTATTGACATTACATACTTTATCACTCGTTTGGGTTCTAGGTGCCTCCATAACCAATGGTTCGAGTTTGCTCTTGTCTGCATAAGATGTTTTAGCATCCAAATTGGGGTTTCTTTTACCCAAAGCAGCTGCAAATGATGTCATTTTCATTCACTGTCTTCCCTAATAGCCAACACTAAATCTTCTGCGTAAAAAACTGTTGGTAATACACCTTCACCGTCAATGTTTTTTGATATTTTATACGTATATGGTACAAAATTTGTATTTATTTCCGCAATAAAATACTTATTTTCACTAAATCGTTGATCTGAGGACTTTGCAAATGTTTTGTGTACACGCGCATGCACAATATCATTCAATTTAAATTTTGGTTTTGGTCTCCGATTTTGAGGTACATTACGTAGCGTCCCTCTATCAAGCTTTGGTGAAAATCTCTTGTTAAATATTTTTCTATCATCTAATATCGTAACCTCAATAGGTGCTTTACCATTTAAATACTTTTTTGGAGTTCTATTTATTGCATCAATTAAATGCTTTATAATGTAATAATAACGTTTGAAATTTGTAGTTGCAAAATGTCGACCCAAACGGGAGCGTATAGTCCCAATAACCTGTTCAACTGGGCTATTTTTTTGATAAGAGGCTAAAGGTCTCAAATTTATTCCATTTTTCTCTAAAAAAGCGCGAAATTCAGTACTCACAAATTCCTTACCCAAATCACAAGTGACTGTATCAGGTTCACCCCCTCTTGATCTGACTTCATCCAAAATTTCAGAAAATTTCACCGTCACATGATGTGTTGATTTATTTTTCAACAATCTGAAATGAACCATATCAGAAAAAGGGCACACTGCCAATAACACACCAACATAATTATAATTTGGTTTCGCTGGTGCAAAAAATGCGATATCGATAGATAGGGTTTTGTACAACCCAATAGCTATTACTGGTCGAGTTTTGCGTTTATTTATTTTAGTTTGTTTTGTTAGTACATAACCACGCTTCTTTTGAAGCCAATTATGAACATCTTGTCGTCTTATTTCAGGTTTATATTTTACCGCTTCTGTATATAATATTTCTGGTGAAGCAAATAGACCTTTTGTGATTTTTTTTGCTTTTATTTTCCCCCTATCCAAATTCCCAGTCCACAAATAATTCAAAAATTTATCATATTTATTTTTTCCAGACATTTTCAATCCAATTGATTTGTGGTTTTGGTTTCCTGATCCATAAAGACCCCCTCCCTATTCTACTCAAAATATTATCAACATATGTTTTAGTACTTTGTCTGTAATGTGCTTCCGGTAAATCAGATATTTGTTTGCTCAATTCTCGCAATCCAATTGGTTGTCTTTGATCAGTTGTATCTATTTCATTTGCTTTTACGGAGGCGATATATCTGACTAATTCTGCGTAATTACTACCTGGTACAGGTGTATTTGTCCCGGGTGAATATACTCTATTTTGGCTATCGACCTTAACTTTTCTCTTCAATAACTGTTTATTTACAGTGTCTATCAATTTTTTGAGTTTTGGGCTATCATCATTTTCTCTCTTAATATAGGGTGTACCTAAAATTAAAGGTGATTGTTCACTCGTTGTACGACGCTTTGGGGTCTCTAGTGAATCGAAAATTTTTTTCCGCACAATAGTTTTTCTTCTAGCACTCAAAGAAGGTGTAGAAGTCCTACCGACTCGACTGGTTCTCACCTTACTTCTACTCATATGTTGATCATCTAAATCGTTATCACTTGTCTTATCACCGAAAGAAACTTCACTAGGTGAAAAAAATTCTTCAGTATTCCTAGGTGTAGAATGACGGGGGTGTTGTAGATTAGACCATTGATTTGGAGTAGATTGGTGTTGAGGGGGTTCAAGAAATGAAGCATGTGGTGAGGGTTGATTTGGGGGTTCAGGAGGGGTATGCAATTCAGGTTGAGGTTGTTCTGATTGATGCAATTCAGGTTGAGGTGGTTCTGATTGATTATTCCCGCTATTTAATGTCGCATGTACACTATTGGTTGCCATGAATGATGGAAACGGTTTAGAATATTGTTTTGACTTGAGAATATTTGATATTTTTTCTCTCGCTGCAATTAATAAATGTTGCTTTTCAACACCCGTAAGGCGATTACTACTCAATATTCGATCCACTAATTTATCCAATGAGAGTTTGTCAGACTCTTCATTAGCATACTTTCTCAATATCCACTTGAAATCTTTTACATTAATTTTATTTGTTTTTGATATATCCATATCACCCATCTTGTAACTTCAACACCGGTTGCAATATAATTTTTACAAATTTCACAGTTGCGTGATCGACGAGAATTTTACGTGCTTTCTTCAAATGTGGAGTCTTTTGTGAAAAAAGATTCCCCAATAATGGTTTGTAGTAATCAATCCGATTTTTCTGTGGTTTGGTCAAACTTGCGCGAAAAGATTCATTCACTGTATAATTATATATACAATCCAAGAAAGCCATAAAAACATTCACAGACATTTTACTTATATAAGATTTGAGCTCACTATCTGACTTTAAATACATCATGTATCTCAGTGACTCTAAATGCTTCAAAATTCTCGGCATTTTTTTCGAATTTGCCATATCACAATGTGTATACACTGCCACCCTCTACCGCGTTCGATAGGTCATAAATAATGCTGCAATCCAAACCACTTTCATTAAATACACTTGAACGCACTTGAAACATGGGATTTGTATCAGGTAAAAAACTAACCATTAAATAACCATATTTCTCACGCATAACAGCATCATTATAAGCTTCCAAAAACTTTTGTCTCTTTGAACTTTTACCAAACCACGAAGTTGCCAAACTCGATACAACTGATGACATGGGGTAGCGAAATAAAACCAAAAATGAACAATTTTTTCTTATCGACCTCATTTGACCTGAACCTTGAGCTGATCCGAAAGGATCCTGGGCTAAAAAAAGCACAATTAAATTTTTAGCGTGACTCACAACATTTGAAAACAATCTACTCGTGTAATGTAGTGGTATGTTTAATTGTAAATCATCATATACTAAAATTGTAGCTGTAGGGCTATCTTCTAAATTATCTAAATTCACAACTTGGTTTCGTTCTAAAATGGTGACTTTTTGTGGAAACTTTTCCACCAATGTGGGGTACATTGATTTTTGATTTTTTTGATTAGAGCCGGAACAAATTATAACTTTTTCGACTGGTGGATCTAAATTAAAATCACCATCCAAAGCTGCATGTAAAAATTTCACACAAAATTGAGTTTTACCAGCTTGACTGGGTCCTACCAGTAAATAAGATTGTCGCCAATTTACGAATTTAATATCATCGAAATCGAAAAACTTACATTCCATCTGGGCGAAATGATAAAGAATTTAATTCATGTGGCATAAAGTCTGCGGAATAACCCCAGGGTACAGAAAAAGTTTTATGATTATAGATATAATGATATCTTTTTGTTAAATGATGTCTCACTTTTTTGGGTACAATTTCAGTTGTCACTGCGGTTAACGATTGCGTATTTCTAAACTGTAAATTTGATGTATTTATAGGTTCAAGCTTATAATGTCCGTAATAAAAAGATACTAGTTGCTTTTTAAAGGCATTAGCTTGTAAGTTCATTGTATTTTCATTTGTAAGACGAACTCCCTTGGCTTTCACATCTGCAAACCCCTTTTCAGGTTGTTTTTTTTCCCTAAATATATTTATATACATTTTTGGTGCAATACAAGAAAATTCACTAATAAATAGGTTTGGGTCGATTTCATCTTTAAGACCACCCAAATCGTTGGGTGTATAGGTAGGTAATGTTTGACCTTTTCTTGTGCAAAAAATTGCACTATCTGTATCACAATACAATAAACGGTCGTACTGAAAAAATTCCAAAAGTTTTTGCAATATTGCTCGTGCATGACTCGTTACATAAAGTGCTAATATTAAAGAGCTATTTTTGGAATAATGGGCGTGATCTTTGACTTTTTGCATTTTTACACGCATAATTTTATTCGACATTGAAAACAATTCCAAAATTTCATTTTCACTATTGAAAACTGTATCGTAGAATTTACCAATATCCTTAATAAATAAAAATCTAGATTTATTTGCATTCAAACCCAATTGCCCATAACTCGAATTCATTAAAAGTTTGCAAATCTTTGCTTTTGTTGGATTTATTTCAAATTTTTCTTGGCCGATATCATATTTTTCTTTGGCGGTAAATTCTTTACAAAAATTTAACCTATCTGATTCATTATCAAATTTCTTTGAAGAAGCTAACTTTTTAGCATATAGAACATCGATAAATTCACTAAACAAACCCGTCTTTGGGCGTTTAGGTTCCCACTTACTAGTTCCCCAGTATATTAAACCTTCATAAAATCTTATAACTTTGTAACCTCTAGATATAGCCATATTCAGACAATTCACAGAATACGTTCCAAATATACGTCTCTGATTTTCAGAACATTTACACCTATAAGAGCCGTCAGGTTTTGGTAGTGGTTTTTTACCATTAACGTATAAATCTGCGCAATTATAACACAATGTATAAACTGAAAAATCCCCAATTCTTACCGGTAAACAAGGTAAAAATCTATTTTTGGGGGGTAAAATATCTACTTGTAGCACACCTGCGGGGAACGGTAACTCCCCAAACTGAAAACCATCATATTTTTGCAAAAATTCACGTGTCATAATCTGCGGTTTGCCCACCGGAAACAGACATGATTTCATAACACTAGCATACATTGAGCAAACATCAACGTAACCAATGGTAAAATCTTCGTTGAAATTCTCGGGCTTATTTTCTTCATACAATGTACCATCTGAATTTGTGCTACAAAATGTTCTGAAAACGTTCGTTTGTCCACCAAAGTAAGCTAATCGAATATCCAAAAGTTCACGTATTTTTGTGTTATTATATATTTCAGCAAATGTTTTCGATGACTCTCTCAATCTATTCACATCACATGTAAACCATTGCTCCACCCTAACACCCATATACTTTTCAATTGCCATTTTTCGTTCCATCGTTTTCTCAAAATTATTTTTATGTGAAAAATGCATTTGTGGTAGTATTTCATTTCTATTGGGAAAACAACGAGGGCAACCATGTGTAGCACATCCTTCATACTCGAGTACATGGTCAATTTCAGTTTTTTCTTGATCTTTATACACAACACAATCGAGTCTAAAACTTCTATGCTCTCCCGTAGTTGCATGATAAAAACCAATGCCAAATTCCCCACCAGATGATCTCGAATATTGAATGTACTTATGATCGAAAAAGTTTGCCAGTGCTAAGATAGATTTCAACCCTGACATGCTTTGTCTGTCATTGAAATTGAATGAATTGTTAATAGGGGTATGTAAAATTAAATTGCAATTAACAAATTTGCATTTCCAAATAAAATTTGCTAAACTACTTATTGATTTTGCATTTAAATGTGGTATAATTTGAAACATTGAGTAAATTTCTTGCGAAAATTTCATAAATGCCTCTTCCAAAATTTCCACATCATTTTTTATATACACCTCACAATTGTTTTTTACATCGAAAACGCTATTTTTATTGTCATAATACCACTTAAAAAATTCATCCTGTTGCTTTTTTTTCATATTCCCCACACCATAAAAATTTGGCTCAGGTAATGTGTCATAATATGAAAATAAATTATCTTTATTAATAAATAAATGCGGGTGAAATCCTTTTAACGTTTTACATTTAAACGCTTTTCCTAATTCTGCCAACGACATGGGGAAATATTTCAAACTACACATAAAACTTAAACACTTGTTTACTCTCATATAAAAAATACGTTTACCATTACTTATAACTAATTTGGGTATTATACTATTTTTAAATATAAGTGATAATATTTCACACAAATCAAAACTCAAATTATGCGCAATTACAGTCGCATTTGTATTCAATTTGTAATCCATTACGTAAAAATAAAATTCTTCAATAGCATTTAAACCATAGAAAAAATTTTTTGAACTATTGCATACAAAGCAGGGTTCAGAACTAAAAAAACATTTTTTACATCTGCGTGTACAATAAACGGCATATGTTTTGTGTAACTTTTTCTTTAATAAATTTTCAGTTTTTTTCTCAAATATCACATCGTTTATAATTATATTTTCCTCAACAGGTTGCATAAATGTTTCTGTATCATAAAATATTAGTTGGAAATCTTTATCTGGGGAGTTTTCTTCATATGGGACAGGTTTTTGAAAATAACACTCAAATTGATGATGTCTAAAAGATACATCTAGAGAGACAAGTTTTTGGCAATAATAACACTTTGTAAACCCGCAAATTTTATGATTTTGTCCTAAAGTTATTTTTCTTTGACATTTGGTACAAATTTGCACTGCCTGACAAACAGTTAAATCTTCTCTATTACTTAAATCATTTTCATCCATTTGAATTTCCCTTTCAAATTCTACAAACTGATTTTCATTAAATAACTCGTCTTCATTATTGAGGTACTCTTCATCTAAGTGTATTTGCTTTACATTAGATTTCTTAAATTGTGGAAAAATATTCACCAAATGATTTTGATAACAAACTTTTGTATAAAATTTCCTATTACATACATTACAAAGTATAGATTTTTCACCCAAATTGAATCTACATACTTTTGATGAATAACACAATGGGCAGTGACCTTTTCCACATCTACAAAATTGATTTCTGTTATATAAAAATGTAGAACAGCAATCAGTTACAGCATAGGTATTTGATACATGTGATATTGATTTAATTAACGCCACATGTTGGGCTTCTCCATAATACAATAAATCGATCCAAACAACACTTTTACCTGGTTTGTCTGGATACTTAAACATCATATTTAACCCACCTTCATCAAACTGCCAAACACGGGTTCCAAAATACATTTTTTTCATTTTTGGTTCTAATTTATTTAAAGCATTTACCAAAAATTTCACCTCTTTATTAATATCTCCAGACTTACCATATCCATATGCTTTAGCAAAATCTAAAAATCCACTCATTTCACGTTCCAAATTATTATATTTCCCAACCCTAGACCTCCGCATAATACGTCTAAAAAATTTAGTTTTTTTCGTTATTTTAGATATCACATGATAACGTCCAATATATAAAGCTATAGCTAAACATTTATCCTTCAAAGTATCACCACTCAGTTGTGGTGGATTTAGTATGCATTTATAATAATTTAACCTTTGTTCAACACTGGCTAATAATTTAAATTTATCACTAAATCCATTAGCTACATTTACATTTTTTTCCACAGTAGTAACATGAACAAAAAACCCATTCAACAATGAATGTTCTTCAAGTGCTTCTGATTGAAATATCAATTCCACTTTATTTAAAATTGCAGAAACTGAAAAATTTCGAATGTCTGTGATTTTTGACAAAATATACCCCTTATCGAATGCATTACTCATAATTTTCACACCTGCAAACATTCTGCGTTTATTCTCATCGGTTTCAGATAAACAATCTTGAAATACTTTTTTCATGCATTTTGTCAAAACATACTCCAAAAACGAAATCGGTTCTGATATTTTTTCACTTAAATTTTGAACAAACTTGACATCATACACAAAATATTTTACTAAAAACTTCCCATTTTCCTCCTTATAGGGTTCCATAATATCAAAATATTCCCCCCAATCAGGATTTTCCTGTTCAAAATCATTAATTATATTTTCAAAATAATTATACTGGTCCTGTATAGTTAAATCGTCTGCCTCAACATTATCGATTGTTTCATCATAATCTTCAAAATCTTCTTCAGGTATTATTTCATTATTATTGTATTTATCACCCTTAGAACTTTCGATATCATAATCGTCAGGTTCTGAATCAATTAGCGTGTATTCCATTGGTGGTACATCATAACACGGGTAAATTTCACCCTTTTTATCACACATATTTCCAAAACTGCGGAGAACAGTTGATGGACTGACAAAACTTTGTAAAACTACCTCCTTATAAGGCAAAACTTTGCGTGGGTGTAACTAAACATTACCGGATACATTCATTGAACATTGTATACTTTTGCACATGAAACGTATTTTTGTATCGCATGAAAACGTATATGTGTTTGTTAATATAAAATTTTGTTTACGATAATTTTCAATGCAGTGCAAACATGGTAACTTTTCGAGATTATAAAACAGCCCAAAATTGGAAAATATCATTCAGTCATCGAATCAAGCTATTATATAATTTAATACATCATCGATTGACTATCATATTTGGCGTTCAATTGACAAAGCGTAAGTTTTGAATTTTTCAATTTTAAATTCAAAATTAAAATTTTATTCACATTTCAGTTTTGAATGGATGCAACCTCAAAATATATCAATATTGAAATTGAATTATTAACACTACCTAAAAATTTTTATGTTCATTCGCGCATTAGTAGCAGAGCATTCTACAATTTATTTATAAAAAATAAAAATGAAATCATTAGGGATATATTTAAAATAGATAAAATTTCAAAAAAAATGCCAATATGTCGTTTAATTTCATTAATAAGAGATCAATGTAACATTTTACCCAGATCATTAAAACTAGATTTACTTTTAAATACACATTTTTTAAAACTTTCACTCGAAAAAATTTTTAAAAAATTCAATTGCCCGTTGATTGAAAAGAGTATAAACATACAAATATTCCATTACATTGAAGAAAAAAATGCATTTTCTAGTAATCAAATAGCATTTCTATCAGTGTGGTTGACAAATTTAAATATATGTCTAAATAGGAAAGATCCAATTTTTATATTTATACGTAACTCTGAACTTACAGATTCACTAGAATCTATTTCTACCGATTCAATTGAATAATGGGAAATTATGTTGCAAAAGTGGGTAGTAACAGTGATATTCTAAAAACTAAAATACTAGAAAATATTCATGATAATGATTTTGTCTACATTGCAAAATTTTTTTGGATGCCACGCTCAATGGACACATATAATAATCAACGACATATAAATTGTTGGATAAAAGACAAAGACCATTGCCTACCAGTTGATGAAAAAAGTTTCAAGACTAAACAGGATGCATTAAACTACGCACACCTGAAATATAGTGATACCTCTGATAGCATGATAATTTATTTTATTGTTTACAAACTCCGTATCGATGATATCGAAATCTGTAATTACTTTTAGGTAATCGAAATGAACGAAGAGAAAAATACAAAGATTGAAGTTAAACAAAATAAAAAGGAAAAAAGTCCCATGGAAAAACAAAAATGGACATACAGAAAGCTTTTGTTTGAGTGTGGATTCAAAAAATATCTTAGAACTACGAGAATATTAGAACCTCACTATGCATTCTTTTTCCTCACAATCAATTGGAAAAAAGATTATAAGTCAAATTTATCGAAAAAGGAAAAACTTAAAATATATGAAGAAATTTTTAATAAAAGTAAAATGGAAATATTCCCAAACAAAACAGCTGCTATAAATAAATATGTAGAAAAATTTGAAAATAAAAATATTGACAAATTTGAAAATCATTATATTTTAGGTATAAAAATACCAATAAAAAAGAAAGTAGATATATATGAAATTGAAAACTTGGAGGAATTTCAAAATATTATAAATAAAAATAAAGAAAAGTATAATACAGACACACAAAATACAACAAAAGAATGACAGAATTGCTATGTGAACTTATGACAGAGAATGCATATCCACCCGAAAAAGTAACAGAGAATTCAGTTGGATTCGACCTTCGCAGCGCTTATGATTATGTGATTCCCGGCAAAGAAAAAACAGTTTGCAAAACAGATTTACGTATAAAGTTACCACACGGTTGTTATGGTCGCTTAGCTTCACGTAGTGGTCTTTCATTCGGTTTCAATTTGGAAGTTGGTGCTGGTGTTATTGACAGAGACTACACTGGAAACATAACAGTTATAATATATAATCATGGCTTTTGTAAATATCACATATCGGCTGGTGATCGCATAGCGCAATTAATTTGTGAACGTGCTGCATATCCAAAACTTAAAATGGTTGATGATATTAATAACAAAATGGTTACTCGTAATTCTGGAGGATTTGGTTCCACTGGACTATAATGTTTCATATATATATCATGTGAATATCAATAAACATCAATATAAAGAGTGTCCATTATTGGATTGAAACAAAACGGTATCCTGCAGTCCAAAACAAGTAATATACTACTTATGTAATATCCAGCCAATGTCCAGCAAAATTCCACTGTTGAATGACCACTCTCAATGTATTAGCCTTTTTTATTACATTATTCAAGCACTATTTCATGCCCAGCTTCACTTGAAGTCATGAAAATTGGATGAAAAGCAATATACCTATATTTATGCAACATGTTGACATAAAAACATTTTTTGGGGGGCAGAAATCATCACTTATAATACTATCAGATGGC
Organism: Sphaerolaimus hirsutus; assembly: GCA_964036195.1. Classification (NCBI taxonomy): domain Eukaryota; kingdom Metazoa; phylum Nematoda; class Chromadorea; order Monhysterida; family Sphaerolaimidae; genus Sphaerolaimus; species Sphaerolaimus hirsutus. The sequence continues at coordinate 13,046,908 of OZ038454.1, read as the reverse complement.
ACTACCGCCATTATATTGCTATATATAACATCATAAAGTACTTGCCTGGCATATTTACGTGTATACATTGACAACATTGTAACTACATTTGGGTGCCTTTGAAAATTATTTTTATTAAATATTATTTATTAAAAAACGTCATTTTTAAACCCAGGTCATTGAAAAACACGTTTTTTCATCCCTTTTCGGGACCGCTATAATATTCCCGGACCGGGCCCAGGATCGGGACTGGGTGGTCTGGACCGGGACCGGGACCGGGACTGACTTTTCCAAATGTCGGGACCGGGACCGGGACTGGGGTGTCGGGACCGGGACCGCCCCAGTCCCGACTTTTTGCCGAACCATGTACCGGGACCATGTCCCGTTCGAACCCTAGTTCAGATGGGATGGGACTTTTTGGTAGGTAGTCAAAAATACTTTTTTACAGAAAAGAGAAAACAGAAAGGTAAAAAACTTTACTTGGTGGAAAATTGAAAACGGAAAGGTAAAACAATTATTGGCTGGAAAAACGTGAAAAGTGAAAAAAATATTGGCCGGAAAACAGAATAGCAAATATTTGTCCTGTTGAAAACGAAATGTTTACACCCTAAATTTTTGAGATCAGGATTGCCATTGGTAAGTTTTCTGTATTGAGATTTGGGTCAGTATTGAGGCAACAGTTTTGGGATCATTTTTGTATAAACCTGAAATGTTTTGAAAAAATAATTCTCAGCTTTGCATATGGTTCGCTCAGGTGTTCTTTTGCAAAATTTCATTCATAGGTGTTATTGCGACCTTGTTATTGCGACACAGATGGTTGTCGGACCGAAATGGGACACTTTGATTTTTTTCTTCAAAAACTGAAACGCGACAAACGGCGCTATAGTAAGTTGCCGATGGTCGCCACACTGGTGTATAGTAAAGGGGGGCTACACTCACCCCAAATTTCAGCTCTCTACACCCCACACAGCTGTAGATACAGCGCCCGTACTGTAACGAAATCAGGGGGCAGTCCCAAGCCCTGTAAAGTGTAAAATAAAGTGTCAAATGTAAAGTCAAATGTCAAATGCAAAGTCAAGTGTCAAATGTAAAGTAAAGTGTCAATTGTGTATTGAAATCTTATTTTTTGTATCCAAATCTTATGTTTTTGTATCCAAATATTTTTGTCAGTGTCAATTAAAACAAAAAAGAAAAGATTTTATTACTGAACTTTGCATGACAATTGACAGTTTACTTTGCACTTGACTTTACATTTGACACTTTACTTTGCACTTTACAGGGCTTGGGACTGCCACCAGATGGGTGCCGTACCTGTGTGGAACACCGAAAAAGTTCAAAAAATGTTGCATATATGGCGACCCACCCTGTAGTGAGTCGCCGTGGCGCCCCCATTGATGCGGTGTAGAGGGGGGTTACAAGCATATAACCCCCGGTTTTTAGCTTTCTACTCCCCCTGCAGCGAGAGCTAAGACATCCATAGTGAAAACCAAAATAGGGTGCCGGACCTGACCGGGAAGGTGTTTAGTTGACGTTTTTGAGGGGGGAGCTATTCAAGGTGGATAATCATTGTTAAAATTTTCAAGCATGTCTCAATTGACTCATTTCATGAAATATACTTTGTTAATGATACCTATATAATGCTATTTTTGTTCAAACTGGGCACACAGCAATTTATCATAAACTGATGGTAAATTTAAATGAGAAATTCACAAAATTATATTTGAAAAATCCCACATCTTGTGTGAGGGTGTGCCCAAGTATACTCACTATATATACCTAAGGGGGCAACCCACTCAACCTTGGTGCAGAAAAAAAATTTCCACGTTTTTTTTTCTGGAAAATATAAATGAGAAATCCATACAAATTTTTGTCAGACAGAAATTTTTGTCAGTTCAGACTGAAGTTTTTTTTTTCTAAATAAGTTTGGTTAAGGACAGTTTAGGCTGCTCAGTTTTTTGGATCATGAAGATGGCAACATCCTGCAATTCTTCCACCCCCTCAGTACCCCGAGAAGCCCCACCCACACAACGATGGCGTTGTTGATCAAACCAAAAAAAAGTTTTGAGCAAAACATAGATTTGACAAAACATGTCTTCCATCGACCCAAGTCGAGGCAGCACATGATCACCGTGATGGGCTCCATCAATGTCATGAGCAACACATGGCTATTCCTGTGCCACTTTTCACACATTTTGTTAATTATAGCAACTGGCAAAATTGGCACTGTGGAAAGACACCTTTTTTGAAATTTTTGAAAAGCTTGTTTGACTCCTGCATTGTGATGACACAACTGATAAAATGACAGTGTCCATTGTATGCAGGCACCATTTATCTCTTTAAACCTACGGTCAATCTATCTCGTCAATGGTTGATGTGCCCTGCAACTCGTGCAAATGGGCTGGACAAACAACAAGATCATGTCCATAAATTGGAAAATGATGATTTTTGCGATCTCAATCAAAATTCTGATGCTTCAAAAGTTCACAACACTGTTTGAACATGGGTTAATGACCCATATCTGCTATTTGGGGGAACTTTGCAGGGGGTGGTAGTGGTGGCGGACAGTGGGGGTAAAAATGTCCCCCAAAATGTGTAAAAACTTACTCACAGTCAAAACAGCGGTGAACAAGCAATGAGGAATTTTTAATCAAAAAAACACCAACACAAGTGGCATATCTATCGCTTGTGTTGGCAGTGCACCAAAAATGGCTGCACACTATCCCATATTGCTATAATGTGTGGGAATTGAAAATATCTCATTTATATTTACCAGCAAAAATTTAAAAAAATAAAAAATAAATGTCTGTCATTCCAGAAAGGGAGTGCTGGTACCATTCAAAAAATCACCCGTGATTTATATTTTCGAAAATTAAAATAAATATAAATATATATAAGATTTATATATATATATATTTTTTCAAATTCTCAGTGATATATTTATATATATTTTTGAAATTGCAAAAAACATCCACTGTGTGTAGTCCCCCTTTTACCAGCAAGAAAATGCAATGCGTAACACTGGTCCTGTGTAAACGTTTCTACCGAATTTCCTCGAAATACCCCCCCCCCCCTCGAAATACCTCCCTCAAAATAGGCACTATGTATTTGTGGTCTGCGAAATTCATAACAGACGTTCAAAACACTTACTGTGTTACGTTAGAACATCGTTTATACCATCCACAACCTTATATAAGGCTGTAAAAACTTATAAATGGTAGTTATTGTTGCATTTTTCACGTTTTTCCATCAAAATTTCCACTCTGAAAAAATAAACCCCCTGGGGGTATTTCGAGGAGATACGGTATATTGATAAACATCAATAAATATGGTTCAATTGCTGGCGCCATTTTGGCGATTTTTTCCAGAGTTGTTGACGGTACCGAACTTTTTCAAAAGTAAACGTAAATGTAAAGTATTTATTTTTTACTCACACATGCGTACATAAAACGTAAAGTATTTATTCTTTACTTTTACTCACGAGTAAGCGTGAGTAAATTACTTTTGTCCCTGGAAAACGTAAAAGTGCGTATTTTTGAGAAATTTTGCCTCAATTTTAGATCAAAATCACTACTTTATGAACGTTTTCACCGTCAAATTCACTAGTTTATTTTTTTGTCTATTTTTATACTATTTGGGATATTTTGTCCATATTTTGAACTTTTCGTACGCGAGTAAGTGAGTACCGGTATTTTTTTCGGGAGGAAATGTACTCGAGTTTCCATATTTGTCGAGTAAACGTAAATACGTTTTAACAACTATGATTTTTTCAGAAGGCGCCATAGCGACATTGGCGCCTGGCGCCATCTTCTGTGGCGCCCTTTGGCGCCCGGCGCCGTGTTTCTTGATGGCGCCACGGCGCCAATGCCACCTGGCGCCATTTTTTTGGCGCTTTTCCATCATTAAATATGACTAAACGGGGAATTACTCGAGGAAGGGAATTTATTTTTTAATCACGCATACAACAGGGGGAATTATTCAAGAGGAGTGAATTATTCGGGTAAATATGGTACATTTCGTACATAATTTATCGTTGCCGTTATTGTACATCATTTTACTCGCATTATTATACTTGGTCCTGCTCACGTGCTTGTATCCCTGGTTACACACTGAATTGACCGATTTGAATAGGTAGTTAATTCGTAATTTGGAAAATTGGTCGAATGGATTCATGAAGGTAAGTTTCTAGCTAATTTGTATCGGCATACCCTGTATGTATCATATGTCACATCAGGGTAAAATCATTAAGCTGCGTTTACACTGCGACTTGTGCCGACAATTTTAAAAAGTGAAAAAGTTCCATAATTTTGGAATTAAGTTCCATATCTGCGAGAAAATGCAGTGAAGTATACTCACTAGTTAACTACACTCACGTGCCAATTTGCAGATAAATCGTCCATGTCGTTCCAGAGTTATAAGCATTTCAAAAAATATTTCGCTTGTCGGTTCGCTTTTTTGGAAATATTTTAAAAATGCTTATAACTCTGGAACGACATGGACGATTTATCTGCAAATTGGCACGTGAGTGCAGTTAACTAGTGAGTATACTTCACCGCATTTTCTCGCAGATATGGAACTTTATTCCAAAATTATGGAACTTTTTCACTTTTCGAACTGTCGGCACAAGTCGCAGTGTAAACGCAGCTTTAAATGAATTGATGAATCAGTAAACTGCAGTGTGTTATGACTAGTGATGGAAAAGCGCCATGGCGCTGGCGCCTGGCGCTAGCGCCAAAGCAAAAAGCGCCATGGCGCTTTTGGCGCTTGGCGCCTTTTTGCTGTGGCGCTATTGGCGCTTGGCGCTGGGGTTTGGAAAAGCGCCATGGCGCTTTTGGCGCTTGGCGCTATGACGCCGTGGCGCCATTGGCGCTTGGCGCTAGTGTTTTAAAAAGCGCCATAAAAGCGCCAATAAGTACTAAAAATTCATTATTATTTTATGCAGAAAGACCTGTTTAGAATAATTTACATAAGTATATGTGCTACTGTAAATGTATTCCCGGATAAACATACCTTATCTTGATTACTTTGTAAACAATGTCCCTGTGATTGCATGGGTATTCAACGTTTGTCCCATCTGATCCGAATTATGTAAGGCTTTATGTGACTATTCATCGGACTGGTAACACTCTTCACATAGGTTTTAGCTCAATCACTATACTGAGCTCGTTCCTTGCAGTTTCGTTAAAGCAGGGTCAAAGGACCCTGTAAAGTGTAAAGTTAAGTAATACACATCATCCAAAATTTCGTAAATACAACTTTGTTAAGTGTCATGCGAAATGTCAAAAGTTCAATCAAAAAAATGTCTTTTTTTATTTTGATTGACATTTTACATCACATTTACTTCTCGACATTTGACACTTGATTTTACAGCGTGTGGAATCACTTTCTGAAGCCATTCCAACAATGGCAATAAAGAATAAAGACCTCAAAATCCTGTGTTCAAAAGCTACTAGCAAAACTCGAAACTATTCCAAAAAAATAAAACTTCATTTGAAAATTTGAAATTTATTCTTGGGGAAAAACAGATTCCCAGAGTAATTTTTAAAAAACCTAAAAAATCTTTGCACTTTTTACAGATGGTTTGGTATACTTATCCCAAACACCCAGCTGTAAAATATCATAACAAAAAGAATACAAGAACAAGAAGAACAAAAAGAAGTGACTGGAGTTGACTTATTTATATCTTGCGCCAAAAACAAATTAATAGCAGTGCATTAGCATGGCTGCTAGATGAGAAGCAAAAAATTTTGAGCGCTGGCGCTAATGGCGCTTGGCGCTAACATTCTCTGGCGCCATTGGCGCTTGGCGCCGTGGTCTAGAAAAGCGCCATGGCGCTTTTGGCGCTTGGCGCCATTATGCTCTGGCGCCATTGGCGCTTGGCGCTGGGGTTCGGAAAAGCGCCATGGCGCTTTTGGCGCTTGGCGCCAAAGTCCTGGCGCTTTTTCCATCACTAGATGACACAATCCTTGATTGATTGTGACTTAAAAAGCACCAAGAGTTTGGCACCAAGCTTCAAAAGCGTCACTGGCGCCTGACTTTCATTCAGCGCCACGTGCCAAGGACAATAACGCCAAGTGCAAAAAGCGCCATGGCGATCTTTTATTTCATGGCACCTTCACACACCTTGCATGGACACAAACCATAAAAACATCATGAATATTATGAATGAAAATAATGAAATACCGTATATCCTCGAATAAGACCCCCCTCCCCCTTGAATAACTCCCCCCTCAAAAACAATAACAAAGAAATAGCCCCCCCCCTCGAAAAACTCCCCCCTCTTGAATAAGTCCCCCCTCTGGGTGAAAAATATGCTATAAAATTTCCAAAAATAATCGATGAAAATACAAAAGAATGTGAACGTATGGCAGCGACAGCAGATAAATACATGACATGTACGCAGTGTATAAACACCTTTTTGTTGCTGTTGAACTGTTAAATACATTGATTACATAAGTTGACAGAATGCATTCAGTCCAAGTTTCTGAGGAAAAAATAACTCCCTCCCTTGAATAACTCCTCCCCTGGAATAAGTCCCCCCTCAAAAACTCTGACGAAAAAATAACTCCCCTTGGGTCTTATTCGAGGATATACGATAATTAGTAATAGTGAAATAAAGAAGATTAGCTTTAGGTAGATTTTCTTGCGGCAATACATTGGTTTTATTCTACTTTTTGTACTTGAGGAGTTTGATTCCGAAACCCGGTTATCTGCACGTTTTTGGGTTTTTTGAAAATCGCATTTGAAACTTTGACATTGGCCCGAGTATAACGATGGCCAAAAAAGATTCGAAAATTCGAAAACATTTTTGAATTTTCGAATTTTTTCGGAATTTTCGAATTTTTATTTCACCCCTAGAAAAAACACTTAAAAATCGATTTATTTTTCAAAAAATTCGAAAATTCGAAAATAGTTTTCGAATTTTTCAGGCAATTCAAAGCAACAAAACGCATTCTTAAGTTCAACGTGCCAAATAAACCGACAATTGATATGTGGCGCGTATGAAAAAGCGAAACGTAACAAAAAAAATTGAAATGTCATCCGCGGCGGAAGAGACAAGAAGTCGACACATCCGTTTTTATACCGTATTTCCTTGAAATATTCCCTCCCATCAAAATACCCCCCTCAATATTTGCCCCATGAATTTATAACCCCCCTCGAAATACCGCCCCCAAATTTGGTGTATACAGAACGTTTGTGTGATTTGTTATCTGGGAAACACGTTAAAAACAATGACTGTGTTGCGTTAGAACAGTGTTTGTACCGTCTACGTACTTATATAAGTCTATAGAGTCTTATAAATGGCGGTTTTTGTTGCCTTTTTTACATCTGTGTTACTTACAAAAAAAACTATTTAGCACTGGGATTTCAGAAAAATCTCTGGCAAAGTAATAGACCCCCAGGGGGGGGGGGGGTTAATTCAAGGAAATACGGTATTCGATGCCAATATTTTATTTGATGCCAATATTCTATTTGATGCCAATATTTTATTTGACACCGATTTTTAAATTGTTGTTTTTATTGCCTTTGCTGCGTTGGTGAATTGAATGTGTCAATGTGTGAATTAAATGAAGAAGCAAGACACTGGTATGAATAACTCCTTCCGCCATTTTTAATGCTAAATTATGGTAAAAATAAAGTTATAAAAACTGAGGAGAATATGAAAACAGTCCAAATAATGTGTTTAAAGCTTCAGATTCAATACTTTTCCAAAAAAATTCGAAAATTATTTGAAAAAATTCGAAAACTGGCCAAAAAAATTCGAAAATTGCTAAAAAAGATTCGAAAATTCAAAAATTAAATTCGAAATTCGAAAATTAATGTGGGGAAAAATTCTAAAATTCGAAAATTAATTTTAGAAAAAACACTTAAAAATTTAAATACTTTTTTCTCGGGGGTTTGCCATCGTTACCCGAGTAGCATGGTTTGAGTGACAACGCTCGCTCAAAACTTTTCGAAAACGCCATGAATTTATCTACATTTCCCATATTTACAACCCTCTGGCTGGCAAATATGGTTAAAGTTATGGCCACTTGATTGACATCGACTCAACATACGTACATGCAGATTTGTTCCTTAACGGGTTTCGAGTGCAAACTCCATTTTTGTATGGTGATTTTGACACCTCTTGGCCAAATCCTTAATGGGTTTCGGATGCAAACTTTTTAATCTGCAGATAACGGGTTTCGGGTGCAAAAAATGATAGGTTTTTTGTATATAACGGGTTTCGAGTGCAAACTCACCTATTTTGGGCTGTAGATAACGGGTTTCGGATGCAAAGTTGCATTTTTTTCAAAAATCGGTATATCTGTATCTCGGGAACGGTATGAGATATTGAGGTAATTTTTTTTATCATGAAAAAAAACGAAAATATATATCAGATCCGCACTTAACTCATTTTTTTCACTTTTGCACTTAACGGGTTACGGAACCAAACGCCTCACTTTTGCATGTATCAGATTGATGATATCCCTAAATGGAGGACAGGACTAGCAATGGGCACCAGAAATACCGTATTACCTCCAATTGTAGGCATACCCTCTACAAAAGGTACCCTCTACTTGAAGGTACAACTTTAGGCATTTTTAAACTCGACGAAATAGAAGGCACGCCTCCAATAGAAGGTACAACTTTAGGCATTTTTAAACTCGACGAAATAGAAGGCACGCCCCCAATAGAAGGTATGCCTCCAATAAAAGGCACAGTTGCATGCCAAAACGCATAAAACTGTATAAAAGTGGCCAAACATGGCGGACAACGATTGAAATGTCGCAACCGACCGAAATTCCTCATGTCGCAGTCAACAACGGTGGCAGCAGCAAGCAAACGACGAGCCCGTGTCGGGCATAGGCTATGAACTTTCCGTTTTCCACAGAACTAACGATGGCAAAAAAATCGAAAATTCGAAAACATTTTTCGAATTTTCGAATTTTTTCGGAATTTAAGAATTTTTATTCCACCCCTGGAAAAAAACACACTTAAAAATCTATTTTTTCTCAAAAAAATTCGAAAATTCATAAATTCGAAAATAATTTTCGAATTTTTCAGGGAATTCAAGGCAACAAAACGCATTCTTACATTAAATGTGATAATTCAATCAATATTTTATATGAGGTGCGTCTGGAGAACAGTAATGTAAAGAAAAAACAACGTAAAAAGCGTTGAAACGGTGTAGGTAACAGATCCGACAGATACGTTGAGGAATGCACCCAGCATACTCTAGTTGAGTGGTTGAGCTAATTCTGTTAAAACAGGCACTTATCCATCAAAAAGTTAGTCTTGACTCTTGAGTTGTTGTTGCAAGTTGTTGAACTGTCCAACAAGTCCATCAGTTGCCACTTCCAGTTTCAGATTCTGTAAAATACCCTGTAGAATGTCAAATGTCATGTAAAGTGTCAAAGTTGTGGAAAATGGCAAACTTATTTGTGCAAAATTTACTTAACTATACCCAAATTACAAAATTACAAAAAACACCTAAATACCCACTCAGAGGGTTTATCTTTTCAGGGTGGACGCTCAGACCCAGTGCCAGCTCCACAAAGTGAGAAGTGAAATGGAAAAGGGAAGTAAAAGTGCACAGGCGAAGTGAAACGGCAAGTGAATTGTCAAAAGTGAAGTAAAAAAAATAAAATAATAAGTAATTTCTATTCACTTTTGCCATTTCACTTGCCAATTCATATGCCGTTTCACCTCGCCTTTGCGTTTTTACTTCTCCTTTGCCATTTCACTTCTCATTTTGCAGTAACTTTGAGGGGAAAAGGATATTTTATGGGGAGGTGGGGGGTTTTCAAAGAAATAAAGTGAGTTTAAGAGTGATCCAAATGTGAAAACTACCCAAGTACTGTTTTTAAAGCTTCAATTTCAATATTTTTCCAAAAAACTCAAATATTATTTGATTTTTTTTTTGAAAACTAGGCAAAAAAATTCGAAAATTGTCCAAAAAGATTTGATAATTCGAAAATTCCAAAATTAAATGCGAATTTCGGAAATTTATTGGAGGAAAAATTTGAAAATTTGAAAATTCACTTTGGAAAAAACACTTAAAAATTTTAATACTTTTTTTCAGGGGGTTCCATCGTTACACAGAACAAATTTTTACCTTCTGCCTTCCATTTTTTTGCTGCTAAATTTTTTACCGTTCCGTTTTTCTGGTCCATTTTTCCATCGTTTCAGTTTCAGTTTTTCCACATTTTTTCCATTATTTTTCCGATCTGTGTTTTATCTTTTTCTAGTATGGTATTTTTCAGTCCCTGGTTCTTGTGTTGTGCTGCTTCAGCCTTTTTATCTGTATCCAAAAAAACTTGTACCGTATTTCTTCGATTTGATTGATGTGTTCATTCACATTGGCTTGCTCGTTTACTTTGTCGGGTCTGTTGGCCATCCGAATAATACATTGACATGTTCAAATATATTGACGTATTAAAATAGTAATATTAATCCGCTCTAACAACATAATAATAAAAAAATATGGTTAACAGATTTATCCATTTAAGCCGGAGTTACAGCATAACGATAAATAGAAGGTGAAGCGATAAATACATGTCGCCGAAAAGACGATTACCTACTCAAGAACGCTTGTCGAGTACGGCATGAATGTAACAGAGTGAATGAAATTTGTTCACTCTCGTTCACTTAAATAATCGGATATAAAATGCATAGTTGTTAAAACGTATTTACTTTTACTCGATAATTACATATACTCGAGTACAGAGTAAATACGTTTACGTTTCCCCCGAAAAACGTTTCGGTACTCGCTTCTACGGATACTTTTTGAAAGTACTTGAGTACAGAAAACGTATTTCAGGTCGTCTTTTATATAGATTTTTAAGGTATAGAAGTGGAAAAAGGGAGAAAATATGCTGAAAATATGGGAAACTAATCGAAAATCGGTACAAAACAAATATACAGTCAAAAACTCGCAATATACAGGATCGTCTCGCATTGGATCGCCCTGGACGATCAGTTAGCTTTCAGCTGGTGTAAAAAAGCCTGGAATTTATTCTAGCATAAAGTTTTACTGCGAAATGGATTGCTTAAAGGTGGTTCCAGACCAGTACCAATAAATCAGTTATTTATGTCTAAAACTCAACATGCACGATCCACCGTTTCCAAAGTTTAGATTTTTCTATGAAATTTCATTGTAAAATCAGTTAAAAACATAGAGTTGCAGACATGTATCATAATCCAATTTTATGTAATCAATTTCGCAGCAAACTTTTATCCTTGAATTTAACGTAAAGCTGTAATTACAGCTTATATACCTTGACTTAACCCTCACAATTCCAGACACTCCAAGGGAGACGAACCTGAAACGGAAAAAAAACTTTCCCTACAACCCAATAAAACGTCACTGAAAAATTCATTATTTTCATGTTTTCAATTTTTATTATTCAAAATTCATGTTCAATCGTCAATTTTTCTCAAACATTTATTATGTGCGAGATGTTTAAATGAAATTTGAATGAAAAACGTTGGAAAAAATGGTCCACAGACAAATACCCTCAAATCAAAGACATGTTAATGCCCTATAATCAATTTGCCATCGGTCATTGCATGCAATGAGGAATGTCACCACAATCTTATGAAAAAGGTAACATTTGCCTGGAAAAAAGTGCACGGTCTTACATTTGCTTGAAAAGAATCTGCTCGGGACTGCCCCATTGTTGTCAAAACGTATTTACTTTTACTCGATAAATACGTATACTCGAGTACAGAGTGAATACGTTTACGTTTCCTCTGAAAAAAGTTCCGGTACTCGCTTTTACGTATACTTTTTGAAAGTACTCGAGTACAGAAAACGTATTTCAGATCGTCTTTTATATATATTTTTAAAGGCATAGACAAAAAAAGATAGGAGAAAATACGCAAAAATATAGGAAACTAGTCGAAAATGGGTATAGAACCAATGATATAGTCAAAAATTGCGTAAAACAAGCAAAAAGTTACAAAAATGAGTGATTTTGAGCGAAAATTTTGGTGACATTTCTCAAAAGTACTCACGTTTACGTTTTCTGAGGGAAAAGTACGTTTACTCACGTTTACTCATGAGTAAAAGTTAAAAATATTTACTTTACGTTTTCTGTACTCAGGGGGTGAGTAAAAAATAAATACTTTACGTTTACGTATACTTTGAAATAAGTTCGGTACTTTGAACTCAGAGGTTCTCTGGTTCTCAGAGCTGCTCTGACCTGACTAGTGGTGGAAAAAGCGCCAAGACTTTGGGGGCAAGCTCCAAAAGCGCCATGGCGCTTTTCCGAACCCCAGCGCCATGGCTCTTTCCATCACTAGACCGAAATACGTTTGACATCTGTTTACATGTAAACGATGATTACATTCACCAACACATTTTATAGTAAATATTTTATCAATATCGTTATTCACACGACAAGTAGTGCCGTCCTTACATCGGGCTCTAGGAGGCCGTGCGCTTCTGTTGTCCACACTCCAGTGTCGGGGTCCATCCTGTGCGTTTTGCCAACTGCGCCGGACAGGTCCCTACCTCCAATGGCGTACAGGGTGTCCCAATGCACAGCTAGTCCCAAAAAACGTGTACCAATTGCTAATTGCTCATTCAATGTTGTCCATGTACCGCCATCAAAACTATAATAAAAGTTTAAACCTCACAAACCTGACCTGTTCAAATTATTTCACTACCGTATTTCCTCGAAATACCCCCAGGGGGTTTATTTTTTCAGAGTGAGTTTTTTGAGGGGGTGGGTTAAACGAGGGAGGGGGTACTATTTTGCCAAACATTTTTCGAACTGCCAGTACTAATTTGTTGTTTGTAATGTACGCAGATGAAAAAAATTCAACAATGGCCCTACACACACTACTTTTCGCCGTGACTGATGTGAAAACTTAAATGGCGGCATGGCAACATCCAGCATCCTCTTATTGTATGCTAATTGTGTTTTAGTTTCCAAATTTTCAAATTTTAACTTTCATTAATTTAAATTCAAATTCAAATAAATCAAATCATTCAACTGTGTTCATTAATTTGCATTTGAAAAAAATTCAGTTTTCACACGAAGTCACGTGAAAACTATTGTGTGTAGGAACAATAAGCACAATGTATAAGGGTCAATAGATTTATACACTAGCGATTAGAATAGTTGAGACTCTCCTTCATCGTATCATAAGGGAAATTTGTTCAGGTGAGGTCCGACTGTGTTCGCGTGCACGTCACTCCTCAACCACTGAGCAAAAATTGTTGATATTTGAACATAATGTAATTCTATGTCTGGGCCAATCTTTATACGACTCCCCTGTCCTAAGATATGATGGGTCAGAAAAAAGTAAATTTTTCTAAAAAATTTTGGGTGTCGCCCAGAAATAACAAAATTTGCACGTCAATAACTCGTCCATTTGTCGACCGATTTTTGTCAATCGACTTTTAAAAATGATCACAAATGATTGGAGAGTTCATTTTTGAGGTCAAATTGGTGATGTAGAATTGTGCATATATCGATGCGGGGCTGCGGTTATTGATACAGATGAAAGGCAGAAGTTTGAAGTGCTATAACTTTTGATTTGTAGAGATATCGATCTGATTCTTTCTGTATTGTGTTTCTCTCAATCAAGAGTATACGCTAGCATGCTCAGAAAAAAATGCATAACACACATTAGAAACAATGATTGTGTTCAACGATGGAAAAAAACACAGAAATCGAACACAGAAACTCATTGAGTTTCTGTGTTTTTGTTTTACACAGAAACACGGAAACTCACAAATTTTGAAAAACTCAAAACTCAAATGAGTTTTTTTTTGGAGAACACAGAAACACAGAAACACGGAAACACAGAAAAGTTTTTTGAGTTTTTGAGTTTTTTTCAGCGAAGTGGTTGAACACATTTTCAAAATGCACATGAATTCAGTTAAACTAAACAAGATAAGATATGAATGTATGGCATGTAAATATGTTCATAATGTATTCAAATTTTATGATGGAACAAAAAATAATTTAAGGATGGCATGCACATCTCCTGGTGGACATGTTCAAATATAGTTGTAGTTCAAATCCATCCTGTAGTCTTCCATACAGTGCACATCCATTGAAGAATTTTGGAGTACTGCGTAAATTGTCCTTTGTGAGCATTTTGTTGATGCTGGTGTTGCGATGTGGGTGGATGTCCTCATTGAGGAAATTTTTATGGACTTTTTTGACACTTGAATGAATACACATATGTTATGTGGGGTTAAAACATGTGCAAAACCAATATTTTGTAAGAAAACCGCTGTTTCCACATCAAAATGCTGTAAATCAGATTTTTTTGGGGGGAAAACTCGAGTTTTTTGGACAGAAACTCGAGTTTTTTAGAAAAAAACTCAAAAAACTTGAGTTTTAACAAAAAACACAGAAATAAAAACAGAGTTACTCAAGTTTTTTTTCGATAAAAAACTCAAAACACAGGTATTCATTTTTGAAAAACTCAAAACACAGAAAGTGTTTTTTTTTGGAGAACTTACCCATCGTTGATTGTGTTACGTTAGAACGTGGTTAATACCGTCTACATACTTATATTAGGCTGTAGACCCTTATACATGGTGGTTTCTGTTGCTTTTTTCTACGTCTGCAAACGTTTTTAGTACTGGGAGTTCAAAAAATCTCTGGCGAAATAACCCCCCCTCGAAATGCCCCCCTTAAAATCTCACTCTGAAAACATAAACCCCCTGGGGGTCTTTCGAGGAAATACGTCGTTTCCAAATATAATGTCGAAATTTCTGAGATATTAAATTTTCAGGAAGTTTCCGATCTTTTCCTACCAGAATTATAGCTTTGAATAATTTGGAACCAGTTCCTCACCATATTTTCGTCTTTTTCAGTGAGATTTCATTACCGTATTACCTAGAATTATCCCCTGAAAAAATTAACCCACCCCTCGAATTAACCCCCCTCCCCTCAAAATGGGCTGGGGAAATAATAAAGATTCCATGGATTATTTGAAATCGAAACACAGTCAATAAGCAGTGTTTTAAGATATAGTTTTAATATATCATTAACACTCACACCCCAAGCTAACCGGAGGCAAGTAGAATAAAATCCGGGGTCATAACCTCCACAAGCATAAAGTGCATCATGGTACTCAATACAGCTAGCCCAACGCCGAAAATTTGGCAGTGGTGATTCCGCTCGCCATTGTGTCAGAGACTTATCAATAGAATATGTTCCTGTGCGGTGTGTGTCGTGTGATGAGAACTTTTCTAAACACCTACCTAACTATTCCTAACATTGGATTGGTGTTAATAAAAAATAATTATCTCTCTAGACATATGTTTCTTCAGTAGAGAGGAGTAACGGCTCGATAACACACAAATATAAAGTACAGAAACTCACTGAGTTTTTGTGTATGTCTTACATTGAGACACAAGCATACATACTTCTTCAGCATTCTTCAAAATACCCCCCTCGAAATACCCCTCTTCTCGAAATACCCACTCAAAATGACCACTATGAATTTATTAGCCCCTCCCGCCTCGAAATAACCCCACAAATTGAGTGTACAGAGAACGTACATGAGAAAACTATAGTTTGTGATTCAGGCAATGCAAAAAACACGTTAAAAACAATGAATTGTTACATAAGAACAGTGTTTATGCCATCTACATACTTATAAGTCCATAGACTCGTATATATAGCGGTTATTGTTGCATTCTTCTACATCTGCTTACGTTACAGACGACGATTTAGTACTGGAATTTCAAAAAAATTCTGGCGAAATAATAAGCCCCTCTCGTTTACCCCCCCCCTCAGAATTCTCACCCTGAAACAATCACCCCCGGGGGGTATTTCGAGGAACAAGGTACTACTACTTGATTATTGTCTTGTCTTTTTAACATTTGAATAGGTAATAGATAGGCCGATGCAGTGATGTTTATGTGGCGGCAATCACCGTCCCCTTAAAATTTCATGCAATTTTAGCCCGTAAACAGCAAAAAAAAATGCCATGGAAAAGCCAGTAAAAACATTACCTAATTTTTTTTTTTGAATGACTGTTTATATTTTTCACCATACCTTACAGGGTCTTTGAGGGCACCCTGGCATAAAAAAATTTGTGAGGGGAAAACCGCTGTTGTTGCATTGAAACACTGTCTCTATGTAGAAAATCTGTCTCTATGTAAAGTTTCCGTTGCATTTTATGTTACGTTTAACTTGTCTAGCTTTAAGTCGTTTCGTTAGGCCACGTCGTGCCACCCCACTAACGGACGTCCCTGTATCCACCAATCACGTAGATTCTTTGCTGAAATCTGCACATTCCATAGTCATATCTGGTCTGTGGTAAATTGGGAGATGCCGCAGCATTGGTCACACCGGTGTCCATATTGTAGCTGAAAAATAAACACATACACGAATGGAAATCTGAAAGTATATTCGTCTCTTGTCAACGATTTGGGCATATCTACAACTAAATGATATTTAATCAGATCTAAACTAAATACATTTACCTGTAATGGAGCGATTACAGCTCGGACTTAAAATTCCAGCATAAAATTCCATCGCAAAATTGATTACTTGAAAGTGGATGACGATACAGGTCTGCAATTTTTCATGGACAATATGTTTATCAATACCTTCATTGTGACCAAGGGTCATCGTCCACGGTCACTTCTATTTGATTCTGAAAATTCAAAAATTTAGATGTTACGCTGCAATTTTACGCCAGCTGAAGAAAAATCAATTCTACACTATGTCATTGCATGCAATCACCTGGTGTAGCTGATTTATCGATTGATTTTTCTTCAGCTGGCGTAAAATTGCAGCGTAAAATCGAAATTTTTGAATTTTCAGAATCAAATAGAAGTGACCATGGACGATGACCCTTGGTCACAATGAAGGTATTGATAAACATATTGTCCATGAAAAATTGCAGACCTGAATGATCATCCACTTTCATGTAATCAATTTTGCGATGGAATTTTATGCTGGAATTTTACGTCCAAGCTATAATCGCAGCATAAAGCCAGAATTACAGCTCAGCGGCATTTGACGTGAAATGATGACGTCGTAAAATTGATTACATCAAAATAGACAAAGGTACAACATTGAAATTTCAGAATTAGATAGTTCTAGTAATTGTGTGTAATTAGCATTGAAAAAAATGACCGATTTTGAGAAAATATAATTAAATATTATCTCAGAAAATCTCTCAAGAAAAAAATATAATTAAATCTTTCGGATCATTTTCAAAAATATAATTAAATCTCTGAGAAAATCTCTTGCACTTCAAAAAAATCTCATAAAATCACTCAACTTGAAGTATGATTTTATCGTTATTCAAGGTGTTTGAACCATTGATAGTACACACATTATGTATTGTTTAACCTTTTCATTCACAATTTCATATGATAACAGCATATTGTCTACTGATGGCACACTTTGTACTACCATGTATTTAGTATCTGAATAATGAACAAAAATATGGTTTGGCACATTTTTATTCATAGTAGAGTACAGTACTTTCACATGTGATGATCTCCACAGAATTTATCAGATGACTTTTTCACCAAAATTTGGTAACTATTTTTCCAAAGCATGCTGTCAACTCTTTAGTTGTTAAAATGGCTAGAACCCAGTGCATAAGTTTACCTGTTGCGCAAGTAGCAACATCCATAGTGCCAATGTAATGTAGACCTGGTGCTTAGGGACAGCCCCATACTTGAGCACTGGGTCTTAATGGGACTGCAGGATTCAGTAATGTTGAGGGGTTAAAACATATTTATGTTTACTCAAAAATACATACCGTATTTCCTCGAAATACCCCCCCCCCCTTGAAATACCCCCCCCCCCCTCGTTTGACCCCCCCCCCTCTCGAGACCACTATGAAACAATCACCCCCCCACTCGAAATACCCCCCCCCAAATTGAGTGTAAAGAGAACGTACATGACAAATACGGCAGTTTGTGTTCTGTGTACTGCAGAACACATGTTAAAACAATGTCGGTGTCACGTTAGAACAGTGTACATACCATCTACATACTAATATTAGTCTACAGAACCTTATAAATGGCAGTTTTTGTTGCATTTTTCGACGTCTGCGTACGTTTCAGACGACAATTTCGTACTTGGTTTTCAAAAATTTTCTTGTGAAATAATAACCCCCCCCCTCGAAATACCCCCCCCCATCGTTTAACCCCCCCCCCTCTCGGGACCACTATGAAACAATCACCCCCCGGTGGGTATTTCGAGGAAATACGGTAGGTATACTTGAGTTCTGAGTAAATACATCTAAATTTCCTCTGAAAAAGTACCAGTACTCTCTTTTATGTATACTTCTTGAAAGTACTTGAGTACAGAAAATGTATTCCAGATAACTTTTTTATTGGCTCTTTTACTTTATTTTATGCCATAGAACAGAAAAAGGGGAGGAAAAACTAGAAAAAGGGGGGAAATAGCCAAAAATGGGTTTATAAGCAAATATATAGTAAAAAATAGATGGAAATTTGTAAAAAAGCACATGAACTAGTGAATTTGAAGGTGAAAATGGGCAAATATAGGTAAAGAGATTTTCTTGAGAGATTTTCTCAATCATGAGAAAATATAATTAAATCTCTCTGGAAAATCATGGAAAAAATATAAATCTCAGAAAATCTTATATTTTCTGAGATTTTCTGAGATTTTTTAAATATAAATCTCTCAGAGATTTTTTCAATGCTATGTGTAATGTCCCAAAAAATTTTTATCAAATAATCATTATTCAAGTAGTTATTAATTTAACATCAAAATTTTTTGGTGACGTAAAATGTTTGACGTGAAATGTTGACGTAGAATGTGTAAATTTTGACGTAAAATTAATAACTTATTAAATAATAATTATTTCCTTAATTTTTTTAGGACATTACACACAATTACTAGAACTATCAAATTCTGAAATTTCAATGTTGTACCTATGCCTATTTTGATGTAATCAATTTTACGACGTCATCATTTCACGTCAAACGCCGCTGAGCTGTAATTCCGGCTTAACGTGTCCTTTGCCAAGGCTTTGACTTACATTGTGCCAGATCGGTAGCGAGAATAAAAAAACTCAAAACAGTAATTTGCACTTAAATTAAATGTATGGCGACACGTGAAACATATCATCAGATTTGGAAAAGCGTTTTAAATATTTTTTTGTGAAATAAAGAAATACTGTATTTCCTCGAAATACCCCCGCCCTCGAAATACCCCCCTCAAAATGGGCACTATGAATTTGTGGTCCGGGAAATGCATAACAGACGTTCAAAACACTCACTGTGTTACGTTAGAACATCGTTTATACCATCTACATCCTCATATAAGGCTGTAAAAACTTATAAATGGTGGTTATTGTTGCATTTTTCACGTTTTTCCTTCAAACTTTTCACACTGAAAAAATAGACCCCCTGGGTAATTCGAGGAAATACGGTAGAAGCACCCACACAAAACATGTTGCTACCGCGTATCCATTAGCGTTGACACCACCACAAAACAGTGCAATATTGTCAAAGCTGACACCAGCTCCCCTTGTAAAGCGATAGCTGCTACTGACAATTGGCATTGAACTCGTTGTGTAGTCGGTTGTGTTGATTTTGAACACCCTCCAGCCGACAGTTCGTGAAACTGTATAAGTATTATTCTACCTACACTACAGTAACCGGTATAGGTAGGTACGTAATTATTGATAGAATTCTCTGAATACCAACTTATCATATATAGGTACTCGAATAATTTCCCTCCTTGAAGCATTCAATTCCCCTCCCCCTTGCATAATTCCCCCTCTTAGATGAGTGAGCAAAAAATTCCCCCCCCCCCTCGAAAACTCCCTCCCTTTAGGTATATGATAAAATTTATCCACCAATTTGAACCAAAATTGCACGTTATTTAGTAAATAAAGCATATTAGCATGAAATAAGTCAATAGAAACATGCTCAAAATTTTTGATGACATACCTAATAATTACCCTCGAATAGTCCCCCATCAAAGAAGTCTGATGAAAAAATGATTCCTAGGGGGGATTATTTTGAGTAAAGACAGTATATTGCCAACACACACACTACTTTACCAACATGGAACGCTCGACCATTTTGGTAAACTTTTTTTACAAAACAGTCTGAAACACTGTATAACTATGTTTCATATTGTTTTGTCAAAACAGTTTACCAAAATGGTCGAGCATTTCATGTTGGTAAACTAGTGTGTGTGGGCCCAATACCTTAAGCGAGTTTTGCAAAGTTGGGTCTGAGCTCATGCAGGGTAAACCCGGCGGACATGAAACACTACAATGTTGTTTGACTAAATTCCTACTACTTATGTCTGACATTCTAGTCTCAACGGACGGATTCAATTCAGATCACAGTTGATTTTACTCTATCCAACGTTTTTAATAAGATAATGGTCGATGTGGATCTTTTTGGCCCAGTGATAACGTTCCATGATCAATATCTCACCGACTTAATCAATATTTCATTAAAACACGCACCTTGAAAAACGTAGACATAATTATTATATGCCAAAGCAATTGGTTGCTGCACGTATGTGAATGATGACGGAAGTATCGAGTTCTCAATGTAGTAGCTGGGCCTACCAGGGACGAACTCTGTCCATGATTTTTGTGGATCATACAGACGCCATGCCCAAATTCCTGTAGTGTTTGAAATCTCCAAAGTATGTTCTTATAAAAGCTCCAAGATCCCAAGCAATGTACAATTGCCACGACGTTGCTAATATGATACAAAATATAATCTAACCCCTTAATATAAATACGAAAAGTTGGCGGCAGTCAAAAGTAGCACATGCAGGAAAATTGCTTGTGGAGTGCAGAGCTGATATTGGGTATTTTATTTACTTTTACTCTAAAATATGTGTGCTGAGTAAATACTAGTGATGGAATAGGATAGCACCACTTGAGGGCGACAAAGGGCGCTGCGCCATGGCGCCATTGGCGCTTGGCGCCCTATTTCTGTGGCAACGTTGGCGCCTGAGGCGCTACACACGCTAGTTGACATTGATTCTAATGTCAACTCAGAGTCAACTCTGTTTAGTTGACACAAACTGTTTCTGAGTAGACATTTATGTTACTGTGTACGCGTTAACAGAAAGAAATGCTCACAGGAAATAATAGATATTATTTTTAGAAAATTCAATGTTTTGATATTTTAAAGTTATGTTTTACTGCAATTCAAATTGTGTAACACATGTCATATGAGAGAGGAAAAAATATAATACCATTTAAAGAAAATTGTAAAGAATGGAAACATATTTGACTTATGAAAATGATTTTTGGAAATGAGCGAAAAATTGCTGAGTTGAGCACGAATTCATGAATTTGACAAATACAATCACAATGAAATGTCAATTGAGCAATTTTGCCAATTTATACATGATGTGGGATTGATCCCTCCTGGGCACGTTTTGTCGGGTTCCCTTTTGGAACGTATTTATGTTGATCTGTGACATGTAAAAGAGGTCGCCATCATTGTCAATAAATCTATCTAAACAACACTTCGGGCCACGTGTCGTCATCTGGTGGACGTGCTGGGGACTTGGCTAATATTTCTACCTAGAAATTTACCGCTAATTACCCGTGTTAGTAATATTCCACTATAATCTGGCAGTTCTATGTGGGCTAAAATTTTGCTGTTGGTGTCTATCGCCACTATGTCGATATCGTCGACATCGACAGCTGAACTGGCAGATTCGCAGCGCCATACAAGGCAACATTCTGTCAATGCGTTACCACTGCCCGGGCGACATCCTGAAGTGGGCAGACGTATACAGGATAACCAGCTGCGTGCGCTAAGGGGCCGTTCAGGCGTTAGTCATGTGAACCGGGTGGTTAGAAATTCTAATGCAAGTGTTTGTAGTGCGCTGTCCGAGCGAGCGAGCGAATATATTCCGAGCGAGCAAACTGCAATCAAATCGGGGTTTGATGTGATGGTTCATGCTAATTCTGAACCGTTTTTTGTGAATGGTGGTTCCGATTTGCAGACTATGTATGATTTTGTCAAGTGTAGGACCCCGGAAAAACTGCACGTTGCAGTGAAACGAAATGTGAAAGTGTATCTTGCACCTCCCATGCCATTATGTGTGTTGAAGCACTCAGACGTCGATAATTATTTGCATGAATGTGATCAGGGACAAGACCAGTCCAGTGATCAAAACATACACAATTTGCTAAGTAGTTCAGCCCCCTCGGCCGCGGTGGGTGGCCAACATGAAAATAAAACAAATGGTAAAGACAGTGATGACACGACAGAGACACTTATGCAGGAATTTGATGGCTTACAGGCCCGTTTTGATGCACTTCGCCAACGCAGGGTTTTTTGTGATGTGTCACGCGCACCCCAACCACTTAATACACCCTCTAAATCCATTCCACTGCAGTCAAGCTGTTCTACGGCTGTATTGCCAGTTAATTGCAATGTATCTACTCAAAAATCTACAAAATTTGTCAACGTGCAGGCCAACCAAGTGGATCAAGTGTCTGAAGGCGACCCCTGGTTGCTTCGTGATTTTTCTAAACTGCAACAAGCCGCTATTGGTTCTACTAAAATCAAAACAGAATTGCTCCAGTATTGGATGGTTGCCAAGCCACATATACTGGATAAGGTGCCGGTATTTTCGGGAAAGTCCGACACATTAACTTTTTCGGAATGGCGTTGCGCAGTCCAAATCGCTAGTCTATCGGTGGCCGATGCAAGTTTAATGCAACATTTTTGGCTTGAAGCTTTCACTACCAAATTGAAAGGCGACGCCTATAGGGTCTTAACTACTCTATTTGAACCAGCCGATTTAATGGACCACTCTAAAGTTTTACAAGAATTGACATCTGTTTTCAAAGACATCAAAAAGCTATATTCGGTGCAAGCATGGGATAATGCTTCTATGCTTCGCACCGAGAACTTCATGGACTTTTATTTACGGTTGCTGGCTAAAGTCCCATCTGATTTCCAAGAATCAATGAATTTCAATAAACATTTGATTGAAAATTTGGTGGCAGTGAAGCTTTGGATGAAATTTGATGAATCTCGTTATGACAAGTACATAGTCGCTAATTTTAGGAACGCTATGAAAGTCAACAAAATGCTGTTGGTGCAGACGGTACAGTTAATGGAGGAATATTTCGCCAGTGTGAAAAAACCAATTGTTAACAATTTCAGATCTATGCCACGAAATTCTACAAATGATTTCTCATCTCCGGTTGGATCCGCGCGCCCCAACAAGTTCAGCGTACAAAAGTTGATTTCTGCAAATGCTGCAGACCCATGGTGCCCACGTTTGAACCATGCTGGGCATCGCGTTAGTGAATGCAGAATTACCCAGAGGGAGCGTGAATTTCCCACAAGTAAAATTGACCCACTATCACAAGCCCCCAAGTCAGAGGGTTACGGACAAGTTTGCCGCTATGGCCCACCGCACACAACAAATTCTGCAGTGCCGCGTGTCATGGCTAAGGCTGCTAATTGCACTGGTGCTGAAATTGTTCCAAATCTGGAGGATGTAGAATCTAATACCCATGCTGACCCGCGCATGAATCTGTACTGTGAAGAGTTCAAAAATCGCCTGGCAGCTATGCTGGAAAATGATTCTGGTTTGTCGCCAGAATGGGAGCAAATTTTCTGGCTTCAACTGCATGATTTTTGTCCTGTGCAGGTAACAACAAAGAAAACGATGACTGTGTGTTGCAGTTCTTCGACACAGTTTTCCCCACCGGCGCCCCTGCTATTTCAGGAGATTTTGATGAAACCCTTGGAGATAGTGACCAGTTCTGATAAGTTGTGTGATGTTCTTCCAGTGTTTGACTCTAAAATTACTGATGGTGAAATTATGAATGATTATGGTTTAGATAACTCTATTTTGGTGAAATCCTGTACCTGTGTAGGGGATAATCAAAAATTGGCAATAAGGGTAGAAAAGTGTAATGGGCCACACATCTACGCTAATTTGAGAATTGAAAATGTGCCGTGTGACGTCGTGCTGGACACAGGGTGCACACACACAATTTTGCCAATATCGATTTTAACAAAAATAGCTGAAAAATCAATGTTGGATTTATCAAAATACCTGCGGAAAACAGAAATTGAAGTCTATATGTTAAATGGGAAAACCAGCATTGGCACCATGTTTGAAGTGCCCTTATTTATGGAACATGTGTCTCCTATAGACCATGTGCTTAGAAAGGTTCTCGCTGTTTGCTTGGTGAATATGAGTTCTTCTGCCATGGCCAAAATCTTAGTGGGCACTGATATTATGTCGTTTTTGAAGTTGTCGTGGCTGGTCCCACTCGCCTTGGAAAAATCAACAAAAATTACCCCAGTAGCGAACAAAACGGTAATGGAACAGTTCGAGACTTTGCAAGACAAATTTACAGTAGCATTTGCTGAAAACGCAAAATTGACTAAACATATATATGTGCCAGCTAATGAACACTCAAATGTGACTGTCAGCAAACCCAAAAAACCTTCTTCTATGTCATTGGAGGAGTGGAATCAGTCCACAATGTTGTTTTCGCGAGCCATTGAAATCCCTGACACAACGCCAGAAGAGTTTGCAGATGTATAACACAACCTGCCTGGCTAGTGGTCCTACTACTGTCAGTTTGTTGTTATTTAATCATTCCAGTGCACCAGTAGATCTGCCTGAAAACACTATAATCGCCACCGCGACTATGTTGCCTCGGGACCAGTTTTTCCAACCCGGAAAAAATTGGAGTGGTCTTTTCGGATCACCTGAGTATATGAATTTGTTTGGAGCGCACTTGATTGAACCAGATAATAACTTAGAAAATCGTGCGGTGTCTGCGAAAGCGGTGACAATGCCTACACCACCAGACAAAATTCAGGATGCTACTCCCACCATGTCACAAGAAGATCGATTCAAATTTATTGTAAATAATTTACCAGTGAAAAATCGCATTCCTTTAAATGCAGAGCAGAATCAGAAATTCCAATCACTTCTGTATGAATTTCATGACATTTTTTCTTGCTCAGATTACGATGTAGGGTGCACACCGCTGGTGTCACATGCAATAATTACCGGCCCAAATCACCCCCCAATCAAACAGGCACCATGATATGAACCTGTCCATAAACGGGAATTCATAAATAAAACTATTGCTGCTATGTTAAAAGAGGGAATTATTGAATATTCAGATGGACCATGGGCGTCTCCAATTACTATTGCCCCCAAAGGCGCTGATGATTGGCGCTTTTGCGTCGACTTTAAGATGGTGAATTTGATCACGCAAATTGATAGTTACCCATTGCCCCGTATCGGGGAAATCCTAGCTGAGTTTGCTGGTAGGAAGATCATTACGGCCATCGATATTAGACATGGCTATTATAATGTGCCTCTGGCCGATGAGGAATCTAAAGAAAAAACATCATTTGTGTGTAGCTTGGGGCAGTACAGGTACACATAACTCCCGTTTGGTACCTGCAATGTCGGCGCGACTTTCATGCGTCTCATGCAGATGATGCTCATGGATTTGAACAAGGATTTAACCCAAGCTTGGGTGTGCGCATACATCGATGATGTATTGTGCTGCAGTGACAGTATCAAGGAGCATTTAGGTCATTTGCGCCATTTATTTGCGAGGTTGCGTTGGGCGAATTTGCGCATGCAACCTAAAAAATGCAATATTTTTACTACAACTCTCAAATATCTCGGACATCAGATTTCGGCAGAAGGGATAGCTCCCACCCCATCGCGTGTGGAAGCTATGACGTCGTTACCAAAAATACGCAGGACTAAACAGGACTGACGCAGATTTTTGGGCAAGTGTGTTTAATTTTCACACTTCATACCCAATTATAGCCGCATTTCATCACCACTTTACAATGCGCTGAAGGGAAAAGTCCCCAAACATGGAGCTACTCCATTTCAGTGGAGTGAAGAAATGTTAGATGCTTGGAGCACTTTGAAATATTGCCTCGCCACGCCGCCCGTTCTCATGCACCCAATTCGTGATGGGCGCCCTTTCTATTTGGAGACAGATGCAAGTGCCACGGGTTTGGGGGCAGTCCTGTCTCAATATGCAGACAATGGCGAATTACATCCCATTTCTTTTATCTCAAAGAGATTGACACACCCTCATAGAACATTTTCTGCAGCGGAATTGGAAGCCTTGTGCATAGCTTGGTCTATCCGTCGCCTTGCGGATTTTGTAGAGAGGCAAAAATTAATAGTGATCACGGACAACAGTGGAATTGCCCAGGTGATAAAATCGCCGCATCATTCCCAATTAGAACGTTGGGCTATGTGGGTACAAAGTAAGGTAATTAGCTTCACACACAGGTCAGGAAGCTTGAATTTGGTTGCTGATTCTTTGTCGCGCAATCCCATTGATCAGCCAGAGTTTGATGCTGCTGAGTTGGAAGAAGATGCGAAAATGGTTAAGGGGTGTGCTGCTAAAATGATTGCCACAGGGGTCTATTTACCTACTAACAACAGCGTACCAAATTCTGGCCACATGAAAAAATTGATTTCATTGTCAACAGATATTAACTGGAAAAAAATCCAAGCTGAGGATCCAGAGCTGTCTACAATAATTTCACAGCTGTTGGCAGATTCTGACAGTGTGAATGAAGGGGGCAATTATTGTTGATGGGGTACTGTATTATCGCTCAGCAGTGGAGGCATCTGAATATGCCATTTGGCCGCCCAAGCCTTGGCAGTCAGCATGTCTGGCCCGAGCGCACATGGGCATTTATGCTAGCCATGGCGGACAAATACGTACTCTACAATTGCTGTGCCAATATTTTTCCTGGCCTACTATGAAGCAGGATGTGCTGCAATTTTGCACCGATTGTTCATCATGCATGTTGCATAAGAAACACCGCTTACATCCCGGACCTTTAGGAGCAGTGGAAACACCTTCTCAGCCGTTTGAAATGATACATTTGGACACCATGCAGTTAGAGTATAATGACAAAAAATCAAAAATTTTGGTCGCAGTAGATGCTTTTACACGGTATGTTGTCACCACTCCCGTCACATCAATGAATGCCAATACAGTGGCACGCCCTGTTCTTACTAAAATTTTCCTGCTTTTTGGGGCTCCTCGATTGATTATAACTGACCAGGGGACAGAATATGTTAATGACACATTTCGAGCACTGTGTGCCAAATATGGAACCACCCATTCCCCTGTTTCATCACATAATCCGGCTGCAAATGGAATGGTGGAAGGTGTAAATGGTAGATTGAGAGAACTTTACTCTATTTCTAAAGCAGAGTACTCAAAATTGCCATGGAGAGATTTATTGCCCATCGTGACATTGAAGCACAATTTGGCCTTTAATTGCAATTCACACTGCTGCCCTTTTTTCCTTATTTTTGGCTACCTGCCACATTGGAATTTGTTGTTTGCCGCCACGCGCCAGCTGGATGTACAGGCAGTTCGGATGTCAGCGAAATCTCACAGCGACAAAAGCAGAGCTTTATACAAGCAATATTTTGACACAAAACATGTTTCTACAGTCGTGTCAGCAGGCGACAAAATTATGGTGAGAAATTTATCTCCAAATCGCGGTTTACTGAAATTTACTGGCCCGCTAGACGTAGTAGATGTGGTCGGACCTACAATTTTTGTCAACGTTGACAGTAGGGTCCACAAAATCCCACATTGTTTCTGTTGGCGTCTAAATACATTGTGAACGGTGCTGCGCAGTTTACGTTTTCTCTACTAGTTTCCAGCACATTTGTTTGCATCCCATTTTCATCATGGCATCGCCAGCCGCGCTGTCCATCTGCTAACTCGCGCCCGCCGCCTACTGCTATTTACCGTAATACGGCAGCCCGTTTAAGCCGCCGCTCACACCCCTATCAGCATTATGACCGTAATTCATGTCATCGCCAGGCGCGGTCTTGTGTAAGAGCGTTTTTACGATGGGAAAAACACCACCCCACAAAATTTTAGACAAACAAATGCAACAATAATTCACGGAACGTAAACTACTATGTATGTTGTGAACTAAATTTGGGCAAACTTTCTCAGACATTGCGACGGCTTTTCGACGGCAACGGGGACTGCATGGCATGCACAGCCCTGCAGTGGGCTGCGCAGTACCCCGTTAGAGCACTGCATTGCAAGATCGACGCCGCTACATGGGCTGACCGAGTTCGCCATGTTTTCTAGTGGTTGTAGTGCTCTGCACAAAATTGTTTCCTTACCCCCAATTTTAATTACTGTTTTCGTGCGCCAAATCTATTTAAGTCAATTTAGCTAGGTTATGTCTAACTTAGGTGTAATTGCATTCCACATGGCATAAGGTGAGAGGGGAATTTCACATTTTTCACTTTGAAATGCCGCGGCGCGGCGTGTGGCCGCCTTTGGGCTCGCCGGCACACTGTTGTGACTCTCTGGGCGGTCTAAAGCACATTCTACCCTTTACTTATCTTTGGGCAGAGGCGGAGACTGACGGCTGATAGGTAGGTGGCGACCGGAAGCCAGGAACAATGAATTTCACTCAAAAAAATACAAAAGCACTGTTCCGCGTTCCTCCCCATGTTGACTAGATTGTCGTGCGTCATCTAGTATCGGTGGGTGGTAGGAACAGCTTCTGACAACGCCCCAAGTGACAAGTCGCAGTCCAAAAAAATACTTTTCCGCCGCCCTAGCATAAATATCTCCTCGCGCTCGGAAGGGTGTGGCCATCGGGCTGAAACCTTTCTCACGGGCGCTAGCTGACCGGATAGTCACAATAGTGGGTCGCGGGGTCGGAGGTGATAAGCATTTCGCGCCTGCGAGCATTTTCTAGCTACCGTAACTTATGAATACAAAACCCCCAAACAAAGTTTCCATGTGACATGTAGAAACTGTTGTACATAGCGTGTTACGCCAGTGCCTTTCATTCCCACGCGCCTAATTAATCGTTCTGTATCTTAATTAATTAACATTAGTTGTAAGCTTGTGTTGGCTGTCTAATTATTGATTAGCTTAAATTGCTGTGTTGGATCATGATGCCGTAATTGCCTTTGTACATACTTTGTTCATTCCGTTTTAGTAAATATGCGTTGCACTGCACTGTTCTCTGTTTTAAGTTGTCTTATATTAAGTAGGAATTTGTAGGTAATTATGGAAGTGAGTAATTGTCGTATCAAGTGAACTTGTAAATTATAGGTTAAGCCCCATGTCGCATGAAGCTTTTAATTACTTTTATTAGCTGATATTAAGTTGTACTCTTTTCATAAGCAGCTGTGTTACGTACGATTTTACTAAGTGCTTACATCAGAGCTTATGTGATTTGAAAGTGATTTTGTAACCTCGCAATTTTATGTCTTTTTTTAGCTTTTTATTCAAGTCGATTATGGTAGTCTTGATTGCCTTATAAGTAGCTGAAATTGTTTTTTCCCGCAACTTCGTCAATGCGACGTAAGCTGATTTGCTTCTACTCTGCCGCTACTGTTCTTCCATCGCCCTAAAAAATAAACTCTCTTCTCAACCCAACTTGGACCCCCTTTTGTATTGGCACTAAGTACTAACTGATTTCCCTTAGTTAGCTAATTAACAACTGCTCTAATTACCGCGCTGCTTATGCTGAGTGTGAGTGCCGTGCGTGCTGCGGGAAACGGAACAGCGTGAGCCACCGAGTGGTTCATCGCACGTTCTGAAAAACCTACCGTCTTCGGACACGTTTCCTTAAAATTTACAACACGCATTTATAACCTGGACCTCCGGGCCCAGTGCAGTGCACTGCAGCGGCAAGCGGCCGGTGAGGTGGGAATAGAGGGAAAAGTGCGGTAAAAGAAACCTCGTGAATCGTGTAGTCGAAAAACAGCTGAATACACAGATTCATGACAACTTGGTAGCAGACGCGAGTGGTTTGCTTAATTCACTTCAGTGAACGGTGCGGCGCCTGATCAACGCCAAGCCGTTAAGTGATAAGTAACAAACGATCTGTCGCGCCGGGTGGAAACGCTGCGGTCAGGAGGGCCAGCGTCGATCCCAGGGTCAGTTGAGGAAGTGTGGAGAGCTGCAGAACAGCTACAGAAGCGCACGCGACGAGAAGCGGCTTTGCGCAGGGCACAGCAGACTGCGGACGCGCAGGACGCTGAGGTTGAACAGGTAAGAGCTGAAGCAGGTGCGCAGGAAGCGGAAGCGGAAGCCGAGCGCGCACAGGAAGCAGCGACTTGGACCAGACGCACAGAGGATAGCACTCCCGTCGTCCGGCCAGTGCTGCAATTTGGAATTGCACGTGCAGGAACAGGCGGCAGCCGTTGGGATACGCCGGCTTGCGCGCCAGGTGCGCTACCGACTGGGGCGGCTCGACGAGCGTCCAGTGGAGGCACAGAAACAGAACGCCCACCAGATAGTCCGCTCCTGCGACCCGACAGGCCAGTAAGTGCTGAGCCCGGGCGAGAGCAGCGGAAATCAAGTAAGTGGGGTTTATTTCGACGACCGTGGGGAAAAAGCAGCCGTAGCTCCCCGGTGTCGACAGGGTCTGGGTCACAGGCTGATTCAGCAGGGTACGCTGGTGAAGACGAGCCCGTGAGTTCGTCTGCATACCAGCGTAGAAGTGGTGAGACTTCCGTAAATCTAATTGACACCCCAGTAGCGATCCCAGATATAAATATTGAATTTCCCTCGTTAGCCGAAGAGCTCGAAGAGGCGGAAAATTCATTGGGGGAGCTTCAATTAAGTGCCTTGCGAAGTTCTTCCACACCACGTGAGCTTGCATCTGCGCAAGGCTCGATTGAAAGCTGTGTCTCTTCGAATAGAGCACGGCGTAGAATCGTAGGACCGTCTCCCATAAATCAAAGTAGAATGACTAGCACTCCGCCCCCAGGTTCGAGTGTGACGACCGCGCCGGCCACGCTCACAACGGTGACGACTACCCCGGCGGCGGCGGCCAACCAAGTGACGCCGGGCCAGATCCTGACGGCGGCGACCGCGGCGGACCCGGGCAGGGAAACCACTGGGTACACTAGAGAAGGTTGGACCTTCCCGGGCATGATACAACTATTGCACCAGTGGTCTGGGGAACTTAGTCGCGCGGGACCAGCGGCGATTTCAGTCAATGCTTCCACAGCAGATAAAAATAAGCTACAGGCCATAAGACTAGGCCTGAGTATGTACACCAGCGTAGGTAACCCTAGCGCGCTGGAGCAGGCCACCACTCAATTTTTGGCGTTTTGTTCTAATAGGGGATTAATCGCACCTATAGCATCGGCAGCTAATGCTACTTTAGGCGCGGGAACGGCCCCTGGGAACACAACCGCGCAGACTGTACCCCCGTCGGCGAGTGTAAGCGGATCAGCGGGCGGCAGTGGAGCGGCACCTGCGCCTGCAAACGCCACGGCGCAACCAGCTACCAGCGTAATCAATTTGGCGGGACAGCCGGGCCCCTCCTCCCCAGGATCGTCAGGATCGATTTCACCCGCACCTAATCCTACGGATCCAGACTACCTGGCGCAGCACCAGGTGCCGCACGGCACGGCTGCTACGCTGACCGCCCTGGCTACGCAGTGCGATGCATTCACCGGAAGGGCTGACAAGAGTTTCAAGGACTGGAGACGTAAGTGGGACATTTTGTGTGATGCGCTAGGTGTTTCAATGCGTTCTAGGCAAAAGTTGCTGCCTATCTTTTTACAAAAGAATGCTAATTCTATTTTCGTAGCTAGAAGGCGGGAACTGCGCGCACTTGATTACAAAGCCATGATGGATCGTTTGGAAGAATTGTTTGCAAATCCAAACGCTCAGCATCATGCACAGCGCGAGTTTATCGAATCAACTCAAAGTCCCACTGAATCTGTGCTGGATTGGGCAACTAGGTTGGAACATGCGGTAAAACGCGCGTGCCCAATGCTGCACTCCGCCCAAAGGGAAGGCATGTGCATCACTAAGTTTCACCAGGGGTTGGATAAGGACATTAGGCGCAACCTGGCGGTGCACGCCAATATAAGTTGGAAGGAATTAGTTGATAATGCGCGCATGCAAGAAAGTTACAAAAATCTTGAAACCGTTCAGAAGGAACATGCGAAGTCGGCCGGCGAGATCGTCGCTGAGACGTCGAATCAGGTCATGGAGCGCATCATGGCCATGAACCTGCACCCCTCGGTCCAGTCGATGGAGGCCGAGAGTGCCGAGAATGCGAAGCTCAAGGCCAAGGAGCGGGCGCTCGACGAACGGCAGAAAAAACTCGACACCCAGGAAGCTAAGATGATGGGTGCGCCGCGCCCGAGGCGTGAGTTACCGCCCAAAAGGTTTGAAAATGGATGTTGGGAATGTGGATCTCCTGATCACTTCCGCTACCAATGTCCAAATAAGCCCCCTCCCGAGCCATCTGCTGGCAACGATAGCAATCAGCGTGGCCGCGGAGGCGACTTCCGTGCGCGCGGTAGAGGTGGCGGCCGAGGGCAAGGCCGTGGACAGGGAGGACAATATCCACAAAACTTTGGGTATCCAGGAGGATGGGTACCGATGCAATTAAGTCAACCTATGATTGTGCCTTCCTCGCAGATGATGCAGCCTGTGTACGTCCAGAGCCAGCAGCCCGCGGCCATAGGATGGCACCCGCAGCCACAACCGGCGCAATGGCCGTTGGAATCGCAGCAAGGCCAGAGCAGCAGCGTGCCGCTGCTGAACCCGACGACAGTGACACAGGTGGGTGAATGCACTTACAAGGCCGTGACCGAGTCATCGCCGTCTTACGCTAGAATTCTCTTCCATCATGATCAAATATTGTCATTGCAAGGGCTGGAACCGGAAGCTCCTGAAGAGGAGGAGATGGAGGAGCAACCTGTAGCTAGCCTTCAGTGCAAAATGCACGCGCTCATGGTAGATCGAGAACAGTGGATTAGCCACTGGGCATATCAACGCGAAGCCTCGTCAATTCTATTTCGTACCAGTTGGTTAGATTACCTGCGGCGCACTGCAATGCATGATCTGAAGGATGAAGATTGTGTGGTGCTCCCAGACTGTCGCCCGCATGACGACCACAATGATACGCTTACTAGAATTGAGTGGAGGGTTTTGCGTGACGCCCCATTGGACCCATTCCTAAATGAGCCCCCTGTGATTTTGTCCCCGCGTACGTTCTCGAGCACATGCGTTGACAAAATGGCTGAATTTAGAGACAAAACGTCCGCAGTACCTCGCCAGCGAGCTTATTCTGAACCACCGTATAATAATCAAGTCTTTGGCGCCTTGTTTACAGTGTTCACCATCGCCGCGGTGATGGCGTGCCTGAGCTTGATTCCTTTGGCGGCGGCCTCGACGATGCCGGACACGCCACTGCTGTGCAGCGACCTGACCGATCACTACGACTTGTACACCTACCCCGACTTGCCTAACTGCACCGCGTTAGTCTATTCTGCTGTGTCTTTGACTAAGCCGGTTCCCCTGAAACTCACCATTTACAAACGCAATATGGTAGAGTATCGTGCCACCGCATATCGATGTGTAGCGGCCACGCGGTCTGCTCATACATACCAGAACTTTTGGGGTGACGTCACTTTGGAACATTTTGACTCGCAGCCGCGTGCGGTAGATCCCTCGGAGTGTGAGAGCATGATGAAGTACCATAAGTGCAACGACGGCGCGCTTCAGCCTGTGGACGAGCTGAGCAATGCATGGGACACTCAATACCCGACAAACGTAAGTTATTCGGGGCACGGGCTGTACTGTTGCAGCTGGTTAATTACCAAGACCCCGCAGTGTGGGTTGTTTAAGGGAGATGTACGCATGCGCTACGGCGCCAAGGTCATGCAAAGTACGCTAGGAGAGGTGTCAAAGTGTAATTACGAGGAGGGCACCTGTACCCTGCCCGACGGTAGCCAATTAGTCTGGAAACCAAATCCAAAGGCTGAATGCCCCTATGAGAAATGGCAAGAAATAGCTGGGCTAATTGGACAAGATATTTGGCTCGCGCGTGATCACACTTTGGCATTGTCATTTCGAGTAAAAGAAGAAATCATTTCATGTGGTAAAAAATTATGGAAATCAGACCAGGATATTGTTGTAGCACCGTTCGAAATCCCCCCAATTAGGTATGTGCGGGAAAAGCGTCGCGCAGCACGCCCCGGGTTTGGCGTAGTGGACACCGGTCACTTGGCCGCAGCGATGCAAGCGGTGTACGAGACATCTGAGCAAACAATGCGTGCACAGGCCGTGTCTACTTGTAGGCATGTGCAACATTTTCAGGAACTTCTCCGCTTAGCTATGACCGAGCACCCGACGACCACTGCGCGCTGGTACATGCGCGACAATGAGATATTGGCCAAGGCGGCGCCAGACGGATTTCTAGTGCATAAGTGCTTTGCGGTAAAGACTTATCAGTTGGGCACCGAAACAGGTAAAGGCGCGTGCCACGCCACGGTCCCAATACGAATGAAATTACATGGACAGAACGTGACCTTGCATTTGGATACAATTACAAATGCCCTTCTGTTCCAGCCGGTTATGGGAACGTGCACGAATCGCCACAACCGTGTGTTGAAATTGCATGGGCAGTGGTATAAGTACTTACCTGAGAAAGGCGCCCTGGAACATATCCCCGTTTACAACACCCACAGTTTCCCTCACAGGTGGCAGCTCGAACGACCGACGGACGTACACCATCAGATCTTTGCCGCAACGACAATGTACAATTTGTCTGAGCTGCTGCCGACCACCACGCTGAACGACGTGTGGCACTCATACGCGATTGTGCGACGCGTGCATGGAATGCCGACGCATGCAGTTGATGGCAGTTTACAATCGCATCGATTAATGGCCAGGTCAATGGTAAGCGTGGGATTTTGGGATTTTGACGCCTTGAGGTCATGGCTGCAGATATGGATTTACCTGGTGTGCGCCATAGTGACCTGCCAGTATTTATTAGCAGCTTTGTTAGCCGCCGCGCCCCCGGCAGCTACGACGCTAATTGAACGTGCGCGCCGACGACTGCAACGGAAGTCAAGGCCGCTAATTACCCGACACAGAGACACAGGTAAGCGTAGCTTTATGAAAAGTTATGACGGCCGACTGACCGTGTTGAATCCGACAACAGGTGCGTCCGAGTACGCATCAGATGACACGGTAACGGTACAGATGTTCCCATCAATTGAATATAATCACCAATTAGAAATGGCGGAAATTTCCATGAGCCCACCAGTGGATAGAATGAGAATGATTACGCTATCAAAAGATGAACAGGAAAATATAAAGTCTGTCGTCGCGAGGCGGAACGGGCCTGTGCATGTCTATTACAGTCCTGCGGTGCCCGTGTGCATGGACGGCATCATGTACCACAGATGCTTGCTGGACACTGGCGCCATGCGCTCGCTGTGCAGCAGAGATGTGTTCCAGGAGCACCGGCATGGACACGACGCCGTTGAAGAAACTTCTCCCATTTCCCACATGCGATGCACTGCGGATTCCAAACTAATGATAATTGGTCAGTTGGAAATGCCCATTGACATTGGGGGACACACATTTCGTGTCGTTTTTCAAGCCATCGATGGCCTGGTTGACAATTTAATTTTGGGCGCGGATGTGCTGCGGCACATGATAATTGATATGCCCGCGCGCCTCTTAAAAATCCCCTCAGTAGGCGTCAGCATTCCATTTGATAACCACAAGCCGGACGTGCAGATTCGTGCAGTATTTGCATTAGTCACAGCGGCTACCGAAATCAAGGCAAGGCATGAAGCAATGGTGCCGGTGCGCCTATCAGCTCCAGTTAGCTATCGCACATTTACTGTCACTGGGCTGGAATCCGTAAACCTGAAGGATGGGGTAGTTGCCGCATCTGCAGCATATGAAACAAGTGACGAAGTGTTTCTAATGAGGGTTGCAAACGTGCGTGATCAACCGGTTACCTTGCAGATGGAACAAAAAATCGGTTTGGTTGAGCCCGTCGACTGTGTTTTGAAAGTCAAAGCCGGCGACCCCCCTGAGGAATGGATACGGCAGTGCCGCGCCAATGAAGCGACAGAGCCGGTTTCTTCAAGCGTTCCAGAAAAGGTAATTGAAGACCAATTAGGTGAGCCATTGCATGTGAAATGTCCAGATGGACACGAAATGGAATTTTCTGTGCCCCAAACATTGTCGGAAAATGAGCGCAAGGAACTTGCAGCCGTACTTTTGAAGCACAAAGGCGCCTTTGCGAGACACAAGTACGACATAGGGTACAGCGAATTGGTTGATTATCGGCTACAATTAACCGATCGAAAACCGATTGCGTGCCGCATGTATCGGTTGAGCCTGGATGACCAACAATACTTAGAAAAGCACCTGCGCTGTCTAATTGAACACGACATAATTGAAACAAGTACAAGCCCATACTGCGCTCCCACACTAGTCGTTTCTAAACCTGATGGTTCTAAACGCATGGTCATTGATTACAGGCGATTAAATTTGGTTTTGCATGCGCCGCAATTCCCATTGCCGAGGCTGGATGACACCGTGGATGCACTCAGCAACTGCAAGTTTTTTTAGCAGCGCCGATATTAACCAGGCTTTCTATAATATTGCACTGCATCCCGACGACAGACACATCACTTCGTTCCGTAACATTTTTGGTCAATTCCAATTAAAGAGACTACCTATGGGATTAAAATGCTCACCGAGTTTGGCACAAAGGTGTTTTGAGCTTGCAATGGCGGGACTGATTCATCGCAATGTGCTATTGTACATTGACGACTTGCTAATTTACAGTCAGGACTGGAAAACCCATTTAAGTGACATTGGCCAAATTTTGGATCGATTGATCAAAAACAACTTCAAAATTAGTCCCCGTAAATGTTTCTTCGCACGCATTACCGCGGTAAAATTTCTGGGCTTCATGATCGGCTGCGAGGGCATTTGCATTCCCATGGACAAACGCAATATTATCTCAGAATGGCCCCTCCCAAAAACTGTCAAGGAAGTCAAAGGGTTTTTGGGTGCAGTGGGATTTTTCAGACGCATGATACACAGATGTGCCGAGATAGCAGTGCCGCTATCGAATTTGACGCGCACCGGTCCGCGCGAGAACTACGATGGAAATGCGCCGGTAGATCTCAACGACAATCCTGAGGCTCTGAGAGCCTTCTTCCAATTAAAAGAAATATTATTACACAGCCCCTGTTTGCAATACCCGAACCCAAATAAAACGTTCATCGTAATTACAGACGCGTCACAAATTGCGGTCGCTGGAGTGCTGGTGCAGCGAGCCGACGAAAAATCTGGACTGCATGCGTGCGCGTTCTACAGCCGGAAGTTGACTGAGGTTCAGAGCAGATGGCCCGCCATCACTCTAGAGGCTTACGCAATTTTTGAGAGCGTCCGAAATTGGCATTGCTACTTGGCGGGGCGCCCCTTTGAAGTGTGGACTGATGCCAAAAGTATCCCTTGGGTGAAGAACCCCAATTTGGAGGCTACACCACACGCCGCATTGCATAAGTTCGCATTGGCCATTGCCCCGTATCAAATTACATTTAAGCATTTGAAAGGAAAATGCAATGAGCTCGCAGATGCTCTGTCCCGAAGGCGCGATGCGCCAATAACTTTCGACGAGAAATTAGAACTTGACGAAGCATTTGAGCAATTTGCACTCATTAAAATATCACACAATAAAACTGTCGCGACGCAGACCGCAATCGACCCGTGGGATACGGTAGCTACTGTTTCCAGACGCGCGCCCATCAAGGAACCAATGAGGACACGCGCGCGTGCGAGGGCGGAGTCTGCGGCGCGTGACCACAACCCTGGGACAATGGACACGCGACAGCGGGCGAACAATGGGGTGGAGCCAATTACCGGGCTTACTACCGTAGGTCCACAAACAATGGCTGGTGGCCCCGCGGCTACCGAAGTGCGCGTCAACGGTTTTCACACTGATCACGTTTTGCCCCCGTTTGTCCCCATAATTGAATTGAAACGCTTGCAAATGCAAGAAGCGTATATAGTGAATTTGATGGAAGTTTGTAAGGATGCACCTGGACAATGTGTGCCACCGTTTTTCATTGATCAATATGGAATCATGCGAAAAAGGGCTGAGGCTTCAATAGTACCGGGGATCAAGTTGTATGATCCTGTGTGTATTCCAGCCTCACTGTGCCCGCTAGTATTCGAACTAGCACACAATCACCCTACAGCGGGACATTTGGGAATAATGAAAACTTTCGAAAGATTACAGGAATTCGCGTGGTTCCCAAATATGCGCCCCGAAAGCGCGCATTGGGTCGCCACGTGCCCTTTGTGTTGTGCGCGAAAAGGACTCAGGCAGTCGATGCAGACTTTGATGGCGTGCCGGAAAATCGCGCGATCTCCCGGCGATGTCATCGCAGTCGACGCCGTTGGCCCGCTGCCACGCACGCGGCGCGGGCATAAACACGTGTTGGTTTTCGTTGACCAGTGCACGCGATTTGGTATCGCTGTTCCGGTACCCGATATCCGGCAGGATACTGTAGCATTTGCATTCTTACTACACATTCTTCCCATATTTAGCGTACCCGGCGCCATTTTGAGCGATAACGCGCCAAGCTTTGTTGAAGGGGCATTCAAAAGATTGTTATTGTATTTCAATACCCTTCAGCATCGCTCATTTGCGTATATGCCAAAAGGCAACGGAATGGTGGAGCGCCGAAACGGTGTTCTGATGGAAATCGTGTCCCATTACGTGAACCAAACTCATTCCGATTGGGATTACCACTTAGGCGCTGCGGTGCACGCGTATAATACCTCGAAACACCCGGCCATGGGCACCACGCCATACGCACTTTTGTTTGGGCGCCCAGCCGCGTCGCTCTGGGAAAGAATGTTGACGCCCCCCGCGCCTGGCGCAATGCTACCCGAGTCGACAGATAAGCACGGTGAACCTACCGAGCTCGCGCAGCGTCTCTCGGCGGCGCGCAATGCGGCGCATACCGCGCTTAGGAATGCTCAATTGAAAGAGCAATACTACGCCAATCGCCGCGCCCGCCATTTGAATTTGAAGCCGGGCCAAGCGGTTCGTATTTTCACTCCGCGCTTGACCGATCAGACCGGCCCTTGTAAGAAATTTGCTGCTTTCTTTTTAGGCCCCTACGAATGCATTCGCTATGCCCATCCGCTTGTAACTATTTATAATGATACTAATGATAAGATTTATGTAGTGCATGCGGATCGCTGTAAACCAACGCTCGAAAACATTATCCCCACCTGCACGCAGAATCTCGGCCCTACTTAGACTCTCATTGCGGTAAAGCCCTTAAGTGGCTATCGACGTAGCCACTGAACAAATTAATTAATTGTGTTCCCGTAATTCGAATAATTCCCTCATCACGTAAGTTTGACAAGCACGTCGGTCGTGGTGGCTCAGTACGCCAACGTCAACGAGAAGTACGGCCCGGAGCTGCACTTGCCGCTCGTCAGACACGGTATGAAGTTCACGGCCAGGTATGTGCAGCGTTGCACTGCTAAACCCGACTACTGGGAGTTATTTGACATCAAATTGGACATGAACAAAAGCGCTAGCCCCCTATTGGTGGCAGTGCCCGTCGTCGTAACCGTACAGGGACGCGCCCCGGCCGACCATGAGTACGACGCGCAGCGCGACGAGGTCGGCTACCAGCGCTACTCAACGAACTGGCGTTCGCTGCGGCTGCGAGTGGCGTTCACGCCCCGTCGCTACAAGGAGCTGCCGGAGTTGGGCGCGGGCGAGCGCAACGATTGCGGCCCGGAGCGCTTGGCGTTCGCGCACCGCGAATACACCATGCCCGGCAACCCGATCCCGAGTGCAGGTATGTTGGGGATTGCACACGTCGAGTTTCACGACCTGAACAACGACGTGTTTGACAACGTCTATTACGCACATGCGTATGGCGTTTTCTTGCTCGAAAAATCGGCGCTGGAAGATTTTTACTTCCACGACCCCCATGAGGTGGAACTAAACCGGGTGCACCCGCCGCACCTGCGCACCAAGTACGTGATGCTGGCCGCAGCATACATGTACCACGAGTCTTTGTTGCGTTTCCGAGCGGCACGCGCCACGGCGGTGCGCGCGCTAATTGAGTGGGAAGCGACCGACGCAGGCACCAAGGCGTGCATCACGATCAACAGGCCGGACCTGGCCGACGCCGTCAACGACGAGCAAGAGCAGATGGACGAGCAGCAGAGACGCGCGAACGCGCAAATCAACGCTCTACCCCAGCTGCTGGTCGGCGCCGGACCGATGTCGGTGCTGACGTTGACCAGGGCGATGCCCGACGACGACAGGCCCGACCCGACGCAGCCAAAGTTGCAACTGCGAGTGGCCACCTTAGAGGTAAGTCCGGAGCAGGCTGTAATTGTGGGCAATTTGGACTTGAAGTTGAGCCAGGCGGCGCTCCCGTCCGAGCTCGAGAACGGCGACTACATGGTGCGCACCACCAATGAGTCGCCCAACTATGTGCGAACCATGCGTTCTTTGCAAGGCACTATCGAGCGCCTGAACGAAGGTTGGAGACCGTCCAACATACGCTCGGGCAATGTCCTAAAACTGGGTGACCAGATCGCCATTGCCATTGTGTATGATGATCGGTTGTCCGACACGTTCACCCAGTGGTCGCACATCCGCGCCACGGCCGCGCCCCTAGAAGACGAAATCCGTCAGGGCACGTCCGAAGCGCTGCTGGTGAGTAAGCCCGGCGAGTTCAAGCTGCTGGGCGGCCAGGCGAAAACCCTGGCGGCCGTTTTAGCCGCCTTGAAGCTGGCGTGGCCGCTGTTGCTCATGTGCGACTCCCCGTTCGGCACTGGCAAGACCACTGTGCAGAACCAGGTGGCGTACATGTGCTCGTTGTACTTCAACCAGTTTAATGGTCGCCCATTCCCAGACAGTAATTCCACCCTTTCCTCCGACATCACTTCCAACGCCAAATACCACTCCACCATCGTCACGTGCACCGTCAACTCGGCGACGGACGAGAGCGCTAGGCGCGCTGTGCAAAACATGCAGCGCACCGGCTGCGACGGCGTGCACGATGCCGTGCGCCGCCTGCTGCTGGGCCGCAAGCAGTGGTCCGAACTGCCCGCCGCACAAGTTAAGGACATGCTGCAAGAGCCCGGGTACGTCGAATATTTGAAATTGAGAGCGGCGTTCGCTGTAAGGGTGCTGAGCCCCCTGTTAGAAACCCAGGAGGTCTACAGCGACCTCGCTGTAGACGACCTGCCCGCGCTGCACAAAATAGCGCAGGACACCCCTTTCTCGGTCGCGCGGATCGACGCCCAGTGGATAGAGCTGGTAGACCAGTACTGGGCGGTGAAAACTGAGTACGAGACCGTGCACTCCATCGTCGCAGGTCCCAACCAAACCCCCCAGCAGGTGATGAAGGCGCTAATGGAGAAGGTGCCGCACCTAGTTGTCACTGGCGAAGACGACGATGAAGAATGGGACGACGACAACGACGAGGTCGTAGCGGGTCGCACGGGCGTCGATGTGAACGACCCGGACCTCGAGGACACAGACTGGGGCCGCGTGCTGCGCCGGGCCGCCCGGAGGTACGCCAAGGGCACCGTCAAGCTGCACAAGTACGTTCTGGATTTGTTGCAGCCAGGACAGATCCACGTGACTGTCGATTCGACACATGATGTGCGCATCAAGCACATCAGGTACTGTGCCATGATAGTGGACGAGGCGTCGCTCGCCACGAACATTTCCATGGTCACAGCGTTGAACCCCGTGTCGCTCCCCCACAACGGCTTAGTCTTGCTGTTCGGAGACAGCAAGCAACTTACCCGCAAAGTTCAGACCCAGCGATGGGTTGAACCCTTCCTTAATCCC
Source organism: Sphaerolaimus hirsutus (assembly GCA_964036195.1). Classification (NCBI taxonomy): domain Eukaryota; kingdom Metazoa; phylum Nematoda; class Chromadorea; order Monhysterida; family Sphaerolaimidae; genus Sphaerolaimus; species Sphaerolaimus hirsutus. The sequence continues at coordinate 13,005,270 of OZ038454.1, read as the reverse complement.
TCTCCATCTTTGATTGATGGACTCACAGCGTCCAAAATGTGCCCCCTGCTGCGGCTGGAAACGGTTTTCCGCGGGCACCCCCAGCTGATCAACGCCAATTCGCACGCGGCGTACGAAGGCCGGCTCCGCCCCTATCATCAGAAATCGCCGTGCAGGGATGACAACTTGCCGCGCATGCCGGGCGACCACGTCCCGATTCCGCTGTCCACGGTCATCAACCACACCGGGCTGGAAACCAAGGAGGGCACGTCGACCGTCAACGTACCCGAGCAGCTCATCGTAGTGCAGTTGGTTAAACATTTTGTGGAATTGGCGAACCAGGGCGGCGTGCCCTGGAGTGACCTGAGTCGGGCGGATGCCATTTTGGTGGTCACTTTTTATGCGGCGCAGCAGCGCGCGCTGATCGACAAATTGGCAACCGACCCTTCGTTGAAGCACTACGGGCGAGAATTCTGGGCGACTCGAGTGCTCACCGCCGACAAAGCGCAAGCTAGAGAAGCTGAGGTGACCATCGTGTCGTGCGTGCGCAGCAGCGAGCCGCCCGCGCGCGACAGGTTGACCACCCAGTATTCTCAGCAGACCACTCGAGTCGGCTTCGTGGCCCAGCTGGAACATGGAAACGTGGCCACCTCCCGCTCGCGTTGCGCCAGAGTCGTAGTGGCCAACGTGGAGACCTTGTTGTGGTCTGACTTTTTCCACATTTTCTTTTCGTATGAATTCGCTTCGGCTGGTCTTTACCAGTATCACGCAGAGAAAATCTGGGGACCCAGGATATGGACCTGGTCGCCCGACTGGAGGCCACAGGCCCACTGCCCCGAGCACCAGTACGACGATGACGACGAAGCCGCCCAGACTGAGCTCGCCCAGCCGGACGTCGATATGGACGAGCCCGGGGACGTACAAAACGCGCCCCAGCCGGCGGACGAGCCGCTGCCGTACGACCCCACGGACGAGGTCGAGGACATCGCCAGCACCTCCGATGGCGATGGCGACGACGCCACATTCTCCGCACCGGAAGAGGAGGCGCTGCTAGCCCCCGACGGCGACATCGAGCCCGACGAACCCGTGGCGGTCGCTGCGCCAGCGCCGGCTAAAGAGGACGACATGCAGCCCGAGGTTGCTACCGAAGAAGACGTGCCGATGGAGGGCACTGACGAGGGAGTTTGAGTAAACCCAGGACATTTTTGTTTTGAAAGTTTTTTGGAAACTGATAACGTAATGGAAACTATAACCAACAGTGAAACAAACAAAACAATTAACTAAGTATCTCGAAATCACACACCAAATAGTTTCCAAGACGTTCGCTGCGGCACCGAATGGCCGAGTTTTGTCCCCCCGAGTTGACGAACGTAACCGCCGCCCCCAGTTGACCGTCCAAAATTGGCACTTTTCTGAATAAAAAACAAAGTTTTTGTAAATTTGAAAAGAGTAAAATAATTTTGAAAATGGAAATACCTCCAGAACCCAATCGGCAATTCCACTATAAAGTCCCGACTGCAAAAGGCAGGGCAGTTGATTAACTCCCATACCGTTCTCAGCTTATTATTGCATTTTTGTAATTGCCAGCCACGTTTCGGAATCTGATTTTCGACTGTGAAATACACGCAAGCCATTTTGCATGCAAATAACCACTTTTGAAAATTTCGAAAAGATGAACAACTTTTATATTTAACGAAAAATTTTGTGCATGCGATCGTAAAAATAATCACCGGTCACACCTCAATAGTTTAGCCAGGAGGTAAACCGCAATGGCTGGTGGGTTGTAAGAGCGTTTTTACGATGGGAAAAACACCACCCCACAAAATTTTAGACAAACAAATGCAACAATAATTCACGGAACGTAAACTACTATGTATGTTGTGAACTAAATTTGGGCAAACTTTCTCAGACATTGCGACGGCTTTTCGACGGCAACGGGGACTGCATGGCATGCACAGCCCTGCAGTGGGCTGCGCAGTACCCCGTCAGAGCACTGCATTGCAAGATCGACGCCGCTACATGGGCTGACCGAGTTCGCCATGTTTTCTAGTGGTTGTAGTGCTCTGCACAAAATTGTTTCCTTACCCCCAATTTTAATTACTGTTTTCGTGCGCCAAATCTATTTAAGTCAATTTAGCTAGGTTATGTCTAACTTAGGTGTAATTGCATTCCACATGGCATAAGGTGAGAGGGGAATTTCACATTTTTCACTTTGAAATGCCGCGGCGCGGCGTGTGGCCGCCTTTGGGCTCGCCGGCACACTGTTGTGACTCTCTGGGCGGTCTAAAGCACATTCTACCCTTTACTTATCTTTGGGCAGAGGCGGAGACTGACGGCTGATAGGTAGGTGGCGACCGGAAGCCAGGAACAATGAATTTCACTCAAAAAAATACAAAAGCACTGTTCCGCGTTCCTCCCCATGTTGACTAGATTGTCGTGCGTCATCTAGTATCGGTGGGTGGTAGGAACAGCTTCTGACAACGCCCCAAGTGACAAGTCGCAGTCCAAAAAAATACTTTTCCGCCGCCCTAGCATAAATATCTCCTCGCGCTCGGAAGGGTGTGGCCATCGGGCTGAAACCTTTCTCACGGGCGCTAGCTGACCGGATAGTCACAATAGTGGGTCGCGGGGTCGGAGGTGATAAGCATTTCGCGCCTGCGAGCATTTTCTAGCTACCGTAACTTATGAATACAAAACCCCCAAACAAAGTTTCCATGTGACATGTAGAAACTGTTGTACATAGCGTGTTACGCCAGTGCCTTTCATTCCCACGCGCCTAATTAATCGTTCTGTATCTTAATTAATTAACATTAGTTGTAAGCTTGTGTTGGCTGTCTAATTATTGATTAGCTTAAATTGCTGTGTTGGATCATGATGCCGTAATTGCCTTTGTACATACTTTGTTCATTCCGTTTTAGTAAATATGCGTTGCACTGCACTGTTCTCTGTTTTAAGTTGTCTTATATTAAGTAGGAATTTGTAGGTAATTATGGAAGTGAGTAATTGTCGTATCAAGTGAACTTGTAAATTATAGGTTAAGCCCCATGTCGCATGAAGCTTTTAATTACTTTTATTAGCTGATATTAAGTTGTACTCTTTTCATAAGCAGCTGTGTTACGTACGATTTTACTAAGTGCTTACATCAGAGCTTATGTGATTTGAAAGTGATTTTGTAACCTCGCAATTTTATGTCTTTTTTTAGCTTTTTATTCAAGTCGATTATGGTAGTCTTGATTGCCTTATAAGTAGCTGAAATTGTTTTTTCCCGCAACTTCGTCAATGCGACGTAAGCTGATTTGCTTCTACTCTGCCGCTACTGTTCTTCCATCGCCCTAAAAAATAAACTCTCTTCTCAACCCAACTTGGACCCCCTTTTGTATTGGCACTAAGTACTAACTGATTTCCCTTAGTTAGCTAATTAACAACTGCTCTAATTACCGCGCTGCTTATGCTGAGTGTGAGTGCCGTGCGTGCTGCGGGAAACGGAACAGCGTGAGCCACCGAGTGGTTCATTGCACGTTCTGAAAAACCTACCGTCTTCGGACACGTTTCCTTAAAATTTACAACACGCATTTATAACCTGGACCTCCGGGCCCAGTGCAGTGCACTGCAGCGGCAAGCGGCCGGTGAGGTGGGAATAGAGGGAAAAGTGCGGTAAAAGAAACCTCGTGAATCGTGTAGTCGAAAAACAGCTGAATACACGGATTCATGACACTTGTTCACCAAAATCCAAAAACTAAAGCGCGAGGGGGTGGTGTGATAAGTAGTGATAAGTGGTGATGTGTTCTGTTCTGTGTGATGAGTTTTTTCTCGTTAATGGGCCCTTTTTGGTCATTTACTGGAGAGGGGTGATGTGGGATTGATCCCTTCTGTGCACGTTTTGTCGGGTTCCCTTTTGGAACGTATTTATGTTGATCTGTGATGTGTAAAAGAGGTCGCCATCATTGTCAATAAATCTATCTAAACAACACTTCGGGCCCCGTGTCGTCAATGATAGTCTGCATTCACCAGTTTTTATCAACTTTTTCACATTTTCCCTCACTACTATATCATTAAATTACATTTTAAGTAAGTTTTGTGATAAAAATTTTTATGAAGTTGACAAAGTTAAAAATTCATGGTTGTCAAGTGAGCATGCGCATATGTTCAGTACAAATGCCTGATGTCAACTTAAGCAAAAAATTTGGAGAAAATTTTTTTCATAACTTTATTATAATTTTTCATGCTAAAAGTTCTTCTATGAAAGATGGGGTAAATTTTTCTCTATCAGAGTCTCAAATTGCAAAATTTTTTGATTAAGATTGAAAGAATAAAGGTACTTTTAGAAAGTCGGTGAGCACTGTGTCAACTAGCACATTTTCATGTGTTTTAGCACTATTTTAGGCAGTTGACAATAAAGAGCAACTACTGCATCAATTGAATCTCTGTAAAATGAAAATGTCAACTAAAAAATGTACACTTGCATGCACTGCGTACACTTTTTTCACGAGTTGACATTTTCACTTCAAAAAACTGTTATTTGTGTGCAACAAAAATGTCAACTGAAGTTGATTTTTGCCTATGAAAATTACCCAATTGACAAAAGTAATAATCAAGAAATGTCAACACAATGAAAAACGTAAAGAGAGATAATGTTTTTTACACAACTTTGAACCTTAAACCCTCCTCTACAAAAAAAATCCTAAACCAGTGTGTCAAGTGTGTAAAAAAATAAATGCAAAAAGCGAATTTTAAAATTAGCAAATTTATAATTTTTTTATCACTGCTAACTGGGAGGCTTACAAGATTAGCGATGGGATGGTGCTAGTGCCATTCAGGGGTGCCAACGGGTGCCACACCATGGTGCCCTTTTTCTGTGGCACAATGGGCACCTGGCACCCCTTTTCTAGACCACAGTATAACAAATCAAGTTGGGGCCAGAACTGGGTGGGACAGCAAAAACGCCACAAAATTTTTTGACATATTGGGCAACCCACTCTGTAGTGAGTCGCCATGGCCCCTTTTCCATTCATGAATGGTAGAGGGGGCTTGTGCCTATATACCACCCAACTTTTAGCTTTCCACCCTGCCCACAGCTGGAGATAGGGCATCTGAAGTGAAGTCAAAAATAGGGAGCCGGACTTGGGTGGGAAGGTGTTTATATGACGTCAGCGGTAAATCAGAGTTATGAATTCATTATTCTATAAACAATCAGTAGAAAACTTTTTTGGCGCTGGCGCTATTGGCGACACCTATTGCATACCCAAAACATGGCTATTGCATACCCAAAACAGGTAATAAATGTGTCCAAACAGGATATATTTGGACATAAAAACGTAGATAGCTACACAAACTAGTCTATGTGTAGCTGCAATGCAAATTAACAGTATTATACATCATGTACATTGCATACATGACGTATTTATTATGTACATGATGTACATCATTCCGAAGGGGGGGGGGTATTTCGAGGGGGGGGGGGTTTATTATTTCCCCAGCCCATTTTGAGGGGGGGGGGGTAATTCGAGGGGGGGGGGGGTTTATTCAAGGGGGGATAATTCGAGGTAATACGGTATTTCCATGAATTCTGTACCGATTGTGATGGTTGAGCATTTTAAATGATCAGAATGATGTGGCGATCACTTTTTGAAGCAATTCGAACGATTAAAAACGACAACTCAAATATTTATGTGCTCCAATACACATAGGCACTATTGTCTACTAACTGGGATGGATGTTGCTGTATTTTGTCATATACTGACAACAAATTATGAACAAAATGATGACACAAATGTAATATTTATGATCATGAAAGACAACCAATTTTTGTTCCCTCTTCAGTAGGGTATGGCAGATTTCAAAGTACCGTATTACCTCGAATTAACCCCCCCCCCCCCTCTCGAAATACCCCCCCCCCCCTAAAATTCGGCTGAGGAAATAATACCCCCCCCCTCGAAATACCCCCTTAAAATTGAGTGTAAAGAGAACGTACATGATACCACAGTTTGTCATCTGTACAATGCAGAACACACGTTAAAACTGATGATTGAGTGACGTGAGGGGCAGAGTTTATGTGTATATCAGAACTAGCATTGAACAAATCTCTGAGAGATTTATATTTAAAAAATCTCAGAAAATCTCAGAAAATATAAGATTTTCTGAGATTCATATTTTTTCCATGATTTTCCAGAGAGATTTAATTATATTTTCTCATGATTGAGAAAATCTCTCAAGAAAATCTCTTTATATTTGCCCATTTTCACCTTCAAATTCACAAGTTCATGTGCTTTTTTACAAATTTTCATCTATTTTTTACTATATATTTGCTTATAAACCCATTTTTGGCTATTTCCCCCCTTTTTCTAGTTTTTCCTCCCCTTTTTCTGTTCTATGGCATGAAAGAGCCAATAAAAAAATTATCTGGAATACATTTTCTGTACTCAAGTACTTTCAAGAAGTATACATAAAAGAGAGTACTGGTACTTTTTCAGAGGAAATTTAGATGTATTTACTCAGAACTCAAGTATACCTACCGTATTTCCTCGAAATACCCACCGGGGGGTGATTGTTTCATAGTGGTCCCGAGAGGGGGGGGGGGTTAAACGAGGGGGGGGTATTTCGAGGGGGGGGGGGGTTATTATTTCACAAGAAAATTTTTGAAAACCAAGTACGAAATTGTCGTCTGAAACGTACGCAGACGTCGAAAAATGCAACAAAAACCGCCATTTATAAGGTTCTGTAGACTAATATTAGTATGTAGATGGTATGTACACTGTTCTAACGTGACACCGACATTGTTTTAACATGTGTTCTGCAGTACACAGAACACAAACTGCCGTATTTGTCATGTACGTTCTCTTTACACTCAATTTGGGGGGGGGTATTTCGAGTGGGGGGGTGATTGTTTCATAGTGGCCTCGAGAGGGGGGGGGTCAAACGAGGGGGGGGGGGCCATCAGTAGACAATATGCTGTTATCATATGAAATTGTGAATGAAAAGGTTAAACAATACATAAGGTGCGTACTATCAATGGTTCAAACACCTTGAATAATGAAAAAATCATACTTCAAGTTGAGTGATTTTATGAGATTTTTTTGAAGTGCAAGAGATTTTCTCAGAGATTTAATTATATTTTTGAAAATGATCCGAAAGATTTAATTATATTTTTTTCTTGAGAGATTTTCTGAGATAATATTTAATTATATTTTCTCAAAATCGGTCATTTTTTTCAATGCTAATCAGAACATATTATATTTTTGAGTGAACTGCGTGGAAAGTATGTCGCAATGCAAAAGATAGGAGGCGCGAAGTTCATTGTCATTGTACCCGATTGGTGAATGATTTCACACAGAATGCGGACACTTTTAATTTGCACGTGCAGTGTCCTGTGAATAAAGGTAGTTTCGTAACAGCTTCGAAAGTTACACGCGCAGAATTAGGGACTTAAATAAACTTGGCCCACGGCCAAGAATTTGGTTGTGCATTGTATGAACAAAAGTGCAATGTAATTAAGTGACTGGAAATTGTCGCTAACGAATGGGGAATGTCTGGGAATGTCAAAAATTACTTAAAATAGGCAGCGAGGCACAAGAAAAAAGTTTTGGCTGGCGGCCATGTTTATATGTGGGGAATCTCCCCAAGCGGGTTAAATAAAAGGAAAAAGCGGTGGGAGCATACGGGATTTTGGGGTTAGCATTTGGGGGGGGGGGGTTCGCCAGTCAGCACCTGTTAATAACTCGGGAACTGCTTGGCGAAAAATGTTGAAATTTAAATATATTATGGTTTCAGGTCGGGGCTCTTTCAGATTTCGACCATTTTTTGCTACGACCCCCCAGACCGGAGATAGGGGGGTCTATAAAAACACTGTCATTTGCGTTTTTTTGGGTGTCACCGAGAACATGCAAACTTTGAACATCAATAGCGCGGTGATTTGTGAACCGATTTATCTCATTAAAATGTTAAAATAATCACAAATGTTCGGAGAGTTCATTTCTGAGGTCAGATCGGCGATACACATTTGTTTATATATCAATTTAGCCCGATTTCGAAATGCTATATTTCCGCAAAAGTTTGCTTTTTGAACACGCTATCCTGTTCTCCTGATCGAGAGAAACTCAATGAAACAAAAATGAGATCCATATCTCTTTCCGATCAAAAGTTATAGCATATTTTATCTGCGCGCAACACACATTCACTACTACCACGCAGTACGCGCTCATTTTCTTCCGCGCAACATGACCTCGCTGCGTGCTGCTTTTTTTATGCTGCTGCATACCGTATTTCCTCGAAATACCACCCCCCCGTGGTATGTAATGTACCAACAATAACAAGACCAATACCAAAGATGCAATGTTTTGGAATGGATTTTTGTAAACTTCTGTAAAATGGTTGGGCATGAAACTTGGTAGTAAAATGTGGACAGTTTGCGATTTGGTATGATGGTGTGCAGTGTGCATTCTGTGTGGTATAGGTTTTGTGATATGATAGTGTGGTTTTTGCAAGGTGTCAAACTTTGTTGTAATCTTCAATTGGTTACATTTGTGCTTTGCTGTTCTTTTTGTGTTTGTAAATCCTTGTGGTATTAATTGTAGAGAACCACAAAACCCAACTGAAGGTTGGAGAGAATCCTGCTATAGTTACCCACTACTCAGAGGCTTGCAAAAACTGACACCCCAATGGGGACCCCCCTCCAAATGGCACCCACCAGGGAACTCCCCAAAAGTGGCACCCCCTGGAAACTGCCCAAAAATGGGACCCCCTAGGGCCCCACAAATATGGCACCCCCTGAGGACCACCAAAAAATTTCACCCCTTAGGGACCCCCCAAAAATAGCACCCATTGGGACCCCCCAAAAATAGCACCCCCTGGGGACCCCCCAAACATGGCACCCCCTAGGAACCCCCACAAAAATGGCAACCCCTGGGGACCCACCCAAAGTTGGCTCCCCCTGGGGACTCCAAAAATGGCACCCCCCTGGGGACCCCCCCAAAATGGCACCCCCTATGGACCTCCCCCACATAAAAAATATAGCACCCCCCTGAGGACCACCAAAAAATTGCACCCCTGGGGACCACCCAAAAATGGCATACCATGTGGACCCCCTTGAAATGGCACCCCCATATGTACCTCCAGAAAATGGCACCCCCTTGAGACCCCCCAAAAATGGCACCCCATGGGGACCCCCTCTAAATCCTGTAAACACAGCCCCTAGTTTGGAAACTCCTGTAAACTCAGCCCCTAATTTGGAAACTCCTATAAACTCAGCCCCTAACTTGCAAACTCTTGTAAACTCAGCCCCTAACTTGCAAACTCCCATAAACTCAGCCCCTTATTTGTAAGCTCCCATAAACTCAGCCTCTAATTTGAAAACTCCCATAAACTCAGCCCCCAATTTTGGAAACTCCTGTAAACTCAACCCATAATTTGGAAACTGCTGTAAACTCAGCCCTAATTTGGATACTCAAATAAACTCAGCCCCTAATTTAGAAACTCCCATAAACTCAGCCCCTAATTTGGAAACTCCCTTAAAATCAGCCCCTAATTTGGAAACTCCCATTAACTCAGCCCCTAATTTGGAAACTCCCATTAACTCAGTCCCTAATTTGGAAACTCCAGTAAACTCATTTTCAGGTTTATGGTAATGTAGTGTGAACATGGTATGAATATTTCAAAAAATCACTATCATCAATCCACAAATGCATCAATTCACAATTTTCAATTTTTTAGCCCCAGGGGTTAGACTTAAAAGGTTATGGTAATGTACAGTAGAAATGGAGTGCACATCTCAAATCACTGCAATAAAAAACCCACAAACGCATCATTTCACAAATTGAAAGTTTTTGTGCCCAGGGGTTCATTATCAGGGTTTTAGTAACGTGGTGTCAAGATGGAGTGCATATTTGAAATTGCTACAATCAGAAACCCACAAACACATCATTTTATGATTTGAAAATTTTTGGTCCTGGGGGTTCATTTTCAGGGTTATGGTAATGTAGTGTCAAAATGAAGTGCATATTTCAAATCAAGGCAATCAAAAAACCACAAATGCATCATTTCACAATTTCTTATTTATTAGCCCCATGGGTTCAATTTAAGGCTTACAGTAATGTAGAGTTGAAATTGAGTCATTTCAAATCAGTGCAATTAGAAACCTGCAAAATGCATCATTTCACAATTAGAAATTTTTGGGTCTAGGGGTTCAATTTCAGGGTTTTAGTAATGTAGTGTCAAAATGGAGTGCGTATTTGAAATCGCTACAATCAGAAACCCACAAATGCATCATTTTATGATTTGAAAGTTTTTGGCTTAGGGGGTTCATTTTTATGGTTATGGTAATGTAGTGTCAAAATGAAGTGCATATTTCAAATGAGTGCAATCAGAAACCTGAAAATGAATGATTTCACAAATTGAAAGTTTTTGGCTCGAGAGGTTCATTTTCAGGGTTATGGTTATGTAGTTTTCAGGGTTATGTAGTGTCAAAATGGATTGCATATTTCAAATCAGTGCAATTAGAAACCCACATCGAATCATTTCACAATTTCTAATTTTTTAAGCCCTGGGCATATTTGAAATGGCTACACTCAGAAACCCACAAATCCATCATTTTATCATTTGAAAGTTTTTGGCCCAGGGGGTTCATTTTTAGGGTTATGGTAATGTAGTGTCAAAATGAAGTGCATATTTCAAATGAGTGCAATCAGAAACCTGAAAATGAATGATTTCACAAATTGAAAGTTTTTGGCTCCAGAGGTTCATTTTCAGGGTTATGGTTATGTAGTTTTCAGGGTTATGTAGTGTCAAAAAGGATTGCATATTTCAAATCAGTGCAATTAGAAACCCACATCGAATCATTTCACAATTTCTAATTTTTTAAGCCCTGGGCATATTTGAAATTGCTACACTCAGAAACCCACAAATCCATCATTTTATGGTTTGAAAGTTTTTGGCCCAGGGGGTTCATTTTTAGGGTTATGGTAATGTAGTGTCAAAATGAAGTGCATATTTCAAATGAGTGCTATCAGAAACCCGAAAATGCATCATTTCTCAAATTGAAAGTATTTGGCCCCATGGGTTCATTTTTAGGGTTATGGTAATGTAGTGTCAAAATGGAGTGCATATATCAAATTGGTGCAATCATAGACCCAAATTTGAAATCAGTGCAATCAGAAACCCAAAAATGAATGATTTCACAAATTGAAAGTTTTGGGCTCCAGAGGTTCATTTTCAGGGTTATGGTTATGTAGTTTGCAGGGTTATGTAGTGTCAAAACGGAGTGCATATTTCAAATCAGTGCAATTAGAAACCCACATTGAATCATTTCACAATTTCTGATTTTTTAAGCCCTGGGCATATTTGAAATCACTACACTCAGAAACCCACAAATCCATCATTTTATGATTTGAAAGTTTTTGGCCCAGGGGGTTCATTTTAGGGTTATGGTAATGTAGTGTCAAAATGAAGTGCATATTTCAAATCAGTGCAATCAGAAACCCGAAAATGCATCATTTCTCAAATTGAAAGTATTTAACCCCATGGGTCCATTTTGAGGGTTATGGTAATGTAGTGTCAAAATGGAGTGCATATATCAAATCAGTGCAATCAGAAACCCAAATTTGAAATCAGTGCAATCAGAAACCCAAAAATGCATCATTTCACAAATTGAAAGTTTTTGGCCCCAGTGGTTCATTTTCAGGGTTATGGTAATGTAGTGTCAAAATGAAGTGCATATTTCAAATGAGTGCAATCAGAAACCCGAAAATGCATCATTTCTCAAATTGAAAGTATTTGGCCCCATGGGTTCATTTTTCGGGTTATGATAATGTAGTGTCAATGGAGTGCATATATCAAATCAGTGCAATTAGAAACCCACAATGCATCATTTCACAATTTGAAAGTTTTGGCCCCATTTTGGGTTCAATTTCAGGGTTATCGTAATGTACTGTCAGAATGGAGTGCATATTTCTAATCATTGTAATCAGTAACCCACAAATGCATTATATCACAATTTATATTGTTTAGCCCCGGGGGCCTCACTTAAGGATTATGGTAATGTTATTGTTAACTCCCATAAACTCAGCCCCTAATTTGGCAAACACCCATCAACTCAACTCCCATAAACTCAGCCTCTAATTTGTAAACTTGTGTGAACAGCCCCTTATCTTTAAACTTCTGTCAACTCAACCCTAATTTATTAACACCCATCAACTCAACCCTGAATTGTAAACTCAGCCCCTAAAAACTCAGGTCAACCCCCTATACATGTGCAATTGCATTCTTGGGAAGCAACTTTGCCATCTACTAACCCTGTTTGTCAAGATTGTGGATCGTGTTTGTAAAGGGCATTTGTACTAATAAATAGTGACTGCATTGTGTGCAAAAACACACACGAATCGGGCACAATGAGGCCTGTGATTGTGCCTCCTATCTTTTGCATTGAAGCATCCTTAGCGTGCAGTTCTTTCGCAATTGTATAGGTGTTGATAAGTCCATGGAGTCTTATACATGACGGTTTTTGTTGCATTTTTCGACGTCTGTGCATGACTTACACAGGTACGTTAACAACAACAATTAAGTATTGGGATTTCAGATTATTTCTGGCGAAATAATAAACCCCCCTCGTGTAGCTGCGATTCATAACTGTAACTGGCAGCAATAAATACCTCATGTACCTACATTGCATACATGGTGTATATAAAATTCAAGGGAGGTTATATTTACATTCATAATGACCATTTTGAGCGGGTATTTCGAGGGGGGACTGTAACAAACTGTAAGGCAAATTTTTGCAGGAGGAATGAGCATTATCCCAGCCAGTCCACTGTCCAGCGGGGCCACAGGTCATCGTCAGTGTAATTTTTCCATTTGAGAAGTGTGTTCCATTGGTGCAGCTGATTTTTGCCACTGAGCCATGTGCAACTTTTGCACGTGAAACAATTTCGGGCCAGATGTCAGCATTTTCAATTGGTGAAATAGGATCACAGTCTGCGATACAGTACAATGCTCATTATATTACAAATCCAAATTGTAGAATAGCATATTATTTACAAATTCAATATATCGTATACTCCAGGGACCGTATGCTATTTACCTAAACGTTTTTTTCTGAACAGAACACCCAATCATGTCGAAAATAAAAGCATCATTTGTCTTTTTTGTGGAATTGTTACATAAGTGTTACGCTGGCACGTGGTTGGGTAAGCCATGAGCATGTATGCATGTAAACTGTGCTGTCCATGGAGATAACATTTTTAACTTCCTTCACACACCCTTTCTTTTTCCAGTGGAAATACTGCAAAATTCCGCATTTGAATGGCCCTCATGCATACTTGTCAATCCCATAGCCCAGCTGCGAAATTCAATTGCATACTTACTGTATTTCCTGGAATCTCGACGACGACAATAACTCGCGATCTATTTTTTATAGAGTGGCATCTGCTTCAGCGGAAGTAAATAGAGCAGCGTGATTGCAACAGTTCGAGTTGCTCGGTGCATTCATAAACAGATGTGACGGTGTCCGCCAAGGACCCCATTTCAACGTTTTTTTGACGTTTTTTCCATTAACTTACGCTTTTTTAGACGCAGCACATAACCATTTATCAATTGATTAATCCCCTCTAACTTAAGAATGTGTTTTATGGCTTGGAATTCACGGAAAAATTCGAAACAAATTTTTCAAATTTTTGAATTTTTGAATTTTTTGGAGAAAAAAAATCAATTTTTATGTGTTTTTTACAGGGGTGAAATAAAAATTCGAAAATTATGAAAAAATTCGAAAATTCGAAAATATTTTCGAATTTTCGAATCTTTTTTTGCCATCGTTACAGAACACACATGAAAAACAATGACTGCGTTATGTTAGAACAGGGTTTATACCGCCTACTTACTTATATAAGTGTATACCGTATTACCTCGAATTATCCCCCCCCTTGAATTAACCCACCCCTCGAATTAACCCCCCCTCAAAATGGGCTGGGGAAATAATAAACCCCCCCTCGAAATACCCCCCCCCCCTTCGGAATGATGTACGTCATGTACATGATAAATACGTCATGTATGCAATGTACATGATGTATATTACTGTTAATTTGCATTGCAGCTTCACTTATACGCTCATTTGTGTACAGATGTACATCTATAGCCCAAATATAACCTATTTTCTCACGTTTATTACAGTTTTTGTGTATGAAAAAGCGTATTCTTTACTATGAATTTCACGAAAATTTCTGACGAAAAAATAACCCCCCCCCCTCGAATAACCCCCCCCCCTCGAATTAACCCCCCCTCAAATTTTGCTGGCGAAATAATAAACCCCCATGGGGGTATTTCGAGGTAATACGGTAGAGTCTTATAAATGGCGGTTTTTGTTATATTTTTCGACGTCTGTGTACGTGACACACAACGATTTAGTACTGGGATTTCAAAAACAAAATTTGCGAAATAATAAACACCCCCCCTCGAAATACCCCCCTAGTTTAACCCCCCTCAAAATTTCCACCCTGAAAAAATAAACCTCCCGGGGGGTAATTCGAGGAAATACGCTTGTCACAATTTGAAAAGCTAGAAGGAACCTATTACTGCTTTCCCACAGGGAGCATTGGAAGAAGCCATTGGTTGTTTGCACTACCTGGAGAAGTTTGAGAAATTCCTGAACCAATTACTGATGGCTAGCCGTTGAGTATCGCAGTTAGGTCTAGAGTCTAGACCCAGGTGAGCAAATTGAACCGGCCTGACAGATTTGCACAGTTGTGCAAACGTACTTACGTTAATTCAAAAATACGTATACCGAGCACTGCGTAAATACGTTTATTTGTCTACTGAAATGTATCTTTACTCGTTTATGCGTAATTTTTTCAAGTAGGCAAAAACAGAAAACGTATTTTATAAAATCAATGGGGCACAAAAGCTGGTGCCAAGCCAATCCCAAGCCCTGTAAAGTGTAAAGTAAAGTGTCAAATATAAAGTAAAGTGTAAAGTAAAGTGTCAATTGTGTATCCAAATCTTATTTTTCATATCCAAATCTTATGTTTTTGTATCCAAATTTTTTTTCGAAAAAAAATTGGATACGAAAAAAATAAGATTTGGATACACAATTGACACTTTACTTTACATTTGACTTTACATTTGACACTTTACATGACAATTGACATTTGACTTTGCATTTGACTTTACATTTGACACTTTACTTTACACTTTACACTTTCGACCCCAGCGCCAAGCGCCAAGCGCCAAAAGCGCCCTCGAAATACCCCCCCCCCTCGAAATACCCCCGTCTCGAAATACCCCCCCCCCCTCAAAATGGACACTATGAAATAATTACCCACCCCCTCAAAATACCCCCCTAATTGTATGTATAGGGGAACATACATGACTAAAGCTGCGGTTTGTGATCCGGGCAATGCAGAACAGACATTAAAAAGAACCATTGTGTTACGTTAGAACCTTTTTATAGCATCTACATACTTATGTAAGTGTATATACACTCTATTACATGGTGTTTTTTGGTGTATTTTTCGACGTCTGCGTACGTTACAAACGACAAATTTGTACCGGGATTTCAAAAAATTTCTGGCGAAATAATAAGCCCCTCCTCTCGAAATACCCCCCCCCCTCGTTTAACCCCCCCACAATATTCTCACTCTGAAACAATCACCCCCCGGGGGGTATTTCGAGGAAATTCGGTAGTCATATTCCTTATTCTGCAGCAGCTAAGCCATCATCAAAAAGTCTGGAATTTTTCAAATCAACAGGTACACTGTAGCTGAGGCAGGAAGCATTGTGGTAGCAGTTACGTGCACAAAGATGCAGTGCATTATTTCTATCTTCTTCATGGACATCAATATTTACATTAGCCTCGTCCAATCCACTGGGCATCCCAGGAAGACATT
The DNA here is from genome assembly GCA_964036195.1 of Sphaerolaimus hirsutus. Lineage (NCBI taxonomy): Eukaryota > Metazoa > Nematoda > Chromadorea > Monhysterida > Sphaerolaimidae > Sphaerolaimus > Sphaerolaimus hirsutus. The sequence goes on along the minus strand of OZ038454.1, from coordinate 12,989,428 downwards.
TTGCTGGATTTGCCCTTGGGGTTTCTGTAAAAGTTGACATAGGTGTGTGTGCAATCGCATTTTGCCAGGTAATGATTCCCTTTGCAGTTCAGTCCTTTCACTGCAGGTTCTTATCTTACGCTTCCATGTCTGCTGGAACAGCAGGTTCAAATGGCTAGTACTTTTTAGTAAGCAAGTGCCATTGTATTGATTAGATTTGATGGTAGTTCAATCAAGTATTACATCACCTCACCATGTACAACATACTCTTTCATTCTACCTTATTCCCTCGAAATACCAGCATGATTAACCCCCTATCGAAATACCCCACGTCTGAGCGAGCTCAGTCCCCATTCGAACTACCCCTGGGTGTATTTCGAGGAAATACGGTAGGGTACAAGACACTGAAATATCAGCATAGGTACAGAAATCAAATGAGAATCTATTTGTTATGTCTGGTGATATGCACACGTTATTTTGTGACTGTTTTGATGATATTTATGTATGGCCGTGAGACGCATCGAGAGGTTGACATGAATAAACGTTGTGACTAAAATCCCCTTGTCTGCACTGCTTAAACTACAAATCAACTAGTAGCTGGCAACATTAACACAGAAACATTAACTTACTGAGCTGCCAAAGTGACCAGACGGCGGCAGCAGCTGGTGCGGTGACCAGCTGGCCACTGGAGACATCCAACACCGCACTGGTGTGATTTGTAGACTGCAGACCGTAGCCGCCGGGCCAGAGCACTGTGTGGTTGTTCGTGGACACGTTTCTGTGCGTGGTCGAGTCTGGCTCTGACACAATCCATTGCCAGTCGGCGCTGCCGTGGTCCCTGGCTAGCGCCACCCGCACTTGTGAGAATTCCGGCAGTGCCTTCGACGAGAAATTGTATTCGTCACTGAATAGCAGTATGCACTAATCATCTTTCCTATCAGCTGAACCTAATTGACGTTATTCTAAATAAATACGATGTAAAATTTTACGTGACTATGTTTTTACACAGCACAGTGATTTCATATACCGTATTTGCTTGAATAGTTCCCTCTCTTGAATCATTCCCCCCTCGAATAACCCCCCCCCCCTCTGTAAGACGAGTGAGGAAAAAATAATTCCCCCCTTGAATAATTCCCCCCTTAGGAGATTTGATCAATTTGTTGTGCCTAATTTTAACAAAAATGGCATGTTATTGTGTTAATGATGCACATCTCGTGAAATGACTTGATCGAAACATGCTCGAAAATTTTGACGAAACAATAATCCCCCTCGAATGGTTCCTCCCTCAAACAACTCTGGGGAAATAATGATCTCCTAGGGGGATTATACAAGCAGATGCGGTAAAACGATTTTCACTGATGCCACAGAATTGTTCCGTCTCAACAAATATTTGTTTCAAGGTTCTGACTAGTGACTAGTGATAGTAAAAACCGCCGGGACTCCTGGCGCCGAGCGCCATGGCGCTTTTCCCACCTCCAGAACCAAGTGTCAAAAGTGCCATGGCGCTTTTTGTCTTCGGCGCAAGCGCCAGGTGTTTTGTTACCAGAGTTGTTAGTATTACTGAACTTTTTTAAAAGTATATGTAAACGTAAAGTATTTATTTTTTACTCACCACAAAGTATCGAAAACGTAAAATACTTATTTTTTAGACGTACGCACGCGTAAATGTGAGTACAAATTTTTTCCCATTAAAATGCAAAAGCGAGCACTGTTCTTCATAGAATATGTAGAACTGGGTACGTTTTTGAAATACAACCCTCAAAATGGCCCTACAAATTAAATAATTGACCCCCTGTCGAAAGCCCCCCCCCAAATTGAACCTAAATGGAACGTAAATATTAAAACCTTCAGTCTGTGTTCTGTGAAATGCAGAACACATGTTTAAACAATGACCAAGTCGCGTTAGAACAGAGTACCGTATTACCTCGAAATACCCCCATGGGGGTTTATTATTTCGCCAGCAAAATTTGAGGGGAGGTTAATTCGAGGGGGGGGTTTATTCGAGGGGGGGTTTTATTATTTCCTCAGAAATTTTCGTAAGGACCGTAGTAAATAGTAGGCATTTTCATACCCAAAACAGGTAAAAAATGTGTCCAAACAGGATATATTTGGACATAAAAACGTAGATAGCTACACAAACTAGTCTGTGTGTAGCTGCAATGTAAATTAACATCATGTACATTGCATACATGACGTATTTATTATGTACGTGACGTACATCATTCCGAAGGGGGGGGGGGTATTTCGAGGGGGGGGGGGTTATTATTTCCCCAGCCCATTTTGAGGGGGGGTTTATTCGAGGGGGGGGGGTCAATTCAAGGGGGGGATAATTCGAGGTAATACGGTATATACTATCCATATTTACATACATATATATGTAAGACAATAAAATTACTCTTATACATGGATCTTAACATACGTTGTTGCATTTTTCTACCTCAGCGTATGTTACAAAGAACGAATTAGTGCTGAGAGTTCTGAAAAATTCTGGCGAAATAAAAAAAACCATCGAAATACCTGCCCTTGTTTAACTCCCCTCAAAATTTTCACTATAAAACAATCACTCCCAGGGGTATTTCGAGGAAATATAGTAAATTGCAGCGTAGTCACCTTATAAATATGTGCCAAATTAAATTCACAGAAATACATTTTCTTTACGCGTATGCCTCAAAAATGTACGCATACATGTGAGTACGTTACTTTTTTAAAAAGTATATGTAAACGTATTTACCGCGTACTCGCGTACGCGTATTTTTCGAGTAAACGTACGTACCTTTTAACAACTCTGTTTGTTACTGGCACCTGTCGAAAATAGCGCCATGCCCCAAAAGCATCATGGGGCTTTTTGTTCTGGCGCTAGCGCCAAGCCCTAGCGCCACGGCGCTTTTACATAACTAGTCCTGACGATGCAAACATTTCAAGTTGCATGCATGAATGAGGTGCCTAAATAGACGCATCAAAACCACGGTCTCACACCTGCGCTAAATCAGCAGCGACTTGCAGCCGGATGTGGTCATCTGCCAACGCAGAAAAGGCATAGCTCTGCAGGCATTCCTCCGTGAATACAGACAACGACCTATTCAAAGTGGCATCGAAACCTCCGTTCGTTTTCAATACTATTCGGCAAAATCCTGCACTAAATATTAGCGCGTGCCCATTTGCAAGCGACTTTCCATAGCATGGACAAAACTTGACATTGGCTCTCAGTCCATTGGACCCAACACATTGAATGGTTATTTGCGATAATATTAGCAGTAGCAACGATCGTTGCTGCTTCTTGTCCATCCTGTTATTCGAGTTTAACGAGTTTAACATAATTTAACAGTAGCAGATTGCATTTACCGCATTCACTTGAATAATTCCCCGGGGAGTTGATTTTTCATCAGATTTTTTGAGGAGGATATTTGGGGGATTTTTTAAGGGGGAATATTTATTTCGTCAAAATTTTCAAGCTTGTTTCTATCAAATGGGTTCATGAAATTGCTTCATTCACAACATAACATTGAAATAAAATTTATTAACAAGATACCGTATTTCCTCGAAATACCCTCCC
>OZ038454.1:12917004-12975908 GCA_964036195.1 Sphaerolaimus hirsutus | reverse complement strand
TGTAAAGTAAAGTGTCAAGTATAAAAGTAAAGTGTCTCAAATATAAAGTAAAGTGTAAAGTAAAGGTGTCCAATTGTGTATCACCAAATCTTATTTTTCATATCCAAATCTTATGTTTTTGTATCCAAATCTTTTTTCGAAAAAAAATTGGATACGAAAAAAATAAGATTTGGATACACAATTGACACTTTACTTTCCATTTGACTTTACATTTGACACTATTACATGACAATTGACATTTGACTTTGCACTTTGACTTTACATTTGACACTTTACTTTACACTTTACACTTTCGAACCCCAGCGCCAAGCGCCAAGCGCCAAAAGCGCCCTCGAAATACCCCCCCATCGAAATACCCCCGTCTCGAAATACCCCCCCCCCCCCCCTCAAAATGGACACTATGAAATAATTACCCACCCCTATCAAAATACCCCCCTAATTGTATGTAAAGGGAACATACATGACTAAAGCTGCGGTTTGTGATCCGGGCCATGCAGAACAGACCATTAAAAGAACCAATTGTGTTACGTTAGAACCTTTTCTTATAGCATCTACATACTTATGTAAGTGTATATACACTCTATTACATGGTGTATTTTGGTGTATTTTTTCGACGTCTGCGTACGTTACAACGACGCAATTTGTACCGGGATTTACAAAAATTTCTGCGAAATAATAAGCCCCCCCCTCTCGAAATACCCCCCCCCCTCGTTTAACCCCCCCCCCACAATATTCTCACACTGAAACAATCACCCCCCGGGGTGTATTTCGAGGAAATTCGGTAGTCATATTCCTTATTCTGCAGCAGCTAAGCCATCATCAAAAAGTCTGGAATTTTTCAAATCAACAGGTACACTGTAGCTGAGGCAGGAAGCATTGTGGTAGCAGTTACGTGCACAAAGATGCAGTGCATTATTTCTATCTTCTTCATGGACATCAATATTTACATTAGCCTCGTCCAATCCACTGGGCATCCCAGGAAGACATTTTGCTGGATTTGCCCTTGGGGTTTCTGTAAAAGTTGACATAGGTGTGTGTGCAATCGCATTTTGCCAGGTAATGATTCCCTTTGCAGTTCAGTCCTTTCACTGCAGGTTCTTATCTTACGCTTCCATGTCTGCTGGAACAGCAGGTTCAAATGGCTAGTACTTTTTAGTAAGCAAGTGCCATTGTATTGATTAGATTTGATGGTAGTTCAATCAAGTATTACATCACCTCACCATGTACAACATACTCTTTCATTCTACCTTATTCCCTCGAAATACCAGCATGATTAACCCCCTATCGAAATACCCCACGTCTGAGCGAGCTCAGTCCCCATTCGAACTACCCCTGGGTGTATTTCGAGAAAATACGGTAGGGTACAAGACACTGAAATACCAGCATAGGTACAGAAATCAAATGAGAATCTATTTGTTATGTCTGGTGATATGCACACGTTATTTTGTGACTGTTTTGATGATATTTATGTATGGCCGTGAGACGCATCGAGAGGTTGACATGAATAAACGTTGTGACTAAAATCCCCTTGTCTGCACTGCTTAAACTACAAATCAACTAGTAGCTGGCAACATTAACACAGAAACATTAACTTACTGAGCTGCCAAAGTGACCAGACGGCGGCAGCAGCTGGTGCGGTGACCAGCTGGCCACTGGAGACATCCAGCACCGCACTGGTGTGATTTGTAGACTGCAGACCGTAGCCGCCGGGCCAGAGCACTGTGTGGTTGTTCGTGGACACGTTTCTGTGCGTGGCCGAGTCTGGCTCTGACACAATCCATTGCCAGTCGGCGCTGCCGTGGTCCCTGGCTAGCGCCACCCGCACTTGTGAGAATTCTGGCAGTGCCTTCGACGAGAAATTGTATTCGTCACTGAATAGCAGTATGCACTAATCATCTTTCCTATCAGCTGAACCTAATTGACGTTATTCTAAATAAATACGATGTAAAATTTTACGTGACTATGTTTTTACACAGCACAGTGATTTCATATACCGTATTTGCTTGAATAGTTCCCTCTCTTGAATCATTCCCCCCTCGAATAACCCCCCCCCTCTGTAAGACGAGTGAGGAAAAAATAATTCCCCCCTTGAATAATTCCCCCCTTAGGAGATTTGATCAATTTGTTGTGCCTAATTTTAACAAAAATGGCATGTTATTGTGTTAATGATGCACATCTCGTGAAATGACTTGATCGAAACATGCTCGAAAATTTTGACGAAACAATAATCCCCCTCGAATAGTTCCTCCCTCAAAAAACTCTGGGGAAATAATGATCTCCTAGGGGGATTATACAAGCAGATGCGGTAAAACGATTTTCACTGATGCCACAGAATTGTTCCGTCTCAACAAATATTTGTTTCAAGGTTCTGACTAGTGACTAGTGATAGTAAAAACCGCCGGGACTCCTGGCGCCGAGCGCCATGGCGCTTTTCCCACCTCCAGAACCAAGTGTCAAAAGTGCCATGGCGCTTTTTGTCTTCGGCGCAAGCGCCAGGTGTTTTGTTACCAGAGTTGTTAGTATTACTGAACTTTTTTAAAAGTATATGTAAACGTAAAGTATTTATTTTTTACTCACCACAAAGTATCGAAAACGTAAAATACTTATTTTTTACTCGTACGCACGCGTAAATGTGAGTACAAATTTTTTCCCATTAAAGTGCAAAAGCGAGCACTGTTCTTCATAGAATATGTAGAACTGGGTACGTTTTTGAAATACAACCCTCAAAATGGCCCTACAAATTAAATAATTGACCCCCTGTCGAAAGCCCCCCCCCCCCAAATTGAACCTAAATGGAACGTAAATATTAAAACCTTCAGTCTGTGTTCTGTGAAATGCAGAACACATGTTTAAACAATGACCAAGTCGCGTTAGAACAGAGTATATACTATCTATATTTACATACATATATATGTAAGTCAATAAAAATACTCTTATACATGGATCTTAACATACGTTGTTGCATTTTTCTACCTCAGCGTATGTTACAAAGAACGAATTAGTGCTGAGAGTTCTGAAAAATTCTGGCGAAATAAAAAAAACCCTCGAAATACCTGCCCTTGTTTAACTCCCCTCAAAATTTTCACTATAAAACAATCACTCCCAGGGGTATTTCGAGGAAATATAGTAAATTGCAGCGTAGTCACCTTATAAATATGTGCCAAATTAAATTCACAGAAATACATTTTCTTTACGCGTATGCCTCAAAAATGTACGCGTACATGTGAGTACGTTACTTTTTTAAAAAGTATATGTAAACGTATTTACCGCGTACTCGCGTACGCGTATTTTTCGAGTAAACGTACGTACCTTTTAACAACTCTGTTTGTTACTGGCACCTGTCGAAAATAGCGCCATGCCCCAAAAGCATCATGGGGCTTTTTGTTCTGGCGCTAGCGCCAAGCCCTAGCGCCACGGCGCTTTTACATAACTAGTCCTGACGATGCAAACATTTCAAGTTGCATGCATGAATGAGGTGCCTAAATAGACGCATCAAAACCACGGTCTCACACCTGCGCTAAATCAGCAGCGACTTGCAGCCGGATGTGGTCATCTGCCAACGCAGAAAAGGCATAGCTCTGCAGGCATTCCTCCGTGAATACAGACAACGACCTATTCAAAGTGGCATCGAAACCTCCGTTCGTTTTCAATACTATTCGGCAAAATCCTGCACTAAATATTAGCGCGTGCCCATTTGCAAGCGACTTTCCATAGCATGGACAAAACTTGACATTGGCTCTCAGTCCATTGGACCCAACACATTGAATGGTTATTTGCGATAATATTAGCAGTAGCAACGATCGTTGCTGCTTCTTGTCCATCCTGTTATTCGAGTTTAACGAGTTTAACATAATTTAACAGTAGCAGATTGCATTTACCGCATTCACTTGAATAATTCCCCGGGGAGTTGATTTTTCATCAGATTTTTTGAGGAGGATATTTGGGGGATTTTTTAAGGGGGAATATTTATTTCGTCAAAATTTTCAAGCTTGTTTCTATCAAATGGGTTCATGAAATTGCTTCATTCACAACATAACATTGAAATAAAATTTATTAACAAGATACCGTATTTCCTCGAAATACCCTCCCTTCGAAATACCCTCCCTTCGAAATACCCCCCCTCGTTTCACCCCCCCCCCTCTCGGGACCACTATGAAACAATCACCCCCCCCCTCGAAATCCCCCCCCTCCAAATTGAGTGTAAAGGGAACGTACATGACCATAACTGTGGTTTGTGTTCTGTGTACTGCAGAACACACGTTAAAACAATGTCGGTGTCACGTTAGAACAGTGTACATACCATCTACATACTAATATTAGTCTACAGAACCTTATAAATGGCAGTTTTTGTTGCATTTTTCGACGTCTGCGTACGTTTCAGACGACAATTTCGTACTTGGTTTTCAAAAATTTTCTTGTGAAATAATAACCCCCCCCCCCCTCGAAATACCCCCCCCCCTCGTTTAACCCCCCCCCTCTCGGGACCACTATGAAACAATCACCCCCCGGGGGGTATTTCGAGGAAATACGGTATTCTAAACTGGGACGAAATAACATGCCAGCTTTTTTCAGCTTACCCTATTTCCTCGCAATACCCCGCCTTTAATTAACCTCCCTCCCCCTTGTATTAACCCCTCGTATTCAAAAATACCCACAGGTATTTTCGAACTGAGGAATAAAATTACTAATATCTGATGGCATTACTGGCACAACACAACTTTACTTTTAATCTCATTCAATTTGGATAACTAGAAAAAAATGAAGAAGCTGCACAAAAACAAATTATGCCGGGAAGGGGATGTGGGATTCAATTTTTGTGTTCAGTGAGAACAGGAATAGGAACATACCGTATTTCCTCGATTTCCCTCCCCCCTTGAATTAACCCCCCCTCGAAATACCCCCAGATGTTTTTCGGCTGGGGAACAAATAAACCCCCCCTCGAAATACCCCCGTCTGGAATTATTTACATGATGTATGCAGTGTACATTATGTATATAATGGTCGCAGTTTGCATCGCAGCTACACATGTACTAGTTTGTGTAGCGATAGACGTTGATATGTCCAAATATACCCTACTTGGACACGTTGATTACCTGTTTTGTGTATAAAAAGCGTACTCGTTACTATGAATTTCGTAAAAATTTCTGACGAAATAATAAACCCCCCTCGGATAAGCCCCCCCCCCCCTCGAAATACCCCCCTCAAAATTTCCACTCTGAAAAAATAAACCCCCTGGGGGTATTTCGAGGAAATACGTGCGGTATTAGGAATACCATGGTAGAGAAAGAAAAATATAGGTAGTTTGTGAAGATATTGGAAAAATGCTGGAAAAACTACAGAAAATTGAGAAAGAAAATGTAAAATGAGCCGCAAAATGTCAAAAATTGAGTCAAAAAAATTGAAAGAGAAAAAAATCGAAAAAAGAAAAATTTTACTCTGAGAACATGGGAATAGACAATGGAAAACAGATACCGTATTACCTCGAAATACCCCCATGGGGGTTTATTATATCGCCAGCAAAATTTGAGGGGGGGGGATTAATTCGAGGGGGGGTTTATTCGAGGGGGGGTTTATTATTTCGTCAGAAATTTTCGTGATGATCATAGTAAATAGTAGGCATTTTCATACCCAAAATAGGTAATAAATGTGTCCAAACAGGATATATTTGGACATAAAAATGTAGATAGCTACACAAATTACTCTATGTGTAGCTGCAATGCAAATAAACAGTAATATACATCATGGACATTGCGTACATGACGTATTTATTATGTACATGACGTACATCATCCCGAAGGGGGGGGGGGTATTTCGAGGGGGGGGGGATCTATTATTTCCCCAGCCCATTTTGAGAGGGGGTTAATTCGAGGGGGGGGGTTAATTCAAGGGGGGATAATTCGAGGTAATACGGTAGGTAGTTGACACTTTTGTTTGCAGCATTCTTACAATCAAACCTACAATATAATGGACAATTTTAACTACATCTGCATCAAGTACAGCTCAAAATAAAAAAATTGACAACTGGTGCTGTATCTTTCGCTATGGAGGATGTATGAAGCATAATTTTATGAAAATATAAGTGTCATCTAGCGAGTGAAAAGCGCCAGAAAAAAACCGCCATTCTGAAAGTGGGCGCCAAGCGCGAAGGGCGCCACGGACAGAGGGCGCCAAGCGCCAAGGGTGCCATGGCGCCATTCGAAAAATAGGGCGCCAGGCGCCAAGGGCGCCAGTATAAATAAGTGCATACAACCATGGTTGGTTTTAGTAAAATTCTTTTTACTAAAATTGTATTTTATTTTTATTAAAATTGTATTTTATTTTTATTTTATTCATGTTTCATTTTATTTTATATTATTCTGAAATGTGATTAATAAAATAAAATGAAACCATTTTACAAAAATTTTACAAATATTTTACAAAAATTTTACAAAAAATCCGAATCTTGAATGCAAGGAAGTAAAACAATGTGCACGTTAGAAGCATGCAGATGAATACAAAAATTTTGACGCTGCTGCGACATAGGTATACTCGGCGGCGGACATCACACTTAGTATGGGAACGTACAGTTATACAGTTTATACGTTGAACCAAGAATTGTACAGTTTTTTCCCCACAATATTTCGTTTGTACTATGGAATAATTGATTGCGAAATTTATCGCAAGATTTTATTCGTTAAGTTATGGTAGTATTCTGCGCATACTTTGCGGTCCGCCGAGTATATCTTAAAATTTGACCATCACAGGGGCCAGATATTTAGATGTGTAGCTAATTGCTCCTCCCGTTGGAAAGATAGCTAAAATTTTGTTATTTGGGGGGGGGGGATTGTGGCGTTCAATATTTCAATCACAACAATCAAAGCAACAACAAGGCACCAGTTCTGCAAATTGGCAGCTAGGATCTTGAGCAACAGGATAGAAAACTTTCTATACAATTTTACAGACACTCGAGTTTTTGTAAAATTTTACTAAACTTGTACCAAATTCGAATTTTTGTACAATTTTACTAAAATTTTACAAAATTTCGAATTTTAGTAAAATTGTATTTTTATTTTATCAATTTTCCATTTTATTTTATTCTTCATTTTTCCATTTTATTTTTATTTTATTTTTATTTTTTTCTGAGATTTTGCCAACCCTGCATACAACACCCTGTGTGTGCAAAAAGTCTTTCTACAGCACCTTAGTACACGCATTCAGTACTTAATTCGCTTTCCCCAGGTGCCACTACCAGACCCTGTAAAGTGCCCTGTAAAATGTAAAATATACATTTGCCATTTTACCAGGCATTTTACATGACTTTTGACACTTTGCATGACATTTCACATTTTACCTGGCTTTTTACAGGATCTGGGAGTGCTCCCTGGATCCAATGTACAAAAACAACACTAGCAACAAAACAATTAAAGTAAAATCCACATGATGAATTCAAACACAATGGATATTGTCATTTGACAACAATTCATTCACTTCAAATAGACTTTTCCAATCAATGTTTCCTTGAAATGGACAAAAACTAGGGTTCAAACGGGATCCTGATTAGGGTGTCAAATTTCCGTTTCCGTTTTCCGTTTCCGCCTTGTCGCAGAAAAAATTTTTACCTTTCCGTTTTCTGTTTTCTGGCAGCTGAAATTTTTTTACCTTTCCGTTTTCCGGCAGCCGAAAATTTTTTACCTTTCTGTTGTCCGTTTTCCGGCAGCTGAAAATTTTTTTACCTTTCCGTTTCCATTTTTCCGGCCCATTTTTCCGTTTTCCGGCTGAAAAATTTTTACCTTTCCGTTTCCATTTTTACAGGCCATTTTTCCATTTTCTGGCTCAATTTTCAGTTTTCTGGCATTTTTCCATTATTTTTCCAATCTGTATTTATTTGTTTCCACTGTGGTTTTTTTAACTACCAGGTTCTTGTGTCGTTCATACTTTTTATCTGTATCCAAATCTGTAAAAAACACAAAGAAAGTAATTTTGGACACATACTTTGCAGTCCGCTGAGTATACTTTTTACTGTTCACTTACATCAAAGTTCACTTTTGCTAAATTCTTATTGTTGTTGTAGTGTATTTTTCTACTTTTTGATGATTTTTTGTTGGTTCAGTTAAGCTTGAACTACAAGTGAAGTTACTGGCATGATCCATAGTTGCAGAATGTACAGCTACCACAATCAAAGCCAAACAGGCAAACCTGCATGCAGGTTTTCCTTCTGCAAATTTGTCCATTTCCGTGCAAATTTCACTTTATTTTGTGTCAAATTTCACTTTCTTTCTACCGTATTTGCTTGAATAATCCCCCTGGGGGATTATTATTTCGTCAGACTTTTTTGAGGGGGGAACTATTCAAGGGGGGGAATTATTCGAGGGGGGGAATTATTGTTTCGTCAAAATTTTCAAGCATGTTTCTATCAACACATTTAATGAAATAAGCTTTATTTACACAAGAACGTGCCATTTTTGTTAATATTGGGCACAAACAACTGATCAAATCTTTTAAGGGGGAATTGTTCGAGGGGGGGAATTATTCTTTCCTCACTCGTCTTACACGGGGGGATTATTCGAGGGGGGGAATTATTCAAGGGGGGGGAATTATTCAAGCAAATACGGTAATTTCGCTTTCTGTTTTCCGTTTTCCGGCATTTCATTTTTCCGTTTTCCGTTTTCCGGCTGATAATTTTTTTTTACCTTTCCGTTTTCCGTTTTCCACTGAGTGAAATTTTTTTACCTTTCCATTTTCCATTTTCCGGCAGAAATTTTGTTTTTCCTTTTCGTTTTCCATTTTCTGTAAAAAAAAAATTTTGACACTCTAATCCTGATCCCAAATCCTGAGAAATTTCGGGATTTTGTGGTCACAATCCCGATCCCTAAACCTCAATCCCGATCCCGATCCTGATCCCAATCCTGAAATTTGAAAAAGTCATTAGACCAGAGTTGTACAAATACTGGTATTTTTGGAAAACGTAAACGTAAACGTAAATACCTTTTCTTAATTGTGAGTATCAATACTGAAAACATAAAATACTTCTAAAATACCCGGGTAAACGTAAAAAAAACGTAAACGGAAAAATTGCACCACCCATGATCAAGTGCGTTGAAAAACACTTTTCCTATTTCAACCATTTCTCTGCTAATACGATCACATTCTTGCTTACCTATGTTATTTATCAAATTATTGAGAAGATAATTGGCCAAAAACATAAATTGTACGTATTGTATCACAAAAAAGTTCAAAAATGCACTGTTTTTGTGCATTTTCCATACGATTTTTACGTTTTCTCTGGTACCCAGGTAATTGTGCCAGGAAAACGTAACAAAACATAATGGTATTTTTGGAAAATGTAAACGTAAACGTTAATATAAATACCCAAATAACCGGGTATTTCGGGTAAATGTAAATACGTTTTTCCAACTCTGATAGAACGGCAGGTAGTGGCACTTTTTTGCACTCGCGAAATTAATAGAACGGCAGCCTCCAATAGAACGGCACCTCCAATAGAACGGCAGGTAGAAATTACATTGGAAGAGTGCCAGAACACAAAAATAATAGAAAATGGGTGGTGAGAACATCAAAGGTGTTCATAACTATGATTTAGGGTTATCTTCACATTTGGTTTTGTTTGTATTGATGCACTGTTAGTTATGTTGTTCATTTTTCATTAAAAACACAATGTTCAAATGAAAAATGTCTGAAAAATACTGGTGAAAAAAATAGAACGGCAGCCTCCAATAGAACGGCACCTCTAATAGAATAGCAGGTAAAAAAGTTGACGAAAAAAATAGAATGGCGCCCTTATATTAGAAGAAATACGGTATTGAACTTTTTCATGTTGTCGGAGGCGTCACAGAAAAAAGGTGTAAAAGGGGCCTTGAACCTTGATAAAATAAAATGAAACCATTTTACAAAAAAAATTTACTAAAATTGTACAAAAATTAGAATTTTAGTAAAAGTTGATTTTAATTTTATTTATTATCCATTTTATTTTATTTTTTTCTTCAATTTTCCATTTGATTTTTATTTTGTGTTTATTTATTTCTGAGATTTTGCCAACCATGGTCAAGAGGGGACCTACCTAAGGTTAATGTCTCAACTGTCCCTTCGATACAAGAATACAGAATAACAGAATGAATATGCTATAGGAAAACATAAACGGAAAATTAAGAATGGATTGACACCTTAATCAGAATCAAGATTAGTTGTTACGTGGGTGTAATGGCACCAGGGTGGTTATAAGTACTGAGCTTTGTCAAAAGAACAAGTACCTACCTGGTAAATACTTACATTTTTTACCCATGCTCAAAAATACCTGGGTAAAATACTTTTCCCAGTACTTGCATAAAATTGCATAAAAGTAATTTTCAAGTGATTTTGTATAAAATTGCATAAAAGTATTTTACAAGTGTTTTTGAGTAAATCGAGTATTGTTCACAGTAGCATAAAATTGATTTTTTTTGGTACATGGGTGCTCAAGGCAAGTAACACTAGTTCGAGACAATTTATGCCATCATTCTAACAACAAATTAAACATGAAAATATTCATGAATGCAGGCATACAGTTGATATTTACATGGTCACTTTTTGCTTTTTGTGTGCATATTTGAATTTTATGAAATACTCATAGTCACATTTACCCAGTGCTAATGGAAAAGTATGCATACAGATGGGTACTGGTACAATTAATGTAATGTACCCATGAGTATTTACCCAGTACACACTTTTATGCATATTTCAGAGAAAAAGTAAATACCTACTATCAACCCTTAATGACCCTAAGGGGTGGCAGCATCATGATTGATGGTGCCATTGCCTATTGGTGCCACAAACACTGGATGCAAACTGATTTCGGTCATTCGGTGTTCTTGACATTGCAGCATCTGTGTAGGACTAGAGTTGGCAATACAAAATCGGTAATGAAAATTGACAACCCCTCAAAAATTCCCGGAACATTTATTCACGTTATGTGAACAACGATGGGTGAGTTCTCGAAATAAAAACACTATCTGTATTTTAAGTTTTTCAAAAATGAATATCTGTGTTTTGAGTTTTTTTCACGAAAAAAACTTGAGTTTCTGTGTTTTATTTCTGTGTTTTTTGAAAAAACTCAAGTTTTTTGATAAAAACTCAAGTTTTTTTAGTAAAAACTCAAGTTTTTTGATAAAAACTCAAGTTTTTTTGGTAAAAACCCAAGTTGTCCTACAAAAAGTAGCATTTTACAGCATTTTACTGTTGAAACAGTGGTTTTCTTATCAAATATTGGTTTTGCATACATTTTGTAGTGTATTGGAAAATTTTCATAAATTCACTGGAGGTAGTTCCAAATTGGTGACCAATACCTTTGACAGCTTGGGAGGTGAGGAGCCCTCAGCTCAATTGTGTGAGCTAGCAGACCCTGGTGGACGCCCCTCAACACTCGATCACAGTGCCTAATATTGTTGTAACCACCAGGAGATGCGGACACCATTATTTTTTGGATACTTATTTCGTGGTTAAACTTGGATACTATGCACATATTAACACACTATACATACATGCATACCTTATGTATGCACATACACATTGTTCAGTTCAAATCTTATGCCTTCTATTGTTTGGATAAAAAACTCAAAAAACATTTCCGTATTTTCTGTGTTTCCGTGTTTCCGTGTTCTCCAAAAAAGAACTCATTTGAGTTTCCGTGTTTTTCAAAATTGTTGAGTTTCCGTGTTTCTGTGTTAAACAAAAACACAGAAACTCAATGAGTTTCCGTATTTAATATGTGTGTTTTTGCCATCGTTGTATGTGAACGGCCTAAATGAACTATAAATTAATCGAACTTAACAACGCTACCCCTTTTTTCTGACAGGGTTCAATGAGGCATGAACGGAAGCGACCTGTGGATATGCTCTGGCAACGCGGCAATGACCATGACTTGGTCTTCGTGATCATGCCGTGTCGCAAACAACAATAAAAAGAAACGACGGCTGGGCAGAACACCATGGCGGTCATAGCGGCGTAAGTGATTACTGCTGTAAGTTGATCATAAAGCCAGATTTACAGCATAACGATCAATAGGAGGTTATGCGACAAATTCAACTTCACCAAAAAATTACTTATTTTCATTTTTTCAAGTATTTTATTAAAAATTCGTGTTTAATAATCAATATTTTCCACAAATTTATTATGTGCGAGATGTGAAACTCGAATTTGAATGAAAAACGTTGGATGAAAAATGGTCCGCCGTCAAATCAATTTTGCGGTGATGCCCTAAAATCAATTTGTCGGCAGTCATCGCATGCAATGGCCATCGACAAATTGATTTTAAGGCCTCACCGTGAAATTGATTTGATGGCGGACCATTTTTCATTGAACATTTTTCATTAAAATTCGAGTTTCACATCTCGCACATAATAAATTTTTGCAAAATATTGATTACCAAACATGAATTTTTAATAAAAAACTTGTAAAAATAAAATCGTTCTGCTTTAAATCCAGCATTAAGCCCACCATGTCATACACGTTATTTCCCATCCATATAATTTCTTGTATTCCCGCGCCCCTAAGTGGTCATTTGTTAATTTTCATATTGCGCTTTTTGAAAGATTGAGGCGTGCTGCGACAGTGGTCTAAACAAATTCTTTATCAAATATAAGGCAAGCGGGCACAACAAAGTATTTTACCTGAGTATTTTTTGAGCATGGGTAAAAATGAAAGTTTTTACTGGTGCGGGTACTTTTAAAAAGATTCAGTACTTATAACAACACTGGTATCATCTGTAAAAATGTTTAGATGTATATAATTGTTGGAATGATTTTTCATAGAATGAAGAACCTAAAAAAGTTACAGGTTACATGCAAAAGTACAAATACTGGTAGAATGAAACCACTGTATTGTGGCCTACACACACTAGTTTTCACCGTGACTTCGTGTGATAACTAAACTTCTTTCAAATGCAAATAAACGAACACGGTTGAGTGATTTAATCTAATTTAAATTTGAATTTAAATTAATGAAAGTTACAATTTGAAAATTTGAAAACTAAAACACATACAGCATAAAATAAGAGTAGGCTGGATGTCGCCATATCGCCATTTCAGTTTTTACATCAGTCACGGTGAAAACTGTGTGTAGGGGCATTGTGGCAAGAAGATGTTAAATACAATCTTAATGATTTTATTATTACCGTATTTCCTCGAAATACCCCCAGGCCCCAGATTTAATTGGGAAGATTATCCCTGAGAGTAGGACATGACGGGCGTGTCTGGCAATTCGAGATTTAATTGGACAGGCATGCCCTCGCCCGCCCGCACGCCCCTTTTTTGCCCAGAACCGCTCAAACTTGCTCCATTTTGAAAACTGTGACCTTCATAATCGTTATTCTCAATGTTATACATCGTTATATACTTCTTTTTATATATTTATGGCGATTTCAAAATGTTTGGCCGGCTGCCAAGACGTATCTCCAATTTTCCTTTTTCTTTTCGGGAGTAAAATCCCTCCAACCCGCCCGTCGCGCCAGGCAGATCGAGATTCAATTGCGTGCCGGGCGGCAGCTGTCAGGTGCCTGGCGCGACGGGCGGGTCGGGCGGGATTTTACTCCCAAAAAGAAAAAGAAAAATCGGAGATACGTCTTATGAAAACTTGGCAGCCGGCCAAAAATTTCGAAATCGCTATAAATATAGAAAAATTGACCGAAATTGGTATATAACGATGTATAACGATGAGAATAGCGATTATGATGGTCACAGTTTTCAAAATGGAGCGATTTTGGGCAAAAAATAGGGGAAAAATCGCTCATAATTTGCTACACGTAAATAGATTGTTGCAGAGCGATTTGGGGGAGGGGGGGGGGGGGGTCAGGAGATAGTTGCAAAAAAATTTGCCTCGGGATAGATAGATAGCTGATCGAAATCCGGGAGCTGTCCCAGACCCTGTACAAAACCCTGTAAAGTGTAAAATTCCCTGTAAAATGTCATGTGTCATGTAAAAGGCCCTGTAAAATGTAAAATGTCATGTAAAAGACTCTGTAAAATGTCTGATGTAATGGAACACCTTAAAAATTGCCAAAATAGTCACCACAAATGTAAATTTTTATTGCCCAAATTTGTCCTGTGCATAGTTGTTAAAACGTATTTACTTTTACTTGATAAATATGTATACTCAAGTACAGAGTAAATACATTTCCATTTCCTCCAAAAAAGTTCTGGTACTCAGTTTTACATATACCTTTCAAAAGTACTCGAGTACAGAAAACGTATTTAGGATCATTTTTTAAATAGATTTTTAAAGGCATAGAAGGGAAAAAGGGAGAAAATATGCTAAAAATATGGGAAACTAGTCGAAAATGGGTATAAAACCAAATATATAGTCTAAAATTGCGTTAAAAAAGCGATATTTTTGCGATATTTCTCAAAAGTACTGAGAAGAAAAGTATGTTGACTCATGAGTAAAAGTTAAAAAAATTACTTTACGTTTTCTGTAGTCAGGGGGTGAGTAAAACATCAATACTTTACATTTACTTTGAAAAAAGTTTAGTAATTTTAACAACTCCCGTGTTCGTATCCTCTTGAGGTGCCAATTTTTTTGCACTTTTTTAAGCAACCGGTAGTTTAGCAAGTTAAAGTTATGTGTGGGTATTTAAGTAAAAATCACAGCCAAATTACGGAATGGTTGGTGCAAAAATTATTTTACAATAAAAATTAATGTCCTTTTTGTGACATAATGAACATGCTAAATTATCGGTTGTTGAAAAAAGTGCAAAAAAGTTTGGCACCTTAAGCCACAGTTGAACACAGGACCTGTGAACTTACAGCGGAAAGACGTACACACAGACCACAGGCTCATTCTGTCTTAGCAACATTCATATTTGAACATTGTATTTTTTTAAAATGGACGATAAAAATCAACGTTTGTGACAATGATTTTTGCGATTTTCAACCAGTGCGGCTAGTTAGGGTGGCAGAATTTACCGTACCATACCACATTTTTGGAAAATTTACTGTACCGTACCGCACACCATATCTTTGAAGTTGTCATTGAGGTTGAACTGAAAGTTGAATTTTCTGTGATGTTTGCTTGATGTTCTCACCGGGTCATATAGGAATATAGAATCACTAATCTGACCAGCAAACTAGAATCTACAGGTTGTCGCGATCATTTTAAGTGTTCAGCCATCAAAATCGGCCCGGAAATGGCCGAGTTATTTAGCAAAATAACCACTTTTCTAATGACACCACTATCTCGGGAGTGGGGGATTATTCAGCAAACAAAAAAATTCGTCATAGCCCTGACCCCTACTAAGAATTGTGTCCCATCGGAGCAGAGACCATACGTTTTGCCCATACGGCGTATTGCACATGGGAATTAGTTGCACAATTTTTTCGCTGTGTTGCACAAAGCTAATATTGCACATATGCGCCAACAATTGCACATGGCCAAACAAAGATTGCACATATATGGCGAGTGTCAAGTGGCGCAAATTGCACATGGCACCAGCAAATTCCCCATAATGCAAAGTATGCAGCAGTGAAATCAAAGGGATTAGTAAGTATTTAGGTGACTGTGTCTGTGCAAATAGGTGCATCAATAAGTTAATTAATTTGGTAAATCTGCTCTCTGTATGTGATTAGTATGTATGCACACACTAGTTGACAGCTGAAATTTTCAAATCTGATTCATCTGTTTTGAACTCATTTGAGTTTAACAAAATGAATCATTTTTAATATCTGTGAACAGTATTGTGGCTGCACACACTTGTTTACTAACAGAAGTACTCAATTTGTTTAAAACAGATTTATCAGCTCTGGAATTTTCAATTGTCAACTAAATAGTATGTCTAGGGCCATATATTTGGTATATTTGGTGACAATGGCTATTACTGGCTATCATTTGGAATGGCTTCTCATCTATTTATATTCCCTTCAGAGAATTTTGAATAAAAATGAGACTCAGTTTCGCTCAAGCAATAAAAAATCCAAATGGCAAACAAATCAGCCAACTGAAATTTATAGTTTTTCAATCAACCCCAAATACAACAGTGACAGATAGTGCCAATGGCCACAAATATGTGGGTAATAAGTATAATTGACACTACTATGCAATGAAGGGCAGCTGTGTGTTTGCACTCCAGGTTACTCGTCCATCAATTCATTTACTGATTTCACCATGATATGACATATGATACAGAGTATGCCATGTCAATACAAATTACCTTGAAACTTACTTTCATGAATCGGTTTAACTAATTCGCCAAATTACAAGTGTAAATATTAAAATGAGTCAATTCAGTGTGTAACCAGGGATACAAGCACGATGAGCAAGTATAATAAATAACGACAACAATTCATTATGCATGAAATTTATTTATTTAATTACGCTGACAATGCGTCATTATAAATGGGTCAATACAAAATCTACTCAAGTGCGTTTATCCATTGTGCCAGATTTGTAACGATCCAGTATAACTATAAATGTAACTGTATGTGGTATTATAGTTTATTCACCTGTGACCCGACAGTGCTTTGTACAATTTGCTTGTATAGGTGGTGTGGGTGATAAGGGGTCGCTTTTGATTGCGAGCTCTGCGACAGTCCGCACATCTCAATTTCACGTGCTGCATTATTGATTCTATTGAATTGTTACCTTGCATTTTCAAATCTTCGCAATATTGGTACTATTATATTTAGTATACGCGTTGTAACGCTTGCTTTGTGAAGTCAATTGTTATTTTGAGTTACGGGTTTGGTTATGTGTTTGTGACAGATTTTCACTTGTTGTAGTATTACCCGTTTGACGCGCACCGGCAGTGTGATAATAAAGTTGATTTGATTTGATTTGATGGCAAAAAAAAATATTCGAAAATTCGAAAACGTTTTCCAATTTTTTTGGACTTTTCAAATTTTTGAGCACACGGTGAAAAAAATACATAAAAAGTGATTTTTTTCAAAAGATTCGAATTTTTTGAGCATTTTTGGTTGAAAATGGGTAAAAAATGAGAACTTTAACTCAAAACATCAGTTTTGAATGTGTTTTTTGTAGCGGCAGAAGTTCAACGTGCAATATATGTCCGCGGTAACAATACAATGCTGTAACACATTGAGATGTATTGAAAACTCAGATTAAAAATTAGAAAATGCAATAATTCTATTAAAAAATTCGAAAAGTAGTAAAAAGATTCAAAATATCGAAAACTAAATTCGAAAATTCGAAAACTATTTTTGGAAAAAATTTGAAATTCAAAAAGTCATTTTAGAAAAAAAACACTTAAAAATTTAAATACTTTTTTCGAGAGGGTGTGCCATGTTACAGATTTTTGGAAAGCGTAAGCGTAAGCATAAATACACTTCTAAATTTTAGTATGGATACTAATGTCATGAATCCGTGTATTCAGCTCTTTTTCAGCTACACGATTCAGAGCGTTTTTACCGCACTGTATTCCCTCTCACTCTACTTCACTGGCCGCTTGCCGCTGGAGTGCACTGCACTGCACTGGGCCCGGAGGTCCAGGTTATAAATGCGTGTGTAAATTTTAAGGAAACGTGTACGAAGACGATAGTTTTTACAGAACTTGCAGTGAACCACTCGTGGTCCACGCTGTTCCGTTTCCCGCAGCACGCACAGCGCCTACACTTAGCACAAGCAGCGCAGTAATTAGAGCGGTTGTTAATTAGCAAACTTAGGGAAAAGCAGTTAGTACTTAGTGCCGATACAAAAGGGGGTCCAAGTTGGGGTTGAGAAGAGAGTTTATTTTTTAGGGCGATGGAAGAACACTAGCGGCAGAGTAGAAGCAAAGTCAATTTTCGCTAAGTCGAAATATTGGTGAAAAAACAACAATTTCAGCTACTTATAAGGCAAATGAAACTACCATAATCGACGTGAATAAAAAGCTAAAAAGGCATAATATTAGGAATGTACAGAATCACTTCCAAATCACATAAGCTCTGATGTAAGCACTTGATAAAATTGTAAGGTACAAACACTCATAGAAGCGTAACTAATTAAGCTAATAAAATGGGCGGTAATAATTAAGAACGGCTAATAGCAACAATTAAAAGGCTTCATGCGACATGGGGCTTTATGTGCTAATTACTGGCTAACTTGGTATGACAATTACTCACTTCCATAATTACCTACAAATCCCTACTTAATCTAATATATTCTAGAACAAATAACAGCGCAGTGCAATGCATATTTACAAAGGATGGGAATGAAAGAAATACGGCTAAAGGCAAATACGACATCATAAATTATCATAGGAAATCAAGCTAACAAGTAATTTAACAATTAATACAAGCTTACAACTAATGCTAATTAATTAGAATAGTAAAGGTGATTAATTGAGCTCATGGAAATGAAAGACACTGGCATGAAACAATATGTACAATATTTTCTACATGTCACATGGGAACTTTGCACAGGGGTTTGTATTCATAGATTACGGTAGCTAGCAGAATGCTCGTGGGCGCAAAATGCTTATCACCTCCAACCTCGCGACCCACTATTGTGACTACCCAGTCAGCCGGCGCCTGTGAGAAAGGTTTCAGCCCGATGGCCACGCCCTTCCGAGCGTGATGGGATATTTATGCTGGGGCGGTGGAAAAGTATTTTTTGGACTGCGACTTGTCACTTGGGGCGTTATCGGAAGCTGTTCCTACCACCCACCGATACTAGATGTCGCACAACAATCTAGGTCAACATGGGGAGGAACTCGGAACTTGTTTTTGTTTGGAAATTTGTTTGTTTTTTTGGTATTTTTTGTGAAATTCATTGTTCCTGGCTTCCGGTCACCACCTACCTATCAGCCATCAGTCTCTGCCTCTGCCCAAAGATAAGTAAAGGGTGGAATGTACATTCGGCCGCCTAGAAAGTCACAACAGTGTACCGACAGCCTCAAAGGCGTCCACACGCCGCGCCGCGGCATTTTAAAGTGCAAATGTGAAATTCCCCTCTCACCTTGTGCCACGTGGAATGTAGTTAACATCTGTGCTAGACACAACTTAGCTAATTTTACCTAAATTGAAGTGGCGCACATTTAAAATAACAATTAAGTGGGGGATAAGGGAACAAAATTGTGCAGAGCACTACAACCGCTATAAACATGGTAAACTCGGTCTGCCAGTGTAGCGGCGTCAATCCTGCTATGCAGTGCTCTGTCGGGGAACTGCGCAGCCCACTGCATGGCCGCGCATGCCGCACAGGCCCCGTAGGCTACAAAGAGCCGCCAAAATACCTGAGGGGATTTATTTAAATTTAGTTTACAAAACACATACCAGTTTACGTTCCGTGATTTATTATTGCATTAGGGGGGGGTTTGTTGTGGGGTGGTGTCTTTCCCATCGTAAAAACGCTCTTACACTAAAACTGTAAGGTATTATTAAAATACCAAGGAAAGCGTAAAAAAAGCATAAGCATAAAAAATTTTAAGAGAGTGCTCTTGCTGTTAAGTTGAGCATTGGCCAATGCCCTTCACTTTTAGATTAATTTCGCATTTTAAGAAAGAAGTACATACAAAGTTGTATGAATGCAGGCATAGATAGTCAATTTTTTGCATTTTGCATGGTTCAATTGAATTTTCTGAAATTCTCAAAAGTACCCAGTCCTTGCAAAAAAAATACTGGGTACAATGGGTACTGGTACAATTGAAGTATTGTCCTCATGGGTATTTACTCAGTATACTGTTTTACACATATTTCAGAGTAAAAGTAAATACCCAATAACAACTCTGGATAAAACATGCGGAGCAATCGGAACAGGACAGTGCTTTTTCAAACATAACTGTACAAACAAAAACAAGAAACAAGGCACATCCATCCATTTCCTACAATGTATGCACTAGTGGTGGAGCTGCCACGGTTCTTTTTAAGGGGAATGGCGGATTCCCCATAACCGCGTATTGCACATTTGTTATAAACCTCCCATAAGTGCCGCACATTCCACAAATTAATAAGTTGCACATGGGGACATAATATTCCCCATGGTGGGCAAAGATTCAACGCCAAAATGGGTATCCATTTGCCATAACACAAAGTATGCACAGCCCTCATGTGCAATCTTCTGTGTCCATGTGCAATTTGTGCAGATGTGAAGGGTCCAAATTCACAGTATTTACAATAATGCAAGTTAATGCAAAAACACAGCTGCCCTTCATTGCATAATAGTGTCAAGTATTTATACAGATTATCCAAATATTACTGGCCATTGGCACTATCTGTCACTGTTGTATTTGGGGTTGATTAAAATCTATGAAGTTAAGCTGGCTGATTATTTAGCCAATATTGAAAATCGATTTTTTTAAATTGCTTGAATGAAACTGTCCCATTTTTCTTCAAAATTCTCTGATGGGAATTTAAATAGATCACTATGAAGATAGAAAATCTAATATTGACTAATACTGTTCACAGTGATCAAAAATCATTCACTATGGTAAACTCAAATGTATTCAAAATAGATTTATCAGTTTTGGAAATTTCAGTTGTCAACTAGTGTGTGTCAACAGTATATACAAGAATGCAAGTTAATGCAAAAACACAGCTGCCCTTAATTGCATAATAGTGTCAAGTATACAGATTATACACATATTTATGGCCATTGGCACTTTCTGTCACCATTGTATTTGGGGTTGATTAAAAATAAAATTTTTAAGCTGGCTGATTTGTTTGCCATTATTGAAAATAGATTTTTTAATTGCTTGAGTCAAACTCAGTCTCATTTTTCAATGAATCAGTTGATGCAGATAAAAATCTAAAATTGAGTAATACTGTTGACAGAAATCAAAAATCAGTCAGTATGGTAAACTCAAATGTGTTCAAAACAGATTTATCAGTTTGGGAAATTTCAGTTGTCAACTAGTGTGCGTAGGCACAATCACAGACATTTACTTGCACCTGTTTGCACACTCAGCTCAATACTCACTAATCCCTTTGATTTCACTCCTGCATACTTTGCATTATGGGGAATTTACTGGTGCCATGTGCAATTTTTGCCACTTGAGACTCGCCATATATGTGCAATCTTTGTTCTGCCATGTGCAACTGACAGCACTCATGTGCAATGTTAGGTTTGTGCAATACAGGAGAAAAATTGTGCAACGTATTTGCATGTGGAATGCGCGGTATGGGAAATGCGTAGGGTCTCCTTTTTAACAGTTGCATATGGCATATTTACATTCACAAATTTGAAAAATCACAAATTTAAATCCACCTAGTTTTTGAGCAATCAGCATGCAAAAATATAATCAATCGCTAATAGCCATTGTTAGAGCAGACAATTCCGGGAATTCCAATTTACTAGAGTACCGTATTTCCTCGAAATACTATCCTGAATTAACCCGCCCCCCAAATACCCCCAGGTGTTTTCGCGCTGAGGAAAAAATAAACTCCCACCATCGAAATACCGCAGCATCGCAGCTACACACACATACCGTATTTCCTCGAAATAACCCCCGGGGGTGATTGTTTCAGAGTGAGAATTTTGAGGGGGGTTAAACGAGGGGGGTATTTCGAGGGGGGGGCTTATTTTTTCGCCAGAAATTTTTTGAAATTCCAGTACTAAATTGTCGTCTGTAACGTACACAGACGTAGAACGTGAGTTCGAAATCCCGCGCCAATAGGTTTTCATTACCATAATATGCTTTGGGGTGGAGTGTACTTTGACCGGGAAGGTGAACACAACACTAATCCGATCATTACGATGCCTTTGTGACGCCGCTAATTGTCTTCTAATTGTCACCAAATTGTCTTCGGAGGCAACATAAATAACGTTATCCGCGGAAGTGACGGCCAAATATTTTCAAACTTAAGAATGTTGACATGATATTGATGTTTGTGATTCACCGGCTGTTTGCTATGAAAATCATTTTGATATGCCAACAATGGCAAACCAAAATATTTTTTCACATTTTGTTAAAAGTCAACAATATTTTTATCACTGGTTTTCAATATGAAAAATATTTTTTTTCTGAAGATGTTATGATATTATAAAACACCAAGAAGACAAAAAGCATTCATCTGGCTCAAAAATTATTGCAATATCTCATTCCAATCAAAAGTGATAACACTTCAAACTTAACGGTGGTGTTTGAATTTTTTATGCAGATTTCACAGTGGTTTTCAGCGTGAAAATTTTGTTTTTGAACATTCTATAAAATAATCAAGACATAAAACATGGCACATTTTTTTCGATATGTAACGTATAACAAGAAACTTGCAGGCGCTGTGCGACACTAAACAAACAATGCATCGATAATCCCTCACTAATACCTTCCGCAAGGGGTCAATGCATGCTCAATGCTCATCATTGGCTAGCCATTTTTATGACTCTGCATCACTTCACAACTTTGACAGTTGACAACTAGAGAAACATGACAGTTCACAACTAAAAATATGAAACTTCACAAGTGCTAATACCACACTTGACAACTAGATCCAACGAAATATTTGCGCTCACTTGACAACTAAATATTCCAACCTTCACAAGTAAAGTATCAAATTAACCCTCACTTCACAACTAACATATTATTTATATTCCAACCTTCACAAGTAACAATATGATATCCATGCTCACTTGACGAGTTCATATTTATGTTATCCCAACTTTCACGAGTAAATGACCCCTACAACTATGTAACAGATGCCACATGCACACATCTGTTTTCATTAATTGTGCAAACATTGTAGCAGTAATCAAAGGCCACTCCCAATATGTACAATCTATAATGCAAACAATGTTATGTGCCACATGTGATTCAAGATCATTTCCTGTCTTGGCAATTTGGTGTCAATCAAAGATGTCAATCAAACAGGCAACAAAAAACGCATTAAGATTTCTGAATTTTCAACTTGGTATAATGTGCTATTTAGAATCATTTGCATATTTGGTCATGATGGCTGAAGGTTTTGGTAGGATCAATGAGCTTTTGCAAGGCTTCACAGCTGCACGGCGATGAGTGGTGCAGCGCAGTATGAGCCTATGGATCTGTCTGCAACTATCGCGGATGCTATTGCTTTATAGAATACACCTTTCTTCTGTAGTCATGCACCTTTTCTACTGTACACATATTTATTTATATGTTTATATATTTAAGCACTAATGTAGCATGCAAATAACAAATGTGATACTATATGAAAGTAATTGTCAAAGTTGTCAAGTGAGCGTGGATATCATATTTTTACTTGTGAAAATTGGAACATAATATAAAGTAATTGGAATGAAGTTGTGAAGTTGTGAAGTGAGCGTAAATTTGATACTTTACTTGTGAAGGTTGGAATATTTAGTTGTCAAGTGAGCGCAAATATTTGGTTGTGACCTACTTGTCAAGTGAGCTGAATCACTTGTGAAGTTTCATATTTCTAGTTGTGAACTGTCATGTTTTCTCTAGTTGTCAACTGTCAAAGTTGTGAAGTGAGCATGGCCCATTTTTATGCCTCATATGACTAAGTCCAATGGCGCGGGAATTATACATAACCACGTAGAAAAATGCAACAATAACAATATATATAAGAGTCTATTGACTTATATAAGTGTGTAACACTGTTCTAGCATAACAATTCATTGTTTTAACGTGTGTTTTGCATTGCCCGAATCACAAACCGCAGTTTTGTCATGTACGTTCTCTGTACACTCAATTGGGGGGGGGTATTTCGAGGGGGTGGGTTTCATAGTGTCCATTTTGAGGGGGGTATCTCGAGACGGGGGTATTTCGAGGAAATACGGTAGACTAGTATTTATGTGTAGCTATATATTTATGTGATGTCTTTATATATCATGTTAAGTCACGTTTTTTATCAGTTTTAGGTATTTATGTAAAATGCCACTATTTACTACTACTAATACTTACCGAAAATTTCTGGCGAAATAATTACCCCCCCCCCTCGAATAAGCCCCCGCCCACCCCCCCCCCCCCCCTATCGAAATACCCTCCCTCAAATTTTTTCGAGAATCTACCGTATATCAATTCCTCACTGAGTATGTGCATGCACGCCCTCACATCCACGACCACTCACAAGTTGTAAATACTAACAAATCATGTATCAGTCAATTTTTCTCTTGACTGCACTTCACAAATAGATTCTTCTGCAATTTGAACCTCTATTTTTACATCACTATTGAGAATATCCTTCAAGGGACAGGAATCTCCTTGACAATTTGCAAATGAAAACATTCGCTTGCATTCAGAATGTTTTCTGGCAGCGTGCATCGTGAAACTGTTTCTGTGAGCCTGCATGTTTTTTAAACAGGGTTTTAAATAAAATATGCAAATAAGGTTCAATGTTTGAATCTGACCCTCTGGTGCGCTGGCGAAGTGAGTAGCTGCATTTCCGTTTCGCAGCTGTCAAACGATTGATGCCTCCCACTGTTGCCGTCTGACGCGGCGTCTGCGTTTGAATTTGTACCGAGAGTTTTGTTTGGAAAACTGAGCATCCGTGTGGCGTTTGTGAAACCATAAAAAACCGCAAAGCGCCAATAGCATCATGGCGCTAAAAAACGGCGCATTGGTGCTATTCAAACAATGGTGATGAGCAGCGCCGCAGAACAAGAAGCGAAGCCAACTTTGAAACTAGCCGCGCCAAAGTTCGCATGGCGGTTTCGAGAAAATTGGGGCGGCAGTTGAGGGGGGTGCAATCGAAAAATGGCATGCGTCTTGGGCCTTCATTTCTACCAGCACTACCGTAAATACTCTATTATTACGACCTGCCTCCAATAAAGCGACCCCTCCAATAGTGCGGCCCCTTTGGGTACCTTGTGTGAGTATTTATAATGCGACCTCCAAAGAAAAACAAAAAACAATGTACCGTATTACCTCGAGATACCCCCACGGGGGTTTATTATTTCGCCAGCAAAATTTGAGCGGGGTTAATTCTAGGGGGGGGGGGGTTATTATTTGGTCAAAAATTTTTGTAAGGATTGTAGTAAATAGTAGGCATTAGCGTACCCAAAACAGGTAATAAATGTGTCCAAACAGGATATATTTGGAGATAAAAACGTAGATAGCTACACAAACTAGTCTAGCTGTGTAGCTGCAATGCAAATTAGCAGTAATATAAATCATGTACATTGCATACGAGTGTGCATAATTTCTAATCATGCACGCTTCTCATCAGGCCCAGGTGCATCACATCTAATCAGGAACTGCCTCACTTCTAATCAGAACTTAATTAAACATTTCTGCCTCACTTCTAATCAGGTACTGCTTCATTTCTCATCAAAAGTGCATCACTTTTCATCAAAGCTCTTAATTGACCTTCTGCCCCACATCTAATCATGTACTGCATCACTTCTAATCAAGCATTTACCTATGTTGTGTCTATGGTGCTTATTGCATTACCTCACATCAAAGTCAAAAAATTCATCTGATCAATGCCACTGGTCAAAAAAGCTACAGAATGCACTTTGCACCTGTTGGAATTAGTATTGCCTGGGAAATGCATATGTTGGTGTGGCACCTGTATGTTTGTTGCCATTTATACTCAGTTCTTTTGATACCCCAATGCGGCATAACTTTTAAGTACACTTGAGCTAAAAATGGAAAGGGATTAGCTCGGAATTATGCACAGTTTTCAAATCCACTTGGATGGGTGGAAAATTGTCACCTCATGAACCTTCAAAATTTCAAAAATTCATGAACTCTTGAGTCTTGACCACACACATTTCATTTGGAAAGCTCTCAATGGGGGTACAATACAGCTACACTGCTGAAATTTTACACGATGGTAGATAAATGTTTGGGCTATATTGTGATACCAAAATCAGCCACCTAGCACATCACCAACTATGAATTCCATTGCTACTAAGCTTATAGTAGTGGCCAGGATGTGTGTGATTTTCAATGTAAAGAATTGGCTTATTTTTTTATGAGAGACCTGGGATGACATCCTCATCCCCAATTAAATGAAAAGCAGTCATGCTTCAATGAAGTGAAAATTCAATTTGGCTAGGAAACCTAAATACTTGTGTAAGATGTGCAACCTTCACATGAGCTAATCCATTTCTATTTTAGCTCAAACTTTAGTGTACTTAAAAGTGATATTGGCACTGGTGATTGCAGTATCGAATGAACTGTGTATCAAAGGGCAACAAACAAGCAGGTGCCACACAGAACAGACGGCATTGATCAGATGAATTTTTTGACTTTGATGTGAGGTAATGCGAGAAGCACCATAGACACAGCATAAATATTGATGAAAAATATTGTGCAAGTAAATTCCTGATTAGAAGTGATGCAGTACATGATTAGATGTGGGGCAGAAGGTCAATCAAGAGCTGTGATGAAAAGTGATGCACTTTTGATGAGAAATGAAGCAGTAACTGATTAGAAGTGAGGCAGAAACGCTTAATTACGTTCTGATTAGAAGTGAGGCAGTTCCTGATTAGATGTGATGCACCTGGGCTTGATGAGAAACGTGCTTGATTAGAAGTGGTCCGTACTCATTGCATACATGGCCATTTATTATGTACATGACGTGCATCATTCCGAAGGGTGGTATTTCGAGGGGAGTTTATCATTTCCCCAGTCCATTTTGAGGGGGGGGGGGTAATTCGAGGGGGGTTAATTAAAGGGGGGATAATTCGAGGTAATACGGTAAGTAAATGATTGCGCAATCTTCAGAGCTGCTAATTCGGCGGACAAGGTGGCGAGTCCAGCCGAGTATTAAGTATACTCGGCGGACATCACACTTAGTATGAAAACCTACCATAACCCATCTGAATAATGAACCAAAACTTTTACATTTTTTCACCATAATATTTCGTTTTTACTATGAAATAATTAATTGCGAAATTTATCACAAAATTTTATTCATAAAATTATGGTAGCATTTCATACTAGGTGTGCTGTTTTTTGTGGCTTTATGGTGTTTATTGCTTTACAATGTCATGCTCACACTAGAATTACGTGGACAGTTGAGTTGTTGAGTTGATGAAAAGTAAAATGCGACCCCCTCTATTAATGCGATCTCTCCAATAATGTGACCGTCAAACATGTGCTGACAACAATAATGCGACAGTCGCATTAATAGAGTATTTACGGCACTTGGTGTCACTGACCCTAGCCGAAATTCTGAGATAAATACAAACGCACACGGAGGAGCACTGGTTTTCGCGAGAAGCGCGCGGGCGCCGCGGCCACAATCGTCGGTGGGTCTCATCACCGCAGCCGTGGACGCCTTGCGCAACTTATACCTTATGGGCGTCACGCTGCACAGGTCGTTGTTCTGCACGCACGTCTGAGCCAATTCCGCAAAGAGAAATGTGAGAAGTGGAATGAGAAGTGAAAAAAACACAAAGGATGGATTCTGACTTGGTTTCTGATGATGGTAATGATGATTTAGTCGGAAACGTGCCGATTTTCCGCTTGCATCTGATCCTTGGAATTGAAAATGTTATCCTGTTAAAAAAACTATTTCAGTTCTCATTTCAGTTCTCATTTCACTTCACTTTTCACTTCACTTTTCACCTCTCATTTCACTTCACTTTTCATATCACTTTTCACCTCTCATTTCACTTCACTTTTCACTTCACTTCTCACTTCCCATTTCACTTCTCCTTTTGCGGAATTGGCACCTGGTCTATGCCCATGGTGGCGCCCAGTTGCGATCGACCGGCCGACTGTTTCCTGTTTTTAACGTGCAACTGTTTCAGCGTTCTCATCCAGCGGTGGTAAACTACGGAATTTGACGCGCTGTTGGCCACGATTAGGAAATTGCTGATCTGAAATTCGGTGACATTGTTAACTCTGTGGTAGAGTTGTTAAAATACCGGTATTTTTGGAAAGTGTAAGTGTAAGTGTAAATACACTTTCCAAATTTTGAGTATGGATACCAAAAGTGTAAGGTATTTTAAAAATACCTAGGAAAGTGTAAAAAAAAGTTTAAGTGTAAAAAATTTTTTTAGAAAGAGCTCTCACTGTTGATCATTAGAATACACCACTGTTTTCACCTTTAGATCAATATATTTATCATTTTTATGCATCATTTCACATTTTACTGCCTGTTATGAAACATTTCAGACTGTAGCAAATACTGTAGTGGTATGAAGTTCACTAATAATGGCACTTTTTCAGTGTTGATATTTACTGATTAAGCAATGCGATACACACTGCTTAAATGCAAGATTGGACATGCAGCAAATGTCAATGCAAAAGCCAGTTGACTATGTGTCCAGCTGGTAAATTTCCATTGATCTTGTCCTTTTTACAAAAGAATGATGAAACTGTAGAATACCATGAGTACTGATCAAAGGTAGGAGATCAAAGGCCAGTTTGTACATTTGCCATATTTTCTACATTCAATGCATAACTGCATGTGTGCACTGTGCAGTTATTTTTTGTACATGACCCTATTTTATGCTTTCTCAAAAGCATAAAACAGGGCCATCTGAAAGAAAAAAATACACTTTCTGTACCCGGGTATTTTGCCCAGGAAAGTGTAAAAAAAGTGTATGGGTGTTTTATGAAAGTGTAAGTGTAAGTGTAAATATAAATACCCATTTACCCGGGTATTTCGGGTAAGTGTAAATACACTTTCGCAACTCTGCTCTGTGGTTTTATCCAGGTGGGGAAAGTTGTTCAAGTTGGCGACATTCAAGAGATATACCGTATTTCTTCTAATAGAACGGCATACCTCCAATAGAACGGCACCTCCAATAGAGCGGCAGGTTTTGGCACTTTTTTACACCCACGAAAAGAATAGAACGGCAGCCTCCAATAGAACGGCACATCTAATAGAACGGCAGGTAGAAATTACGTTTTAAGGGTGTCAAAAGACAATACAATATTTGGAAAATTGGTGGTGAGAGCCGAGAACATCCAGGGTGTTCCAAACTATGATTCAGGGGTTGTTTTCACATTTGGATTGATGCTCTGATATAAAAACGTCGCTCATGTTTCACTAAAAATACTATGCTCAAATAAAAATCATGTGAAAATGTCTGATGAAAAAAATAGAACGGCAGCCTCCAATAGAACGGCACCTCCAATAGAAACGGCAGTTAAAAAAGTTGACGAAAAAAATAGAACGGCGCCGTTCTATTAAAAGAAATACGATAATTATTTAATTTAGGTGAGCTTTTCAACGTAAGGAACTATTCAAGGTGGGGATATTTATTCAATGTGGAGAATAATTCAAGGTAGGAAATTGTTCAAAGTTGGGCTGTGCAGATCAAACTAGGTGAAGTTCCTCCAGGAAATATGTTAGGTCTATGATAAACAGATTCCAATAAAACTCACATCAACAGCTAGCAAGAACAACGGAGAAACCTCGGGTAAACTCGGATCAACCAGTTCTGCGATGGCCAGTCCCGATTGGGGTACATTGAAAATAACAAATTTTCCGGCGATGGCCAAAAGCAACGCGGTCTCGCGCAGCTGCCTGCCGCGGTGCGTGTCGGGCGCGCCGCCGCCCCTTTCACTCGAGGGCAGTCTGTGATTTACAGGGTTGCATCCTGCAGTTGTGATTAGAGGTTGTCTACTTAAGTCGCGTTTCGTGAAGTAAATTTTGCCACGTTTTTTAGCCGTTGACTTTTTGGCACTTTTCCAACCCTCCACAACGAGCAACCGACATTGTAAGAGTGGTTCTCCGTCGGTGTCTGGCGCGTCGCATGAGGCAGATTATTCTCAGCGTGAACATGCCCACCACCAGGACGGGCCCGATGGACACCAAGCTCAGTTGAGCGGCGGTTTTGTACGACACGATGTAGAAGCTGTTGCGGCGCAGCGCGGTCGCCCACACGTAGTAGAAGGGGACTGTGAATGATCCGCTGGAACGGCCTACTGCCGCCGTGTGATTATTGCCTAATTGCGACCCAGTGACCTGTGGGGGTAAAAGTGTTAGAATACCGCAAACGCGTGAACGTATAGGCGCGTAGAAATCTATTGTTTCATTAGCGCTAAGCGCACTAAACACAATAAATATGTGAATATAAATAACTATTCAATGAGGGAAATTATATTTTCCTGATCCGGTTAGCAGGAGAACTACGCGAGGGGGAGGAACTATTCAAGGGAAGATCACTGATTCAAGGGATTTAACTGATTAACAAGGGTTTTATACCAAACGTTTAAAATTCATGTGAAATTAATTTGAAATTAAAAAGAATTTATGCCATAAAAAACTATCACTATAATCTACAAAAATTCGTTAACAGTATAATCTCACCAACCAGACACGATCTGACGGTCAACTCGAACGCGTGCGGCAGCGCGAACAGGGTGGCGGCCAGGGCGACGCCGGCGCACAGGCACCGCACCCTGGTGATGGTGTCGCCGGCGCGGTGCAGCAGCGGGCGCGCCACGGCCATGTACCGTTCGCCGGTGACCACCACGAGCGTCCAGAAGGCGGCCGTCATGCACACGTTGGACACCACGTGCGTCGCCACCGTCAGCCGGCTGCGTTGGCATCGGAATTCCGGATGACATTGTTGGCACGTTTTCCACCATTTATTTGACCATGCCACTTACCCCCATTGTCAAAAAAGTACGTTTCAATCTGCTATGTTACTGCGTTGATCTAGATACAAAAAATTATTCTGTAAATTTATTTAAAAAGGGTTTCCCCCCATTTTCCCCTAACATAGAAACCTAATTTCAATTGAAGCACATCCTGGATCTTTCAGCCCTATCTGCAACACCCCACACACCTAAAAAATCTGTCCAACTGATGGAGCTGCGTGAAATTGGGCCACGGGCGAAACAGTTCATCGAGCGCATAGTATGGCTGAGCGCAGCAGCACACCGCAGCATCCCAGCTAGCCAAAACTGCAACCAGAGTGCCCACTGGACGTTGGCTGCCCAGGCGGCACAGACCCACAACTGTGCACCCGTTGCATATGAGACCTACCGAACTGAACAGCACCTGTGGTGGGGTTGGATTTAGGCCTACTAGTCATCTAAACCTGCTAGCCTAGCCTGCTGGCCTCTAAACCCGCTGTCATCGTGTAGACCCACCAGTCATGCATTTCTCCTACTATTAATCTAGGTATACCTGTTAGTCATCCATGTCCCTAATTCGGGAAGGTTAGTGTGGCACTGGAAAATTAGCTGCACAGTGTTTACATGATTAGAAAAGTACATAGCATGAGCCGCAGTGGAGTGGGTGTGTGTGTGCACTTGCTGCGGGGCCAATGCAGTCACGCTAAATCAAAACAAACACAATCAATCGATCAATCAATTAAGTTTCGGGGAGCATTGTTGTTGTGGCTGCAACACTTTTATCATTTGCTACTTTTTGCATAGAGAGTTCATACCAGGGAGGGTGTGCAGTTACTGAGAACGTGGCGGCACTGCAGCAATTCTGCACTATTGTGCCTTTTTGTTTTTTATGAGACCATATTTTGAGCAGTGTCATGAAAAAGTGACAAAAACAAAGGCACAATAGTTATGAACTGCTGCATTCTCACCACCTGTGCCTCCTCCTGCCGGTATGAATTCGCTCTGCAAAAAAGTAACAGTAAATAAAAGCGAGGCAGCCACAACAATAATTTTCCCCCTGGCGCTGCAGCCATGCACATGCACTGCGGTGCACATGCACATGCACTGTGGTGCACATGCACATGCACTGAAACACATGCACTGCGGGCTGCACCATGTTCATGTAAACCAGCAGCCGCTGGAAACCCTGTGCTAACCGCCCCCACAATTAGGACCATAGATCACTAAAAAGAGTGGGTATACATGAGTAGCGAGTAGAATGCATGACTGGCGGGTCTTCATGACTAGCGGGTTTAGATACAGGAACGACTACAGGCACAGGGTCGTAGGGTCAAGGGCTAGGTAGAAATGCAGTTTGATTGGGTAGCTTATAATAGTTAAGAGTGTGAATTGTGATAATACGTTGTCTCCAAATATGGCACACCCCATGTCAAAAAGAGTGTGCGAGCAATGCATTTTCAACGAGATGATCTCCTATTTATTATCGAAATCTGTGCATGGACTCACAGCCCCAAAGTGTAATTGCATTGGAAGATGTCAAGCTGAATCGTGATCAAATTAGGTAAACTCGGCGGACATTATGGAAGTCAATGGTCTAAGGAATTTTTGTATGAGTGTGGTATAAACTAACGATAGGGTCACATGTGAATTTGGCCCACGTCCAAGTCGCTCTGCATTTCGGACAAATGAGAGCGAAAAACGCAGGTTCGCGTCACTGATTATCGCTGGGGAATGTAATAAATCGACCGGAAATGATCACTAATGGCGGTCCGTACACTAGTTGACACATTTGCGATCATTTCCAGTCGCTTAATGGTATTCCACAGACGTAATGAGTAACGCAACCGTAAATCCTGCGTCTTTCACCTCATTCGTATAATACGTAACCCGACGCGTGCCAAATTAACATAGCAGATATCTATCACATTCGTCCTTTTTAGGAATTTGTTAGCACTGTCTGAGCGAGATATCTAGCTTTCCGACCGTGTATTTTTATATCCGTGCTTAATCCATTTATTTTTTACATTTGAAAGTTCAATCCGTTTAAATAAACTGTGAATCGAACAGAATCCGTCCGTTCGAATTTGAATTTGAGACATATCTTACTCGTACATAAAAGAAGGAAAGCTGACTCGTTTCATGTCTGCCGAGTTTATTCTTTCTCTGGCAACTTGCCCATCACCCCCACTCATGCGCACAGACTAACAGTGAACAATCCTTTAATAAGCCACCGAAGGACATCCGTCTGTGCGAAGGTGCCGTTGTAACCCAAAGCAGCCAACAATTGGTCATGGCAAATCTCCATACCGCGTCATATAGTTTTAAGGGGTGTGAAAAAGCGACCCGCCCTTTTTTGTTCAGTGATTGAATGGTCCTGTAGTACTAGTTTTTCATATAGCTTGAATTGAACAGCGCTGGAACGGCAAAATGTGTATTTGATTTCAGGTTCGGTTTGATTGAATCTGCGGGTATCGCGGTGTTATTTAGCCATTTACATGATATTCGAAAATATGTCATCGCAGTGTTTCAAACGTAGTTGTGAGTATTTATTAGTATTTTAATAAGCTCGTGTTTAGATACAAGTACTTATATACTAGGTGTACCTGCATTCGCATCTCAATAGACCTCTCTCGTCAAAAGCACTTGTCTGTGCAGGCACTACTTTACTAGGCGGACCACACGATATGAATATTCTGACATCATGAGTTCTGAAGTGTCCATCATGACGTCATCATTAATGATACTTAAAAATTGTTTAAAAAAAATGATTTATAGCACAAAACTATGTTGGCTGCATCTAAATTTTTTGTTTATAAAATATATTTTTTTGTGTAAGCGCGCACATAAGTATTATCGACCAAGACACAAGTAATCTTGGGCGCATACTTTGCGGTCCGCTGAGTATGGGTACATTTATATCTATAAGCTAATTATTCATTGAATAAATGCATGAATAAACACGTGTTACCACCAAACCAACATGTGCATACCTCTTACAACATACCGTATTTGCTTAAATAGTTCCCCCCTTGAATAATTCCCCCTCCACAGCAAAAAATGGGTGTGTGATGCGCGGTGAAGTGTCCTGAAGTGTCTTCACGCAGACGCGCAATGTCGGCGTGAAGACACTTCACTACATCCCAGATGCTTCACGGCACTTCACGAACCATGCAAAGTATGCTGCAAAAGTTCGTGAAGTGCACTTCATTAATTTCGGTCTTCGTGAAGCTAGGTGAAGTGAGTGGAAGACACTTCACCGAAAACTTCGTGAAGTGTGTGGAAGTGAGTGGAAGTGCCTTCACAGAGCGCACTTCCACACACTTCAAGAACCTATTTTTTGCTGTGCTCGAATAATCCCCCCCGTAAGACGAGTGAGGAAATAATAATTCCCCCCTTGAATAATCCCCCCTTTAAAGATTTGATAAATATGTTGTACCTAATTTTAACAAAAATGGCACGTTATTGTGTTTATAAACCATATTTCATGAAATGAGTTGATAGAAACAGGCTTGAAAATTTTGACGAAATAATAACTCCCCCTCTTGAATAATTCCCCACTCGAATAGTTCCCCCCTCAAAAATGTCTGACGAAATAATAATCCCCCAGGGGGATTATTCAAGCAAATATGGTACTTATTTATTTTATTGCGATCTGACGTCATACCACTAATAATATACCAGTATCGATTAGTATGCAGATGTGATCGACATTGGGGCTAAATAAATGCAAATGAGACAAAGAGGCGCACCCATAGGGGATTTTCTGGGTAGCATTTTGGGGGGGGGGGGGTCCGCCAAAGTTCGCATGGCTATAACTTTGCAACCACTTGGCGAAATTTGACGAAAATTTAACATCATCAGGTTTCAGGTCGGGGCGGTATTGAAAATCGAAATCGACTTTATACGACCCCCCTGACCCGAGATAGGGGGGGGGTCTATAAAAGACCCATTTTTCGATTTTTTTCGCTGTCGCCCCGAACACGCGAACTTTGAATGTCAATAACTCCGTCATTTCACGGCCGATTTTGTTCATTTAACTTCTAAAATGAAGAAAAATCTTTGGAGATTCCATTTTTAAAGCCATTTTGGTGATGTACGTTGCGGTCATATC
Organism: Sphaerolaimus hirsutus; assembly: GCA_964036195.1. Taxonomy (NCBI): domain Eukaryota; kingdom Metazoa; phylum Nematoda; class Chromadorea; order Monhysterida; family Sphaerolaimidae; genus Sphaerolaimus; species Sphaerolaimus hirsutus. The sequence continues at coordinate 12,941,421 of OZ038454.1, read as the reverse complement.
GATTTGACCCAATTTCTGAATGCCAAATTTTGAGCAAAATTACATGAACATGCTATCATATACTCTTGGTCGAGAGAAACAACATAAAAAAAAATTAAGTCGATATCTCTTTCCGATCAAAAGTTATGGCGCTTCAAACTTTTCCCTCCATCCACATAATAACCACATGCATGCAAATTCAAAACTCCATATCTTGGCCATTTCTCAGCCGATTTTCACTGATGAACACTTAAAATGATGAGAATAACATGTAGATATCATTTTTAGGACCAGATTATCCGTATATTTCAGCAGATTTCCGATACAAGAAAATAATGTGAACTCTTGAATTAAATTGCCATAATGAAAATGCATACAAATAAACTGTAGATAAAAATGATATCTACATGTTATTTTGATCATTTTAAGTATTCATCAGTGAAAATCGGCTGAGAAATGGCCAAGATATGGAGTTTTGAATTTGCATGCATGTGGTTATTATGTGGATGGAAGGGAAAAGTTTGAAGCGCCATAACTTTTGATCGGAAAGAGACTATCGACTTAATTTTTTTTATGTTGTTTCTCTCGACCAAGAGTATATGATAGCATGTTCATGTAATTTTGCTCAAAGTTTGGCATTCAGAAATTGGGTAAAATCGATATGACCGCAACGTACATCACCAAAATCACCTCAAAAATGGAATCTCCAAAGATTTTTCTTCATTTTAGAAGTTAGATGAACAAAATCGGCCGTGAAATGACGGAGTTATTGACATTCAAAGTTCGTGTGTTCGGGGCGACAGCGAAAAAAATCAAAAGCGACCCCCCCCCCAAATGCTACCCAGAAAATCCCCTATGCGCGCACCGCACTGCACACTGCAAAGTGTGACGTGAAGTTCGGACGATTTTTGTGGAATTCAAAGGCGGAATTAAAAGAGGGGTGGAATAAAAAATCGTCCGAACCGACCCAAATTTCAGTAGTTTTTTAGATGTGTCGTAAATAAAATCGTCCGAACTGACTTTATAATTCTGCCCGGGCGGAAATGAAAACGTCCGGACCCGATCGTTACACTTTGCAGCGCCAGACACATAGCAGACTTACGTATGAAATTAATTTTCGGAAAAATAGTAAGTACCTTATCCGACGCCAGGTTCCAATATTTACAAAAAAAACCCTGCAAAACACAGACATATTTACAAAAGAAACTAGAATAAACGACACCCGAGATTTATTTCCAGCTGTGATTTGTATTATCTTATACTTATCCTTGTTTTCACTTGTAACAAGTAGAGTAAGTTGGAAATATACCGCGACAGCAGCGCCTTTGCTTGTTGGTGACAGTTGTTTAAACGTATTTACGTTTACTCGAAAAATACGTATAGTCAAGTACTGTGTAAAGACGTTTACGTTTCCTCTGAAATAAAATACCTGTACTCACCTTTTCCGTATTCTAGGTGAAAAAAATAAAATACTTTACATTTACGTTTACTTTGAAAAAGTTCAGTACTTCTAACAACTCTGGTGGGTGACTGGACTTTTATCGGAAGTGGGTGCAAAATTTATAGCCATCAAAATTATGGTGCTGTCGCGTATCGTTGGTGTTGTCAGAATTGAATGAGTTTAGGATGTGTCTCACTCATGTTTCAGCGACGAAGCAGTGATTTTTTCGCTTTTTCAATGAGATTCTTCACATATCTGACGGTATAACACTATCTAATGCTTGAATTTCTGACTTGAATAGTTGAAGTGAAGTGAAGGAAATGTCTGCATTTGCTAAACAGCATTCGAAGTAACGCATATCGTGTTGGTCATTGCCACAATACCACAACTTTCACATATTTTCATCACTCTCTTCAATTTCCTCGCAAGTTCATAAACTACAAGTTACAGCAATAAAAAATTGAAAACGTTTTTTGTATATTCAACAAAACCCTATAGCAAAAATCTCACAGCTGTATTCAAAAAAGCATTGCTAGCATGATTTTATAGCAAACTGGGCTATAAAATATGGAGAATAACATACCTATCAGTCATTTAAGACATTGATAAATACTGAATATGTTACCATTATAAATACCAAAAATGTTCACTTGCTACTATATATTTATCCCAGTTCAGTCTGCCAGCATGCTAGCAAAGCCTTTTGAATTTTTTTAGTGATTTTGTGTTATGGGATTCAAATTTTCCATTGAACGTTTTTCATTCAAATTCGGAAAAAAACATGCCTCGCAAAAAAATTTTTTATGAAATTGTTTGTTTTTCATTTTTTTCGATCTTTCTATTCAAAATTCAAGTTCAAAACTCAAACAAATTTGTCGTGACTTTATTTTACGTTTCACCTTTAATTATTCGTCTAGCTGTAAACACCCCTTCATATTTACGAATGTCGTTATGTGATACACGCAGATCAAGTTGATGGATTTGTATTTGTGATATTGTGGTGTTGTTTTTCTGCCTCAGTAAGAGTCGACTCACCACCATTATTTATATTGTCGTGATTGGGAATAAGTGCGGAGGAGTCGATCGTAAATAGGCGTGGGGGAGTTGAGCGAAGCAAGGGCGGTTGCGCCTCAAGCCAAATGAGTGCGTGGCGAGCGGAGCGGAGCTCACCACAGCATGCTAGTATTAAATATTTACCCCAGTTAAATCAAATCTTGCTTGACCAACATTCAAAGCTCTGGCCCCAGGCCAGCTTGGCCATCAGGAAATGAATCAGCAAAGAAAACATTGTCACTCAAGCATAAAACCACACTCAAGCTTGCTGCAACCAGACTAGTGATGGAAAAAGCGCCAGGACTTTGGCGCCAAGCGCCATGGCGCTTTTCCGAACCCCAGCGTCAAGCGCCAATGGCGCCAGAGCAAAATGGCGCCAAGCGCCAGAAGCGCCATGGCGTTTTTTGCTTTGGCGCTAGCGCCAGCGCCAAGCGTTTTGTTCCTGGCGCCACAGAAAAATAGCGCCAAGCGGCAAAAGCGCCATGGCGCTTTTCCCAACCCCAGCGCCAATGGCGCCATGGCGCTTTTCCCAACCCCAGCGCCAATGGCGCCATGGCGCTTTTTGCTCTGGCGCTAGCGCCATGGCGCTTTTCCATCACTAAACCAGACCACGCCCTCATACTGTAAATATATCATAGAAGAAATCACCCGTTGGCAGGGTGAGGAAACAATAACTCATCCCTTGAATAACTCCCCCTCTGGGATGGGTGTAAAACATGATGCAATAATGAAAAAATTCGTGACGAAGTCAGACAGACCAAATGAAGCTGCGCCTGCTGGCAGTCAAAAGCTGTGTGTAAAGGTAAAGCGTCAAATATACCGTATTTCCTCGAAATACCCCCGGGGGGTTTATTGTTTCATAGTGAGAATTTTGAGGGGGGGTTAAACGAGGGGGGGGGGGGGTATTTCGAGGGGGGGTATTTCGAGGAAATACGGTAATGCAAAATGTCATGCAGTGTCAGTTTTCACAACAAATGTACAGTGAAGTGTCAATTGTCATGCAAAGTGTAGTAAGAAAATCTTTCCTTTTTTGTTTTGATTGACACCATTCATGACACTTGACTTGACATGGCTCAGCACTGCCCTTTGGGGGCAGTCCCAAGCCACGTCAAGTGTCACTATCGTGTAAATTCTCAATAAAGAAAACATGTTAGTACTAAACTTTGCATGGCAATTGATGCTTTGCCTGACACTTCGCATGACATTTGACAGCTGACTTTATACTTTACGGGCTTGTGACTGGCACCAGGGCTTGCATCGAATGCAAGTGCAAGAGCAGTCTGTGAAATGAAAATAATGTTATCCTACAGCGACAGCAAATAAATAATGTAATTCTGAGGAAAAAATAACTCTCGCCTCAACAATTCTGACAAAAAAGTACTCCCCCGGGTTTTATTCGAGAAGTTACAGTTAGCATTCGAAAAAATGACCTATTTTCCAAAAAAAATACATAAATAAATCACTCAGAATTTTGAAAAATATATAAATATATAAATCTTACCAGATTTTCAGAAATATATATAAATTACTGAAAAAATCACTCTAAGCGAAAAAAATATATCAAAAAATCACTCATACTTTATCTTGACTTTAAAGCGATATTTTGGGCTCTATTTACTGTTTCCAAGCAGAAATAAAATATATTCAAATAGCGCACACTCCATGTATCAACATTTAACAAGCAGTATTCATTTCAATACAATATTTGACAAGTTAAAAGCATGAAGTAACCATCAGAATACAAAAATATGACATAAAACTTTGATGACAATTTCAAAAACATTTTGCACTCGACCTATTCATGGCGCTACACACCCTGGATGTCAACTGGTTTTGGATCAACTCAATTTTAGTTCTATTTGAGCCACAGGACAATTTTGGACAGGGCACGGGCAATTTTGACAATGTCAAAAAAATGTAACCAGGTGCCCAAATGCTCCAGCTATCAATTTATCCCTGAAGCGCAATTTTCTACTGCTATCCCCAGCTCAACCCTTCCCCCAAATTGGCCAGCTGTCTAGCTATCAAAGCAATTTTTGATAAATTTTTGCCACAATTTTTGCTAAAATCTCTCATTTAATACCTTTTTGCCCATTTTCACTTACAAAAGTGCGATACAAATAGCTACCCAAAATCCTCGAATAAGACCCGAGGGGAGTTATTTTTTCGTCAGACGTTTTGGAGGGGGGTCTTATTCGAGGATTTGCGGTATACACATAGCTTTTTGTATACCTATTTACAGTGCAATAGATCTAAATAGTATGAGTGATTTTCTCATAAAAATCATTTGAAATCATAAAATATATCTAAATACACTAACGGCCAGAATACCGTATTACCTCGAATTATCCCCCCCCTTGAATTAACCCCCCCCCTCGAATTAACCCCCCCTCAAAATGGGCTGGGGAAATAATAAACCCCCCCCTCGAAATACCCCCCCCCCCCTTCGGAGTGATGTACGTCATGTACATATTAAATACGTCATGTATGCAATGTACATGATGTATATTACTGTTAATTTGCATTGCAGCTACACATTCACTAGTTTGTGTAGCTATCTACGTTTTTATGTCCAAATATATCCTGCTTGGACACATTTATTACCTGTTTTGGGTATGCAAATACCTACTATTTACTACGATTCTTACGAAAATTTCTGACGAAATAATAAACCCCCCCCTCGAATAGACCCCCCCCTCGAATTAACCCCCCCTCAAATTTTGCTGGCGAAATAATAAACCCCCATGGGGGTATTTCGAGGTAATACGGTAGTTGAGACTCTCCACCGTCGTCTCATAAGGGAAATTTGTTCAGGTGAGGTCCGACTGTGTTTGCATGCACGTCAATCCTCAACCGCTGAGCGAAAATAGTTGATATTTAAATATAATGTAATTTTATGTCGGGGCTAAGGTGAAAATCGATGGCGTCTTTCTATGACTCCCCTGACCCAAGATATGGTGGGTCTGAAAAAGTAAATTTTTCTTAAAAAAATTGGGTGTCACCCAGAAATAACAAAATTTGCATGTCAATAACTTGTTCATTTGTTGACCGATTTTGGTCAATAGACTTTTAAAATGATCACAAATGATTGGAGAGTTTATTTTTGAGGTCAAATCGGTGATGTTGAATTGTGCATATGTCGATTTGGGCCTGCGGTTATTGATACTGATGAAAGGCAGAAGTTTGAAGTGCTATAACTTTTGATTGGTAAGAGATATCAATCTGATTTTTTCGATATTGTGTTTCTCTCAATCAATAGTATACGATAGCATGTTCAGAAATTTTTTATTTTTTTGTGTTGAAAAAATGGGTCAAATCGGCATACGATATTTGAGGAGTTTGATTCCGAAACCCGTTATCTGCACGTTTTTGGGTTTTTTGAAAATCGCATTTGAAACTTTGACATTGGCCCGCGCGGGCATGCTTCAAGTGACAACGCTTGCCCGAAACTTTTTGAAAAGTTCATGAATTTCTCTACATTTTCCATATTTACAACCCTCTGGCCGGGGTATATACCTAGACTTATGATGATTTGTTTGACCTCACATCAGCATAAATTCATGCAGATAACGGGTTTCGGGCGCAAACTTTCACCTGAGTGCCAATAGCCACATGTAGATAACGAGTTTCGGGTGCAAACTTTCAACTGAATTTTATGGAGTGGCACTAGGGGCACCAAACTTGCACCATTTGTATAGAGTGGTGCTAGGGGCACCAAAATAGTGCCATTTTTAGGGAGTGGTGCTAGGGGCACCAGAATAGTGCCGTTTTTATAGAGTGGTGCTAGGGGCACCAAAATGGAGCCATTTTTTTAGAGTGGTGCTGGGGGCACCAAAATCGTGCCATTTTTAGGGAGTGGTGCTAGGGGCACCAAAATAGTGCCATTTGTATTGAGTGGTGCTAGGGGCACCAAAATAGTGCCATTTTTTATGGAGTGGCATTAGGGGCACCGAAATAGTGCCATTTTCATGGAATGGTGCTAGGGGCGCCAAAATCACGCCATTTTCATGGAATGGTGCTAGGGGCACCAAAATAGTTCCATTTTTATGGAGTGGTGCTAGAGGCACCAAAATAGTGCCATTTTTATGGAGCGGCATTAGGGGCACCAAAATATTGCCATTTTTATGGAGTGGCATTAGGGGCACCAAAATAGTGCCATTTTTATAGAGTGGTGCGAGGGGCACCAAAATATTGCCCTATTTATGGAGTGGCATTAGGGGCACCAAAATAGCGCCATTTTTATGGAGTGGCATTAGGGGTACCAAAATCACGCCATTTTCATGGAATGGTGCTAGGGGCGCCAAAATCACGCCATTTTCATGGAATGGTGCTAGGGGTGCCAAAATAGTTCCATTTCTATGGAGTGGTGCTAGAGGCACCAAAATAGTGCCATTTTTATGGAGTGGCATTAGGGGCACCAAAATAGTGCCATTTTTATGGAGTGGCATTAGGGGTACCAAAATCATGCCATTTTCATGGAATGGTGCTAGGGGCGCCAAAATCACGCCATTTGCATGGAATGGTGCTAGGGGCGCCAAAATCACGCCATTTTCATGGAATGGCGCTAGGGGAGCCAAAATAGCGTCATTTTTATGGAGTAGCATTAGGGGCACCAAAATAGCGCCATTTTTATGGAGTGGCATTAGGGGCACCAAAATAGTGCCATTTTTATGGAGTGGCATTAGGGGCACCAAAATATTGCCCTATTTATGGAGTGGCATTAGGGGCACCAAAATAGTGCCATTTTTATGGAGTGGCATTAGGGGCACCAAAATAGTGCCATTTTTATGGAGTGGCATTAGGGACATCAAAATAGTGCCATTTTTATGGAGTGGCATTAGGGGCACCAAAATAGTGCCATTTTTATGGAGTGGTGCAAGGGGCACCAAAATAGTGCTGTTTTCATGGAGTGGTGCTAGGGGCACCAAAATGGTGCCATTTTTATGCAATGGTGCTAGGGGCACCAAGATCACGCCATTTTCATGGAATGGTGCTAGGGGCGCTAAAATAGTGCCATTTTTATAGAGTGGTGCTAAGGGTACCAAAATAGTGCCATTTTTATGGAGTGGTGCAAGGGGCACCAAAATAGTGCTGTTTTATGGAGTGGTGCTAGGGGCACCAAAATGGTGCCATTTTTATGCAATGGTGCTAGGGGCGCTAAAATAGTGCCATTTTTATGGAGTGGTGCAAGGGGCACCAAAATAGTGCTGTTTTTATGGAGTGGTGCTAGGGGCACCAAAATAGTGCCATTTTTATGGAGTGGCATTAGGGGCACCAAAATATTGCCATTTTTATGGAGTGGCATTAGGGGCACCAAAATAGTGCCATTTTTATAGAGTGGTGCGAGGGGCACCAAAATAGTGCCATTTTTATGGAGTGGTGCAAGGGGCACCAAAATAGTGCTGTTTTTATGGAGTGGTGCTAGGGGCACCAAAACGGTGCCATTTTTATGCAATGGTGCTAGGGGCACCAAGATCACGCCATTTTCATGGAATGGTGCTAGGGGTGCTAAAATAGTGCCATTTTTATGGAGTGGTGCTAAGGGTACCAAAATAGTGCCATTTTCATGGAGTGGTGCTGGGGGTGCCAAAATAGTGTCATTTTTATGGAGTGGCATTAGGGGCACCAAAATAGTGCCATTTTGATGGAGTGGCATTAGGGGTACCAAAATAGTGCCATTTTTATGTAGTGGCATTAGGGGCACCAAAATCACACCATTTTCATGGAATGGTGCTAGGGGCCCCAAAATAGTGCCATTTTAATGGAGTGGTGCCAGGGGCACCAAAATAGCACCATTTTTATGGAGTGGTGCTAGGGGTTCCAAAATAGCACCATTTTTATGGAATGGCACTAGGGGTTCCAAAATCCCACCATTTTTATGGAATGGCACAAGGGCACCAAACTCATGTCATTGTTATGAAGTGATACTAGGAGCACCAAACTCACACCATTTTTATTGTGGTGCTAGGGGCGCCAAACTCGCGCCATTTTCAAGGAGTGGCAGTATGGGTGCCAAACATGTGCAAATGTCTATGGAATGGTGCAAGGGGCACCAAAGTCACACCATCTTTATGGAATGGCTCTAGGGCCACCAAACTCATCCCATTTTTATGGAGTGGCACTAGCAGTGCCAAACTCATGCCATTTTTATGGAATAGCTGTATGGGCGCCAAACTTAAGCTATTTTTATGTAGTCATGGTAGGGGCACCAAACTCATGCCATTTTTATGGAGTGGCTTTAGGGGTGCCAAAATAGTGCCATTTTTATGGAATGGCATTAGAGGCACCAAACTTAACCAATTTTATGGAGTGGCGCTAGGGGCACCATACTTGCACCATTTTTATGGAATGGTGTTAGACTTGGGTTATAATAGGTACATTGAAAGTTATGTTTTACACTGTAGAAGTATGTGGGCACACACTGGCTGGATTTATTAAATTATACTAACATATTGCAGTTTTTTACACAATAGAATGAACAAATGGAAGCTTTTGCACTAAAAATTCCTCAAAACCAATGAAAGCAATATCAAAGGTAATGTGTAAGTGAAGTTGTGTCCCTTAGTGCAAAAAATGAAGAAAAAAAACCCAGTGCATGAGTACTAAAAATGTTAGCTGAGGGTTTAAAAATGGTTTCGATGTGTGTTTCTCCAAGAAATGTTGTGTTAAAAAAACCTTAAAAAGTACTGGTTGTGTGGAATGTTGATGCATTCAATTTTTAAAATTGTGCTTTATGTCAGGAAAGGCTTGCATCACAGTGGGTGAAAAGAGCATAAATGAAACAGAAATCAAAAATGACTGAAAATCACCTAAAACAGAATGTCTAAACATGAAGAACAAACAACAAACTGTGAGTAATGCAAATGTAATGGAATATACTACTTCTATGACTACACATTGCAACACACATGGATTATTATGATCTGGTAACATGTTTATAATCCATTTTCTACATGCCTTCTTGGATTTGGTCATTTTACTTTTTTATTTTATTTAACTGTTTTTTTTATCATTTTTAATGTTCTTTGTGTGATTTTTGTCATTTTACAGAATCTTTTATATTTCTTTTTGACATTTCACAGGGAATTAGTCATTTTACAGTGATTTTTCTGAGTCTGGAAATGGGTATTTTTAATGGGTGACCCCAATGCAAAAATGCAAATTTTGGATCTGGTAAACTTTTAACATTTTAATCACATGAGAACATGCAAATGAACAAAAAACATCGTGGTACAAATGAGAATTGGCAATTACAGAGTCTATAGCACCATTTCATAAGAATAACACCATTCCACATGAATGCCACAACTTTGGTATCTGTAGCAACATTCTATGACAATAGCACAATTTTCATGCAACTAATGCCACTCCATAAAAATGGCACTATTTTGGTTCCCCTAGCACCACTCCATAAAAATGGCACTATTTTGGCGCCCCTAGCACCATTCCATGAAAATGGTGTGATTTTGGTGCCCCTAGCACCACTCCAACAAAAATGGTACTATTTTGGCACCCCTAGCACCACTCCATGAAAATGGCACTATTTTGGTGCCCCTAGCACCACTCCATAAAAATGACACTATTTTGGCACCCCTAGCACCATTCCATGAAAATGGTGTGATTTTGGTGCCCCTAGCACCATTCCATGAAAATGGCACTATTTTGGTGCCCCTAGCACCATTCCATGAAAATGGCGTGATTTTGGTGACCCTAGCACCACTCCAACAAAAATGGCACCATTTTGGCACCCCTAGCACCACTCCATGAAAATGGCACTATTTTGGTGCCCCTAGCACCATTCCATGAAAATGGCACTATTTAGGTGCCCCTAGCACCATTCCATGAAAATGGCACTATTTTGGTGCCCCTAGCACCATTCCATGAAAATGGTGTGATTTTGGTGACCCTAGCACCACTCCAACAAAAATGGCACTATTTTGGCACCCCTAGCACCACTCCATGAAAATGGCACTATTTTGGTGCCCCTAGCACCATTCCATGAAAATGGCACTATTTTGGTGTCCCTAGCACCATTCCATGAAAATGGCACTATTTTGGTGCCCCTAGCACCACTCCATGAAAATGGCACTATTTTGGTGCCCCTAGCACAATTCCATGAAAATGGCACTATTTTGGTGCCCCTAGCACCATTCCATGAAAATGGCACTATTTTGGTGCCCCTAGCACCATTCCATGAAAATGGCACTATTTTGGTGCCCCTAGCACCACTCCATAAAAATGGCACTATTTTGGTGCCCCTAGCACCATTCCATGAAAATGGCATGATTTTGGTGCCCCTAGCACCACTCCATAAAAATGGCAATATTTTGGTGCCCCTAGCACTATTCCATGAAAATGGCACTATTTTGGCACCCCTAGCACCACTCCATGAAAATGGCACTATTTTGGTGCTCCTAGCACCATTCCATGAAAATGGCATGATTTTGGTGCCCCTAGCACCAGTCCATAAAAATGGCATTATTTTGGTGCCCCTAGCACCATTCCATGAAAATGGCATGATTTTGGTGCCCCTAGCACCACTCCATAAAAATGTTCACAAGTGGAGTTATTCAAATAAAAAGTCATGTGGAGATAACGAGTTTCGGGGGCAAAGTCACCTGCAGATAACGAGTTTCGGGTGCAAAGTCACCTGCAGATAACGAGTTTCGGGTGCAAAGTCACCTGCAGATAACGAGTTTCGGATGCAAATTCATAAAAACCAGTACAGATTTCCTTAACGAGTTTCGGATGCAAACTCCATTTTTGTATGGTGATTTTGACACCTCCATACTAAATCCTTAACGAGTTTCGGATGCAAACTTTTTTCTCTGCAGATAACGAGTTTCGGGTGCAAAAAATGATAGTTTTTTTTGTAGATAACGGGTTTTGGAGTGCAAACTCGCCTATTTTGGGCTGCAGATAACGGGTTTCGGATGCAAACTTGCATTTTTTTCAAAAAACGCCATCTCTGTATCTCGGGAACCGTATGAGATATTGAGAAAATTTTTGTTCTATCATGAAGAAATATATATATATACGTCAGATCCGCACTTAACTCAATTTTTTTCACTTTTGCACTTAACGGGTTACGGAACCAAACTCCTCATTTATACATCACTAATCTGACGTCAAAAATGGAATCTTCAGGTTGTTCCAATCATTGTAAGAGTTGATATATCCAAATCGGCCCAGAAATGGTCAAGTTATTAAGCTTCAAAGTCAATCACCCAGATTGGCCAGATTTTTTATTATTTATTGACCACCTTTTTATAGCCCCCCTTATCTAGTCACTGGGGGATTATTCAAGCAAACAAAATTTTTTGTCATAGTCCTGACCTGAAAACCCAACATACTCAGACAGCATCAAAATTGGGCCAGGGACAAGCGATTGAGTAGCAACAAAAGTGGGGTGGTCGCCTAGCCTCCCATTTCTCTATGGTGAAAAGTCTCAACTATTCTGGCCGCTAGTGTATATCACTGAGAATTTGAAAAAATATATAAATATATATAAATCTACTATATATATTCATATTTATTGTGATTTTCGAAAATATAAATCACGGGTGATTTTTAGAATGTTAGTTACAGTGCGTACATTTCTATTTATGTACCTACATTGTACATAAAGGTTGGGAATTTCAAGATGTGTGGGTTCAGGTATCATGTCCAAAAAGTTCGTGCCAGGTATTGTGTTTTGGTAACAAAATTTGATAAAAAATAGTTGGTATCTTACCATGTTCGCGTTGGGTCTGGCCCCAACTCTAATGTACATTATGCACAAGTCTAGATTCTAGAACCTTATGTTACATTAACCTATCACACCGTCGTGCCGTCATTTACTACTAGCCAACAACTCAATCTCCCTATGTTTGCACTTACTTGAACCTGGTCCATCCATAAAAGTGTGAATGATGGAACTAGGGGTTAATTTTTTTTTCCCGTGCCGATTGATTCTTGTCAATCGTCAATATACGCGAGCGGGCAGCTACACGTATGTGTCTGATTTTTTTTTTAAGGAAATTTTATTTAAAAAGTTTTGAAAATTGCGTGCCTCGCTATCACATTATTTTATTAAGTTCATCGATTCAGAAAGAAATTCAAAAAAGAAATTCTACAACAATCATTTATAAACACATCATCTACAATCACGTAACCTCGTATATATAAAGCTAAAAAGCTGTGCACTAAAAAGCTCGGTCATGTTGTTAGTCTGCTTACGCAGAATAAATTAAATATCCAACGCTTCTGGCACATTGCCAACTTGCATATAATACTTTCTTACGATGCATGCGTATTGCAAAATATATTACGCATATAGGATCTCCAACCGGAAAGATTACTTTGTAATAGAAATCTTTGATTAAACACCATTGCATGTCAGTTGATACACTCGGCGTACATGATACTCTGCCCTCGCACTGATTTATGTCACGTGTTGGAAGCGTGCCAATGATTATCAAATCATGCGATTTCCGTAAAAAGATGAAAAAATTCATCAATGTGAATATGTTAATGAATAACATTATAACAACAATCAATTTTGTCATCTTTTTATGAAACTCGCACACGTTAACCATCATTGGCGCACTTCCAGCGGGAACCATGCGTGCAGGGTGTAAAGTAACCGGAGTATACCTGTATAGGATTCAAACAGGCACAAAGTTGTGGCAATCGCGACTGGAATGGCTCCAGTTGTGGCGCCACTTGAGGTCGGCACATGGCCACCGGGACATGGCAACTGGCGCCATTTCGTTGAAATGCGCAATGGCGCTCTTGGCGCTCTGCGTCCTGTTTCCTGCGCGAAGCCCTTCCAGAGATATTGGCGCCATCGTCACGTTATGAACGTTGCCGATTTGCAGTGCTCCTTTCTCAGTGGCGCCATGGCGCAATTTCCGCTCGGCGACATTCTTCCTAGCGCTCTCCAATAACTAATTACAATATAATACTGAAAAACTTTGGCCTACCTTTTTACTATTGCTTTTGGCTTGTAAGTTACGTGAGCCATTTTAACAATACTAAATTAAAATAGTTTACGATTTATATTCTAGAGATGCGGCAAAACGGCGAAAAAATATGGAATACCATTGTTCAGACGTACGTTTATAGGTAATTGGAATTATTATTCATCAGACAAGCTCAACTTTTTTCAACCACATCGTTGATGACTTTTTTTGACATGTTTGATAGAATAGGCCAATGCGGATAGCTTACGAGCTATATTTAGCAGTGAATAGCGTGATATGAATTGTGACATGACTCCAACATATTATACTTAAAAAACGCAAGCATCGAAACCGATTTAGGATCGAAATATTTACCCCCCCCCCCCGCGACTAGGCCCTGCTGGACTGTGGGTGGTAATCATAGGGCTAAATCAGCTTTTTCAACAGATTAAGGATAAAACACCGTTAACCCTACCGGGGTCTCCTAGGGGGGGGGGGGTCCCCCCGCAACTCCGCCAGCTATCTATAGATCTATATCTCGGATGCCGCTCAGCTATCTATCTATCTATCTACCGCAAATCCTCGAATAACTCCCCCCTGTTGGCGAGGTGAGGAAAAAATAACTCCCCCCTGTTGGCGAGGTGAGGAAAAAAATAACTCCCCCCTGTTGGCGAGGTCAGGAAAAAATAACTCCCCCCCCCTTGAATAACTCCCCTTTCCTGAATAACTCCACATGTGTATGAAATAATACAATACAAAATACATAAGAATATTAGCCAACGGCAGCGACAGCAGATAAATACATGATGTGTATGCAGTGTATACACATCTTTTTGTTGTTGTGTACAGTTAAATAGCTGAATAACATGAGTGGACAGACTGCATCAGCAATGATTTGAGTCCAAATTTTCTGAGGAAAAAATAACTCCCCCCCCCCTCGAATAACTCCCCCCCTTGAGCAAGTCCCCCCTCAAAAACATCTGACGAAAAAAAACTCCCTGGGGTCTTATTCGAGGATTTAAGATATCTATCCCGAGGCAATTTTTTTGGCTACGGTACTCCCTGAGACCCCCCCCCCATCAAATCGCTCAGCTACTTACCTATCTGGAGCGATTTTTTAGAAATTTTGCCCAAATTTTCATACCATTTTATAGTTTTTCACATTCAAAATCGCAGCTTTCGCCTATATACATGTTTATATACCTCTTTTTAGCCATTTTTAGCCTATTTTGGCTACTTTTCACCTGGTTTTTAGCGATTTTTTCCATTTCTGCCTTCTATGCATTGAAAAAGCATATATATTTTGCCCCCCGCGAGCCCCCCAGAAATTTTTTCAGCTATCCCTCTGGAGGAGCAATTTGCTATCCATCCAGCCCTTGCGAGGGCCAAAATCTTGGAGACCCCTAAAACACTATATCACATAAAAGCCGCCCTATCTACATCCTTGGCTGTGAATATTTCGCCAGTACGGGCCAGAGGTACAATATTTAGAAACCTAGATGCATACTCTCCAGGTTGATGCTACAAAGGATGATTTAATCAAGCCACTTTTTTGTCATGCGCGCGAGTTGCGGTTCGAAGGAAAGTAGAGCGCGACTAAAACAATTTGATTTGGGTGGGAAAAGAAAATTGCTGAAGTACCGTATATCCTTGAATAAGACGCCCCTTGAATAACACCCCCATTTGAATAACTCCCCATGTTGGCCAGGTGAGGAAAAAATAACTCCCCTGTAGATTAACTCCCTATGTGTATTTGATGTGTATCCACGTCTATTTGAATGATTCAGATGCCATTGAACAGGATTTTTAGCATGGAGACCTTGTTTTTGTCATTGTTGAACTGCTAAAAACGTGGATTACATGAGTTGATGTAAGGTATTGATACATTGAATAAAGTGCATGTTTCCTAAAATACTGAGGAAAAATACCCTCGAATAACTTCCCTCCAAAACTTCTGACGAAATAATAACTCCTCTGGGGTCTTATTCGAGGATATACGGTATTCACACAATTCTCACATGTTTCAATGTATATAAAGTAATGGAATACAATTATCTAGATTTGAGATCGGAGCCACCCACATCACGCAATGGCAAATACAAGCAAAACACGTTACATAAACCTGTTTGACAATGTTAAAGCATGCTGTATTGTTTGGACAAATGTGAGCTGAAAGAAATGGACACCAGATTGCAAGGGCGTAGCCAGGGGGGGCGGGGGGGGCGGCCGCCCCCCCCTTCCCGGGCCGGATCAAAAAATGTGCCGGAAATGGCACTTTCAGAAGACGATTTTGTCGATAGTTTGGAAAAATTTTGCGCGCAAGCGCGCATTTTCCCTTCACACCATATCTTTTCGGCTGACCGGTCTCCGCGGCCTCAAAGCCTGTGAAAATGGACTGAATTTGTGTCCATGTCGTACTGTCTGTAAAATACAGACGTATACGTCCATGCGCCAGCGCCATGGCGCCATTCCCCTACTACAGGAGAAAAATTTTAGGGGGGGGGGGGCGCCGCCCCCCCCCGTTCGCCGGGCTCCGTATACAATCCGCCCCCCCCCCGCTCAAAAATCCTGGCTATGTCCCTGCCTAGGGTTGGAAAAAAATCGATTTTTTTTAACGACCCCGATTTTTTTTAAAAACAATCGTTTTTTTTTAAAACAATCGATTTTTTTAAAAAAATCGATTATTTTAAATAAAAATCGCTGGGGTCAAAATTAGCCATATTTCTGCCTAAAATCGCCTCTGGGGGTAATAAAAGCCATATAAATTGGTAGGGAATGCAAACCTATGCTTTCTGTGCTAATATAAGTACTGTAGAGCTTCGGAAAAGCTTGAAAGTAAGCTTATTTTTAAGTGTAAAAGTAATTAAATTGAATATTTGTGACGTGAATCACATTTCATCGACCATTTGCAATTTTGTTTGCAGAAATAGCATGTTCTTGCTCAGAACAAAATATAAATGATATTGGAAGTGAAATGGATGCATTTGCATAAACGTTTGATGTGACAACACAAAAAACATAACTATAAATACTTCCTAAAATGATTCACAGCCTACCTTACATGCTTAAAAGCACACATAAATGGGTACTACACCCCCAAATTGGTTGTAAAAGCCATGAAAAAAGAAACTGATGGATTGTTTGCTTGAAAGTGCGCGCTTGCGCACAAAATTTTTGCATTTTACCCAGTGCTTGAGTACCAAAATTTTTTGCCAGCGATTTTTTTTTTTTTAAATCGGTACGGGTGCTGCGATTTTTTGTAAAAAAATCGGAATAAAAAAAAAAATCACTTAAAAAAATCGCTTGCCAACCCTATCCCTGCCAGATTGTAAATTGGCTGGATTTTCACAGGGTTTTTTTTCGCAATCCCGATTTAGACTTTTGGGGCATTACCAAAAATAATTTAAATACAACAGAAAAAGCACCGGAAACACCTGACAAAAGTACATAATCAATTTTAACCACGCTTTGTTGTGTATAGTTGATTGAACTTACTACAAGAGTAAGTTCACTCAACTACACAACAGTTTCAACCACTCGACAAATCCTCGAAACGAATTTACAATTTTCAATCATACTCTTCATAAGGTAAATAAGTAGGTATATTGAACGTTTCATGAATACACTCCAAAGTCAAATCAGACTTCTATTGCCAGCGCAGTTGCTATATAGCCGACCAATCAGGAATATTAATTATGTGGATACAAGTTTGACATTAAAATATGCAGCCAGGAAATGCTTTCACTTCCCACTTTGCACCGTGATGGGAAGATAAGTCATTGCAAATCAGGGGTCTCCAATGGAGGGGGTACGGTTTGGGGGGGGGGTTACCCCCCAAACCGCCCAACTATCGATCTATCCCGGAGGCCGCTCAACTATCTAGGTATCTATTTTGGGCTGCTACCCCCTAACCCCCTGAAAAAGTATAAATATATATGTATATATATATATATATATATATCGAACACCCGCAACCCCCCACAAATTTTTTTCAGCTATCTCTCTATCCCGCTCAGTTATCTATCCAACACCCCGGAGGGTCAAAATCTTGGAGACCCCTGTAGCAAATACTGTGCTTTTCCGACAGGAAAATGGTTGACGGCGTAGGTCAGATGACAAAGTATGAAACGTTTAATGATAGAAAAATTGCTGAGCTTTCTGAACCAGCAGTTGTCAACTTGTCAGCAAATTTATCTACCTACAGATAAATCCAAAAAGGTAGCTGTAAACAGTTACATTGAGTCAATATAAATATTTAGGTAATGCAAACTACAAACATTCTCTGTTTAACCAGCTTTTTCGCTGAGGAGATTTGCATATGTAAAACAGTATTCACGCATCGGGAAGTTGAAAGTGACAACTAATATCGTTGGCACTGGATAGGCGGTCGCGAAATTTTTTATTATTAAAATAACCAATGTGCTTCGACATGCTTAGGAACTATGGCGTTACGGCCTACACACACTAGTTCACAATGACACAAAATGTCAACTGACTCTAATCCCAATTCAAAGTTTGCTGACGAGCAATACTACATTGTTTTTATTGTACAGCATTAATTAATACATATATTTCATGCCGGCAATATTTTTTCAACGCTAGTGTCATTTGCAGCATGACTAAACACTTTTGCAGGAGATGGCCCGACCGTAAAGTAAACCCGGCTGTAAAGTAGAGGGTGCTACTTTAGGCCGGGCATCATCACGGCAGAGTTGTTAAAAGTACTGAACTTTTTTCAAAGTAAACGTAAACGTAAAGTATTTTATTTTTAGTCACACCTGAGTACAGAAAGCGTTCAGTAAAATTTTTCTACTTTTACACTGCGTAAAAGGTGAGTAAACGTCAATATCTGTAAATACTCAGGGAAAGCGTAAAAGTAAGAAATTTTTCGATTTTGTACATAGGAAAACGTAAAAATGAGTATAGGTGAAAGCGAGAGTCGTCGCTATCCCTACCCATCGTGAATTCTATAATTTCTGCTGTTATTTTACGCTATTTTTCAGCCATTTATAGTCGTGTGATTTTTTGCTTTTTATGCACTCAAAAAATGTTCTCAATCACGTTTTCTGTACTCGCGTACTTTCAAAAAGTACGCGAGTAAGTGAGTACCGGTATTTTTTCGGGAGGAAACGTAAACGTATTTACGCATTTGCATTTGAATATCGGTCTGTGTTATTACATAAAAGTACAAGCATCATTCGTTGCACACGTACCTAAACGGAGATTCAGTAAAATAGTGTCAATCTCATAATTGAATCCTTTGGATATTTACACATCCGACTTTGAGGCTTTTATTTTCGCTTCAATTTCGAGAAAAAAAGGGTAAAACTCACCGACAAAATCAGTTCCACACCATCACAGATAGGTTGCTAAGACAGTAGTCATACAGCCATACATAACTTCAGTCATGTAGAATCACTACATTTTTAAGATTCCAGAACAATAAAAGTATCATAATAACACACTCATTTACATATTCACATCAAGACATTACACTACACAATTACGCACAAAATAGGTGGGAAAACGCTTGCGCATTGCACATCGCACTGTCAATTAGCATGTATTAAGGACCTTGGAACAGTATCTAGACGGCATGAAAAAATATTGGAAAACTGGGAAGGTAGTAGTTAACATTGTTTCTGGCGATACAAAATGAAATGAAAAAGGAATAAATAAACACATACACATTTGACAAGAATGATTGATGGCGTGAAATGCCTGGAATACATATTTACAAATGGAAGGAATGTAAGCAAAGCAATGTAATTAACATATTAATAAATAATTTTTTTACATAAAACGAGACTCATAAAAACGGGAAACACAGGTGCTTAATTTGGTGTGAGAAATTGTGAAGTCGATAGGCATGCAATAAATTTGGACAGTGACAAATGAGTTGAACTTTTATGAACGTGGATGTTGCTCGCACTTATTGAGACCCAATGTGTGGGCACAAAAACGGATAGGGTTACTGTCAGCAGTTAAAATGGGTTCTATATTTACCGTATGTCCTCGAATTTACCCCCCTTGAAATACCCCCTGGTCTGGGCGACCTGGGGAAATACTAAACCCGTTCGAAAAAACCCCACCCAAATTTTATGCACAGAGATATATATATATCACAAAACTGAAATTGGTGATATACCGTATTTCCTCGAATTACCCGCCGGGGGGTTTATTTTTTCAGAGTGGAAATTTTGAGGGGGGTTAAACGAGGGGGAGGGTATTTCAAGGAGGTATTATTTTTATTTCGAGGGGGGTATATATAGGTATGTACGTAGACAGTATATCACCGGTTCTAACATAACACAGTCATTGTTTTTATCATGTGTTCTGCGCTTCCCGGATCACAAACCGCATTACGTTCTCTACACAGTAAATTGGGGGGGGGTATTTCGAGGGGGGTTATAAGTCCATAGTAGGGATGGCCAGCGCTTTTTTTCAAGCGCTTTTTTTTAAAAAAACGCCGCTTTTTTTTAAAAAAAAGCGCAAGGGTCCCAGCGCTTTTTTTAAAAAAAAAGCGCTGGCAAAAAAATTTGTACTTGTGCACTAGGTTATTTGTAATTTTTTCGCGCGCGAGCGCGCAATTTCACATGCAAATTGCCATTGGTGGTTGTTTTCATTGGTTTTGTGGCATTTTTAGTGCCATTGCTTCTATTCCTCCATGGTATCATGTAATAATAAGTTGTGATATGTCAGTCTAGTATATAATATCCAGCCAATGTGCTCCCACATACTTCTACAGAGTGTAACATCACTGTCATGCATTAGCCTTCTCTTACAACGTTATTTAAGCACTATTCCATCCCTATCTTCACTAGAAGTCATGATACATACACAAACAGCGATATACATAACGAGTCAACATAAAATTGGATTTTTGTGGCAGAGATTAGGACTTATGATGCTATCTCATGATTACACAGCCATTCTATGGCTATATATCATCACAAGTACTACCACTTGTCTGATATACCTGTATATATTGACTCAGAACCCTATTTGGGAACTTTTTAGGTACCGTCTTGACATTTTTTGAAAAAAAGCGAAAAAAGCGCGTTTTTTTAAAAAAAAGCGCTTTTTTTTAAAAAAAAGCGGGGTCGTTAAAAAAAAGCGCTTTTTTCCATCCCTAGTCCATAGTGCCCATTTTGAGGGGGTATTTCGAGGAAATACGGTATGTGAAGTAGAACTGATGTTAGAAACAATGAATGAGTTGTATTAGTGCATGTATTACATGAGTACGCAGAATTTAAAAAATAAATTCTGGCGAAATAATAAACACCGCATCAAAATTGTCTGACGAAAAAAATAACCCCCCTGCGGGTCTTTCGAGGAGATACGGTGTATGAACTATTGACAGAGTGTTGAAAATACGCTGAGCTCTGATAAACTTAACACCCTACCCCCTCACCAGCTTCCAAACATTGACGCCACCAACCCCACCCTCGTGTCGAACATCTTCTTGTGATCCGAAAAGTAGCCAAAAACGCGTAATACTTCAGTTCAGAGGTGTTTTCCGAGAAAACGTAGAGTGTTCTCGCATAACAATTCACAGGTCCCAACTGAACAGATGATGTTTCACCAACATGTCCCTCACTCCGTCCTTCAGCGGCTGTTGGCCACCAGCCAAAAATGCAGAATCTCCACCACATTTTCCATCATTCATCAGAATGTGACCACTTTTTGCACCCGAACTACTTTTTCTGCTCAGGTTGAAAAGAGACCTAGACGCCGCCTTTTTGCTAATGTCCCGATACAAAATGGTAGAGTGCAACTCCTGGTCAATGTCCAAGTTGAACCAAAACTGCGACAGGACACGCAATTCGCACTTTATCTGCGAAGTGAAATCGTACAAATTGAATTGACCGCTAAAGAGAAAACTAACGCAAATCCTAGAAAACGCCCATTGCCAAAAGTAGGTGGAAAATAGTTGAACATACTAGTTGAACATAGTATTTATACTAGCAAAAAGGATAACAATAAAGGGATTTTCAACGTTAGATAAGAAAAACCCGTGCAATTGTAGCGCTTTCAGTAACAAATTAAGGCAAAATTCCCCCCCCCCCAAAAAAAAAACAACAGCGTGTTTTCCCGTTGGTATTTTGCTGATATCATTTGTAAATGGTCAACATGGCAACATCGTGCCACGACGCCATTTTTCCATCACAACCGGGCACAAACAGAACTTTAACTGGTGCCACTAATCGCCCACAATCTGAACACCGAAAATATACACCCACCTGCACCCAAGCCGGACTCCTCACAAAGCTCGCATCGTGATAGAACCTTCTCCTAAGTGCGTCGTGCCACTTTCCGCAGCAGAGCAGTTCGAACCACAGATGCAGGCAGCGCTCGTTGACGCCGGCGCACACCAGACTGCGGAACTTGGCCTCGGGCCGCGCCTTGTTCGCGTCGTGCGTGCAGTTGATGCGGGACACGTAGCGATAGAGGAGCTCTTCCGGTGTGAGCACCTGAGTGGAGAGTTTGAGTGTTTACGGTAGTGATTTTGAGTATAGTTGAAGGGTAAAGCACGCGATACTTTTTTATTATGCATGGTGTGAATGCAGCGCACGCATTCGGATGTCCAGGGTGTTCTACGCCAACTGCGGAAATGTCCAGGGATGTCCGCAAATGTCAGGGGGTTACTCCGGCAATAATGAGATTTAAAAATGGAAAACGACAGAAATATTAAGGGTTCGATATCAAAAATAGTCAATTTACATTATTCTATAGTCAATGCGATGACCCTGCCAACTCCCTCAACCGTAAAAACACCCAAAAACAAAGCTACCTTGCCGTCCTCATCCAGTCTGAAAGTTTTGCACAACTGCAGTCTGCTTTGCACGGAGTAGAAATCGCGCCGTACCTCCTGCTTGGCCAGTTCCTCTGCGAGCATGTAATGGTCGGTGATTTTTTAGTCACTTCTGTTTTTGTTGTTGTTATTGTTGTTTTTTTTGTTGTTTTTGTGTTGTTGTTGTTTGTTGTTGTTTGTTTGTTTGTTTGTTTGGGTTTTTTTTTTTTTTTTTTGGGGGGGGGGGGGGTTAAACCATCCATAAAACTACGTAGAGTGCATCCCAATTGGATCGAAACGCTGCGACACTATTCACAAGGACATCCAGCTAAATCGAATAAAAACGTCACGATGCAAACACTTCGCTAGCATTTTCCAAAAAGAAAAAAGTAAAAATCGTTTTGGCACGTCCCCCAGATCACTCGTAAGTGAAGCCTAGGAAAAATGGCAGCAAAAGTTTCAGAACCGGCCACCGGAAAGGGGGGCACTAGCAGGGAAAAGGGCCCATCAAAGTCCATGGACGCGTCAGCAGACGGAGGGGAACCGGTAATGAATGAAGCGGCTAAAAAAAATGACATATGGCAGACTAAAAGTGAAGTGGCCACGCCCACGCAGCGCTTATGTTTATAAAAAACCTACTCAAAAATTACCCATTCTAAAACCCACTGTCGTGCTGTCTTAAGTTACCGTATTACCTCGAAATACCCCCATGGGGGTTTATTATTTCGCCAGCAAAATTTGAGGGGGGTTCATTCGAGGTGGGCTTATTCGAGGTGGGGCTTATTCGAGGGGGGGGTGTTATTATTTCGTCGATATTTTCGTAAGGATCGTAGTCAATAGTAGGCATTCTCGTACTCAAAACAGGTAATAAATGTGTCCAAACGGGATATATTTGGACATAAAAACGTAGATAGCTACACAAACTAGTCTATGTGCAGCTGCAATACAAATTACATTGCATTCATGATGTACATCATTCCGGGGGGGGATATTTCGAGGGCCGGGGTCATTATTTCCCCAGCCCGTTTTGAGGGGGGGTGGTTAATTCGAAGGGATAATTCGAGGTAATACGGTACCTTCTTCAAGTCTCCAACTCATCCTTATCAAGATCACAACCAGCACATCTCGGCCGACAACAATCCACCAATACCGACAACAATCCACCAATACCGACACAAATATTCTCAGATCTCGCGCTACCGCGGCGGGGTGAAGCGGACCACGCAGCGCCTGTTGGAGCGCATCGGCGTCAGGGAGCAGACCGAGCTGGGCGACGAGTTCAAGCAGAGGTGCACGCTCATAGACAGGCATTTGGAGGTGCGCAGCGAGTGTTGGGTGCCTTGTTTGGGCTTGGAAGATTTGACCTTTTGGAGGGGTGTCCAGGATTGCGATGCTCGCAGGGGCTCAGGTTAGGGTTCAAACGGGATGCCTATCTCGATCCCGAATCCCGTAAAATTTCGGGATTTTGTGGTCCCGATGCAGGAGCCGTAATCCCTATCCCGAAATCTCAAAAAATCAATCCTGGTCCCGAAAGGTCAATCCCGATCCGTAAATCTCAACAAAAAAAATCCCGATCCGGAAATCTCAAAAAACCAATCCCGACCCCGATTCCGAAAACTCAATCCCGTTTGAACCCTAGCTCAGATAGATATCGATCAGAATCTATCACCCTCCCCAACGATCACGCGCTTAATGTTTTCCGATAGTCTCCATTTGCCAACTCCCTTGCCGACTTGTCCACAGGTGATCGAAAGTCTACTGGACGGGGTGGAGGCGGTCATGCAGCAAGACACGTGCAAAAGGGAGAAGGGGTTGCTGGTGACCGAGGAAACGCCTTACGATTACATCGCGCACGGTGAGATCATCGCGCGGTTGAGTTGAACCTAGGGTTGGCCGATGTTTTTTTTAAACGTTTTTTTTTTTAAAAAAACGTTGTTTTTTTTAAAAAAAACATGACGTCCGAAATGTTTTTTTTTTTAAAAAACATCAGCCGAAATTTTTAGTACTAAGCACTAGGTATTTTGCAAAATTTTTGCGTGCAAGCGCGCAAAAATTTTGCAAAATACCTAGTGCTTAGTACTAAAAATTTCGGCCGATGTTTTTTTTTAAAAAAAAACATTTCGGACGTCATGTTTTTTTTTTAAAAAAAACGTTGTTTTTTTTAAAAAAACGTTTAAAAAAAAACATCGGCCAACCCTAGATGTAAC
>OZ038454.1:12697020-12916804 GCA_964036195.1 Sphaerolaimus hirsutus | reverse complement strand
GTGAAGGACAGTTCCATATTTATATGTTTGAACATGTCCCACTGTGTTTGGATGCGCATGTGGTGCAAATCGTTGAACAGCAACAGCAAAATGCTGAACTTTCAAGATGCGGTCAAGCTTAGGGTTGGCCGATGTTTTTTTTAAACGTTTTTTTAAATAAAAAAACGTTGTTTTTTTAAAAAAACATGACGTCCGAAATGTTTTTTTTTTTAAAAAACATCGGCTGGAATTTTTAGTACTAAGCACTAGGTATTTTGCAAAATTTTTGCACGCAAGCGCGCAATTTCACACACAAATTGACATTGGTGGTTGTTTTCATTGGTTTTGTTGCATTTTTAGTATCAAAACATTCATTTCTATGTGCTACCATGGGTGAATAAGCCGACATATGTTGCTGTAATATATAATATTGAGGTAATGTGCTTCCATGTACCTCCACAATGTGTAACTTCACTCCCAAAGTAACAACCTCCTTTTATAACATTGTTTGATCACCATTCCGTGCCAAACTTTACCTGAAGTCACGAACATTCGACTATAAGGCAATATACGAACGATATGTCGACGAAAAATGGATATTTTTAAAAAAAACATCGAGTTAAAAAAAACGTTTTTTTTTCCAACCCTAGTCAAGCTGACAAATTAACATATTAAATGGGGTTCATTTACCTACTTCCATGCCAAATTTGGACTATTTTTATGAATAATTGGTGCTTTGGTAGATGATTTCAACTGCGCATCACGTTCAAATACATATGGAACTGTCCTTCACGTTCTGAGGCGAAATCTTGCGATATGAAATTATGCACTTAACACAACAAATGGAGGACATTTATCTACTCCCATACCAAATTTGAGCAGTTTTCATTCAAAATTGACACGTTGGGAGCAGATTGAAACCGTGCGCCTGACGTGCGCCACCCGGTAGTTTGTCAAAAATCGCTCAAGATAGGTAGATAGCTGAGCGATTTTGGGGGGGGGTTAGGGGGTAGTAGCCCAAAATTTTGCCTCCGGGATAGATAGATAGCTGGGTGGTTTGGGCGGGGGGGGTAACTCCCCCCATTCGAGATCCCTGCACTGGGGTGGCCGTTTTTTCAAAAGTTTGAAAAACTCTAGGGGTTTTTTTGGTTGAAAAACGTCAAGCATAAGAACAGTCTGTAAACGACAGCGGAAATTTTTAGTACTTATTCGCTGGGTACTTTCCTAATCCCACCGCACCATGCATCACTGGACATTCCCAAATGGTCACAAAACCGGCCGCAGTGCCGCACGGCGGCCACGTCGCTGTACCGCTACCAAATGCTCTACGTCGAATACGTCAAGCAGCAGAAAGCGGAACTGGTCAAGAGGCGCCTGGACATGGACGTTGCCAAGCAGGAGGTGAAAAAAGCCAAATCCATGACCGCGCTCAATGACAAATCGGCTGCGTACGAACACGCGATCAAGCAGTTTGAAGAGCAGGCTGACAAGCTGTTGAAGGTACGCCTTTGATTTGGGACCTTGATGTAATCAGTGATGTAACTTAGTCCAGTGATGTAACTTTTATCTAACGTTATAAAATTACTTTGGCGCTGGCGCCAAAGTAAACACTAGATTTCTGTCACTACTTCTACCCCACATGCAGATAATGGACGAGCTGTCGAACAAGAAAGAGCGCAACCGGCGCGCCCTGCGGCACTTCATGATGGTGGAGCGCGACTGGCACAGGAAGGCCAGCGACATCCTGCAGAAGGCGCTGGACGAGTGCGACGCAGGTGTGCGCTGGACATCGGAAACTGATGACAGATGTCCACCAGTGCTCTTGCACAACTGAAGTACCGTAGTTCCTCGAAATAACCGCTTCAAAATGGCTGCTATGAATAACTCCCCCACCCCTCTGGAATGATGTACATCATGTATTTATGAAATGTACAGAATGTATTTTTTCTGTCAGTTTGCATCGCGGATATGTCCAAACCATGGTTGGTTTTAGTAAAATTCTTTTTACTAAAATTGTATTTTATTTTTATTATAATTGTCCTTTTTTTATTTTATTCATGTTTCATGTTATTTTATTTTATTTTATTCTGAAATGTCATTAATAAAATAAAAATGAAACCATTTTACAAAAATTTTACAAATATTTTACAAAAATTTTACAAAAAATCGGAATCTTGGATGCAAGGCCATAAAACAATGTGCACGCTAGCAGCATGCAGACAAATACCAAAAAATAATGTAGAATTTTGAATGGGTTGCGATGCGACGTAGGTATCTTGAATTTTGACCCTCACAGGGGCCGGATAGATAAGTAGCTAATTGTTCCTCCCAAGGGAAAGATAGCCACAAATTTGTCATTTTTGGGGGTGCGGGGGCTTGCAGGGTTCAATATATCAGAGTTGTTATAAGTACTGAACTTTTTCAAAAGTACAGATGGGTACTAGTTTTAGACAATAGATGTTTGCATTCTAAGAACAAATTACATGTGAACATATTAATTAATGCAGACATACAGTTAATACATGGTTACTTTTTCCTTTTTTTGTGTGCACATTTTGTGGAATTTTCTGAAATACTAAAGAGTACCCAGTACTGATGAGAAAGTACGCGTACAGATGGGTACCGGTACAATGAAAGTATTGCACCCGTGAGTATTTACCCAGTACCCAGTTTTACGCGTATTTCAGAGTAAAAGTAAATACCCACTATCAACTCTGCAATATGTAGGCTTTTTGTAGGTATGGAACGAAGAAAATAGGGTAACATCACATAAATTAGTGATTTTTAAGGTGAATATATTAAAAGATGTGAAAATTTGCAATTTTGAGCATAAATATTTTTCAATCACAACAATGAAAGCAACAACAAAACACCAGTTCTGCAAATTGGGAGC
The DNA here is from genome assembly GCA_964036195.1 of Sphaerolaimus hirsutus. Taxonomy (NCBI): domain Eukaryota; kingdom Metazoa; phylum Nematoda; class Chromadorea; order Monhysterida; family Sphaerolaimidae; genus Sphaerolaimus; species Sphaerolaimus hirsutus. The sequence goes on along the minus strand of OZ038454.1, from coordinate 12,913,932 downwards.
TAGAATTTTAGCAACAGGATAGAAAACTTTTTATAGAATTTTACAGACACTAGTTTTTGTAAAATTTTACTAAAATTGTACAAAAATTAGAATTTTTGTATAATTTTACTAAAATTTCACTAAAATTCGAATTTTAGTAAAATTATATTTTATTTTATTAATTTTCCGTTTTATTTTATTTTATTTTATTCTTCAATTTTCCATTTTATTTTTATTTTATTTTCATTTTTTCCTGAGATTTTGCCAACCCTGGTCCAAACTACAAATATATCATATTTGGACACATTTATTACAGGTTTTGGGTACTGAAAATCATATTCTTTACTATGAGTTTCACGAAAATTTCTGACGAAAAAATAAACCCTCTCAAAATACACCCTCAAAATTTTCACTATGATACAATCACCCCCGGGTGGAGGGTATTTCAAGGAAATACTGTATTTACAAAACGATGATATCCTCTAAGTTACCGACGGCCCAAAAATCTTTATCGCTAAATTATCACTGCGCAGTTATGACTTACAGCTCGTAATGCAACCGCACTACCTAGGCTACCTTTTTAACACACACAGCTCACTCGCGCAGGCGGCGCTGGTGACAACCCGCGGGCGGGCGTGACAAATGTGACAGCTGTGACGGGTGTGTCCGGTGTGAAAAAGGCGTGACCGTATGATGCGCAAATGTTCGTGAAGAACAGAGCAGAAGGGGGGAATGTTTCGTCATGATTTTGACGAAACAAGTTATAAAAAGGCTACCTATTAAACGAATGAAGTGGGTCGCAAAAAAACTTATGCTGATACTGGGACACGGCAACCGGAAAAGGTAAAAACCTAATGACCAAAAAAATGATAAAACCAAAAACAGGTCCTGAAAGAAGCTAAAACTTAAAACTAAATTAAACTATGAATGCCACCCCCAAACCAACCGACAAACATCCAGGGGTGCACGGGGCTCTGCAGTGGACTGGCCCGCCGGATTCCATGCTCCAAAACTGCCTGCAATTTCTCTGCCAACTCAGTGCGCACTAGTTGTGCAACTTTTGACGAGACTGCGGCATCGCCCCCCGCTGAATATTGTTGGCCGCGCTCGTCCAATAGCTTTAAGAGGGTAAAGGTTTTGGAAGCATAAAAAATCGACGCTTTGAATAACAAAAGTGTGCAAAATGTATCTTTCTTCATTTTTATCAACTTGATATTTTGCAGAATGTTCGTGCGCAAGCACACAATGTAGCATCAAACGAATTACTTGTATAGAAGTTGATTTTCGTAAATTTATTTATTGTTGAGCGGTTGTTTTCACGACTTGCGCCATTCAGGTATCAAAGCTTCACTTTCTGCATGCTAGAGTTCATTAATTTATAAAATAACTCTTGCCACAGCTTGGACTAGAACAGTAATGGTTACTTTACAATAGCACTTTTTAAAGTTAGCGAAAGCACATGCACATTCTTCCGAGGCAAAACTCGATGGACCTACCTGGACAAATTTGGCAGGAAACCAGCCCCTGCAGCCATTCACTTCACCCACCCAGCAGTGTTCGTCTTTCTCGCAGATTATGGTAATGATGTCATTTTTGCGGAAACCTAACTCGTCCTCGTCACGCCTCTCAAAGTCCAACAATGCCCTGGGTTTTTAAGGACAGTCTGAATTATGTACATTATACTGGGCGGACATGAGGGCCTGCTCTCGCACTCATTTATGTCTCACGTTGGAAGCGTGCCAACGATGATAAAGCATGCGATTATTGTATAAAGGATAAAAAATCATTGTTGTGAATACGTTAACGTATAGCGCTATAACAGATATGACTTTTTCAACTTTTTATGAAAATCGCATGCGTAAAAATCGTTGACACGCTTCCAGCGGGAACCACGCGTGCAGGTTGTAAAGTGACTGGAGTATTGAAACTATTATGCAGGGGTTTCGATTCGAGGATATATGGGGACTTCCGTTCCAAAACTTCACAAGCGCCAAATCCAGAAAAATCGAGTTAGCTGTGGATTCGACATCCACGTATAATTCTGCCCATTTTGGTAAAAAAAATTAGTGTTATAGTCCATTTCGTTCCCGAGATACAGTGGTACCGTTTTTCAGAAAAATCACAATTTTCATATCGAAAGTGCACATATCCATCTCAGATCCCCTATGAAAAACAGGACTTTCATTTCGTAAGTGCACATATCCATGTCGGACCACCGGAGTTTCATTTCATAAGTGCACATATCCAAAAAATATTTTCATTTCCAAAAGTGCACGCGTGCTCCGGATCGCTCGCGAAGAGCCGGCCTGATTTCCCATACAAAATAAAGTTTCATTTCCAAATGTGCATACGTGAATTTCCAAATTTATTTTGCTCTATAAATCGAGTACGGGCATAAATATTGATCTGAAAATTTAGGTTTGGGTACTTTTTGAACAGGGCTTTTCAGTGGTGTACGTAATTGGTTTTGCCCTGCGATGCACCGTTAGGAAGTTATTTACATTTCAAGTTCAAATTTTCAAATTTACTCCTGATTTTGGGTGGTTTACAAAATATGACATAACTCCCAAAATATTTACCAGCCGACAAAATTTAGGGATACGAAAATTGTAGACAAATGTTCGAGATATCTGAAAAGTGTAGGGCAAGCTTTGTCGCCCAAACATGGCGCTGCCGGGCCAGCGCCAAACTTTAAAATGCGATTTTGAAAAATCGAAAAATCTGGATATGTTAACTTTTGGAATGAAAGTCCCCATATGTGCTTATATGTTCAATTTCGACTATTTTTCCAATGTTTTTAGCAAATTCTCTCATTTTTTCCTTCTATTCCTTCAAAAATCGACATAAAAGACTATCTGAAATATGTTATCTGTACTCGCGTACTTTCAAAAAGTATACGTAAAAGCGAGTACAGGAACTTTTATCAAAGTATATGTAAATGTATTTACTCTGTACTCGAGTATGCGTTTTTATCGAGTAAAAGTAAATAATCTGGAAAAGTCGAAAAATCTGGATATGTTAACTTTTGGAATGAAAGTCCCCATATAAAATACCGCTATTTAAGGAGCAATCTAGCACCTTGACAGTGCTCTGTCAACTGACAAATAAGTAAACTATACAAATTTCTGGCAAAATGTTTGCAGCCAGTCTGGCTATTTGCTTGCCATTTGACAGTGCATTTGAATCATTCACACAAGAGTTTACTGGGGAATTTAAGAATGTGTTAAATGAGTTACCTGGCCCGCTTGAGCCCCTGCCGTCTGCTGGTAGCATATTGTTCATGATCCCGCAGGTGTGACTCTGCTGAGTAGTCCACCTGTCGTTGATGCGTAGAATGAGTTATAGAGAATGAATCGGGAATACTTAATATAAAATACTAAATACTTTTATCTCCTGAGAACTGGCTGTATTTGCAGCTGCCAATAAAACATTGCAGCTCCCATCCCCTAATGGCCCCACACACGCTAGTTGACATCGACACCAAATGTCAACTGGTTTCGTTCCCAATTCAAAGCTTGCGTTTGAACGTCGATCGTCGACTCGTCAGCAGGTTTTGAATCGGGATCGGCACCAGTTGACATTTAATGTCGATGTCAACTAGCGTGTGTGGGCCCAATTTCCCGCAAATAAAAACACTGGCACACCTGCAATGATACTTTTTTCTCCGGCTCCACGCTGACAAAATGTTGCGCAATTTTGCCTATAGCGCGGCGCAATTCCAACACTAGTTCAGTGCGCCTCAAATGATTAGTCCTCGGATCATCGGCTTTGTTATCGCCGGAAGACCACCAGAACATCTGAAAACGAAATGGCAACGTTGGTACTGTTCGCCCTGGTGGCAATCCCAAGCCCTGTAAAGTGCAAAGTAAAGTGTCAAATGTAAAGTCAAATGCAAAGTCAAATGCCAATTGTGATGCAAAGTGTCAAATGTAAAGTCAAGTGTCAATTGTGTATCCAAATCTTATTTTTGTATCAAATCTTATGTCGAAAAATAAGATTTGGATACAAAAAACATAAGAGTTGGATATGAAAAATGATATTTGGATACACAATTGACACTTCACTTTACATTTGACTATACATTTTACACTTTGCATGACAATTGACATTTGACTTTGCATTTTACTTTACATTTGACACTTTACTTTACACTTTACAGGGCTTGGGGGACCGCCCCAGATCAGAGCTGCATTGCAACGTTTTGTACATTACATGTTACTTTGAGGCGGGTGTACTATCAGTTTGCATTTAGTAAGCGCAGTCCAAGACAATCAATATTATTTTAAAGAGAACGCATGATGCCGGAAACTCACCTGGTCTACCAAACTCTTACTTCTATGCATTGCCTGGCTGGCCTTCACCTGTCTACGGACTTTTGCAGCATTCACAGCTTGATCATTCGTTGTACTAAGAGTGTCGTCGGCCAGACCCTGTACAGTGTGCAATAAAACTTAGGACACCTACATTAGATCCCACAAAGCTACAGCAATAAATACAACATGGAAAGTTCTGCACAATACCTGCTCGGCCATCAATTGCACAGTTTGTTTCTTTCTCATCTCAGCCAAACCGGGTATTCCCGATTCCGATTCACCATCGGCAATTTTCTGGCAAATGGCCAACAGGCAATTCGCGTCCGTGCAGCGCGAAGGCAACGTGGATAGAGCGTTGAAAATGTCTCCGGATGGATTCTGCTGAATTTTATCGTTAAAGGGCGGAGTTGAAAATTCACAAATTATACAAAATTATACAAAAAAAATTCAAACTGACCTCTCCGGCGGCGAGACACTTTAACTCGCCTTCTCTCGCTTTTAGCATTGCCAGTGTAACCTGTAAAAATGTTCAACATATGTTAAAAAATTGCAACTTCGCCCCCCCCCCTCATACCTTGAACAGGACGCTGGATCCCTCGTAGAAAAACATGTCCCAGACTCTGAGCAACGTTATTGGCGGTAAAACAGCCGCAAAAAGAGTCAGGAACCAGTGCACAGTAATCAATGACAATTCGATATCGTTCTCGCGCAGTATTCGGTCAGTTTCCGGTAATGTGCTGGCTACGAGCGAGCGGAGAACCCGCTGTTCTGCCTGTGGGGGTTTAAGAGGGTGAAACTCTCAGTGCATGAAAACTCCCAGTGCATGCAAACTATCAATGCATGTAAACTCTGTACATCTATGCACCGTATGCGATGTGCGGCGGGGCCATTGCTGCAAAGATATTTGCCGCTCCTGCTCCTGGTTGTGAAACACGGCTGCGCAGAAGATTTGTGCACGAATCGCCAGTGGGTGTAACCGTCAGTTATGTGTTTTAGAAATTCAGTGCAGCCAATGTTCTCGAAATTCAAAAAAAACAAAATTGTAAATAAAATAAAATAACATATTGAATTGTTGTATTTTTTCTTTACTTTGATGCTTCACCCCTGCTCAAATAATCACATTTGAAAGTAAAATTTATAAAATTCAAAAATCCGGCTGCATAGATGCACAGAGTTTACATGCAATGAGAGTTTACATGCACTGGGAGCTTACATGCACTGGGAGTTTGCATGCATTGAGGCACACGGCCATTTAAGATTGGTAGATTACTGTAGAAAGAAATAATTCATCAAAAGTGATCAAAGGGGTGAAAAGTAGTGATGGAAAAAGGTGAATCGCTTCCGCTAGGGTTTTGAATGACTCTGCTACGTTTTTTAATAAAGACAAGCGATCGCGCACAATTACCGGCGGCGCCATTTCTCCAAATGGGCAGGGACGTATCCAGGATTTTTGACCGGGGGGCTGCTTGGCTGCTCAGCCCCCCCCCCAAAAAAAAAAAATTTGCCTGTATAGTGACGCAATGGCGCCATTGGCGTTGGCGCCAGCGTCAGAAAGCGCTGTAAATGTATGTTAAAATACGTACATTCACAGCGAAAGGTACATTATTGAGTGCATTTTCTGGTATATGTGTCCACGGGGACCGATATGCTGAAAATACCGTGTGTCTAGGGGGGCAAATGCGCGCCTGCGCGCAAAATTTTTGCATACACCGTCGAAAATTACCTAGTACTAAAAGTTGCATTTTCGGGGCGTTTTCATGTCTCACCCCGGGAAGGGGCCCCCCTGGATACGTCCTTGCAAATGGGGACATATTTTGCAACCATAGTGCGAATCTTTCTGCCACTAGCAGGGACGTATCCAGGATTTTTGAGCGGGGGGGGGCTGCTTGTTTACGGGGGTCGGCGAACGGGGGGGGCTCAGCCCCCCCCCCTAAAATTTTCCCTATATAGGGTCTGAAAGACGTTTTGGCGCTAGCGCCATACAAAAGCGCCATGCCATGGCGCTATTGGCGCTGGCGCCAGCGCCAGGAACCACTTTATATGTATGTAAATATGCATACATATAAAGCGAAATTTACAAAAAATCTGTTCATTTCAAAGGATATTGGTTTCCAAAGGCCGATCCGCTGAAAATACAACCCATGGGGAAGAAATTGCGCGCTTGCGCGCAAAATTTTTGAGAAACATCGAAATATATATAGGAAAAGTGGCATTTTCCGGGACTTTTTAGGTCTCACACCGGGAAGGGGGGGGGGGGGGGCTGCAGCCCCCCCCGCCCCCCCCCTGGATACGTCCTTGGCCACTAGTAATGTCCGCAATCCGGGCCAATAAAATTACCTGGAGCCCCATCAAACTGTCGGAGTAATAGGAAGCGGGCAGAAGGTCTTCAATGATAGCAGTAACCATCCAAAATGTTGTTTCTTCATCCAAAACCAACAACAAAGTGGCAACTACCACACCGCTACCCTGGCAGTAGCCTGAGTGGACAATGTTTTATGGCACTGTGCAAACTACCGTATTCACCCGGATAATTCCCCGTCTTGAATAATCCCCCTTGAATTATTCCCCCCTGCTAGACGAGTGAGGAAAAATACCCCCCCCTCGAATAATTCCTCCTTTAGGTATATGATCAATTTTTGTGTCCATTCTGAACAAGAATATGCTACTATGTTGTTTATAATGCATAATATGCATATGTTTATAATATTTCATGAAATAAGTTGATAGAAACATGCTTGAAAATTTTGACGGAAAAATAATCCCCCCTCGAATAGTCCCCATAAAGAAGTTTGAGGAAAATAATTCCCCGGTGGAATTATTCGAGTAAATACGGTATCTGTTTTTTTATGGCACATTCAACAAAACCACTACACGCGTTTATCCGAACTGTGGAATTTTGCATCCACGCAATATTAAATTTGGCTTGCACAAGGACTAATGTACAGCTAGAAAAATCATTAAACTGACCGATATCCGGGTACAAAAAAGCGATCAATCTCAGTAATCTTCTGAGCGGCGCCACGCCGGGCGCCCTAGAATTTGTGAAAGCCACATTGGACGGCAAAGTTCGCAGAAGGTCCTTCTCGATGTGCTTCGACCATTGGTTCTGGCGGGACGCTGTTAATGGATCTTCTGGCTTTGATTCGCAGCCTGCCAATTTATGGAAGAATGTATACATGTGCGGGTACGTGTACATGTTCAACACATAAAAATCGAAACATTTACGATGGTGTTTAATGCTTCGAAATAAGGAGGTGAGCTGCAGTAATGTTGGTTGATAATTTTGGTGATACTCGACCCTCTTTTTTATTTAAAAATTTCTGCGAAAGTGCATACATAAGTATCGCGACCTAAGTATGTGTGGATGCATACTGTGCCGTCAGCGAAGTCTGATTTACTATATATACGTCAAAGGTATCTCCAACGAAATGCTTACGTTTGATCAATTCCTTGTAGGGCACAGTGGCGCATCTGGTTTTGAGCGTAGCCCCAGCCAAGCGAGGCCAAACGTGTCGCCGGATGGTGTGCGGAATGCCGCTCCTCACCAGTTCCTGCAGCTGGGGCGACCGCGGCAGCATCGCGTCCACCTGAGCATGGGCGTGGTGTTCAGGTCAAATCGAGAAATAGCTGGAAAACCTCTGGGGTTGAGTTTGGAGGGGGTTTCGTGAGGTTCAATATATAAAAAATATTTTAAATATAGCCATAACTCAGCTCAAAATATCAATTTGGAGGATTAAATTTGCAAAAAAGTGCAAAAATTAGCGATTTTGAGTAACCATTGGGGAAAAATCCAGACACAGAAAATCCAGGGACATTTGCTCCAGAACCAGATAAATACACAAATACTTGAGGTACATAAATAGATGAGCGGTGTTTTAATTATAGCTTACTGACCGATTTGGGGGTGGGTTAGGGATGGCCGAAAAAGGGTTTTTTCAACGACAGGAGTTTTTTTAAACCGGTTTTTTTTTCGTAAACAGGGTTTTATTTTAAAATAAATCAGTTTTTTCAAAAGCTCCCAGATATGGTTATGAGTCAACATATACAGGTTTATCAGAGAGGTGACAGTACTTTGTGGTGTTATATTTAGCCATATAATGGCTGTGGAGCCATGGGATATCATTATAAGTGGTGATTTCTGTCAAAAATATCCGTTTTATGTCGACTTATAACGTATATCGGCTTTTGTCGAATGTTTGTGACTTCAAGTGAAGTTGGCCTTGGAATAGTGTTTAAATTAGGTTACAATAGAAGGTAAATTCATTAGAAGTGATTTTTCACACTGTACAAGTATATGGAGGCACACTGACTGGATATTATATACTACACTGACATATCACGGCTTATTATGGCACAATAGCATGACAAAATGGAAGCTTTTACACTAAAAATGCCGCAAAACCAATGAAAACAACCACTAAATATTATGTGCATGTGAAATTGCGCGCAAAAAAATTGCTAAATACCTAAATAGTGCTTAGTAGTAAAAATTTTGTTCAAGGTTTTTTTATTTAAAAAACGGTTTCGATGGTGGGGTTTTTTAAATAAAACGTTGGGTGTTTTTTAAAAACCTTTGAAAAACCCTTGGCCATCCCTAGGGTGGGTAACCCATTATAACCCAACAAACCTTGTCCCAGGTAAAATCCTGCTGCACATCTCTGTTATGGGTGAATTCTAGGTGTGCGAACCATTTCAGTCTGCTTTGCGAATCGTCCAGGACAGGCCCCGCTTCTCCGGAATCAGCTGCAAAAAAATAAACCCTAGAGTTCAACGCAGATTTAATATAGAAGTGGCAAGAACACCAAAAAGTCCTATATTTTAAAGGCGCAATTAATTGAGCCCCAAATTTTGTTCCGGCAGCCTGATTATTTGTATCCGGAATGAGTACGCTACCGTATTCAATGTAGCTTAGCAGACGGCTAACGGTTCAGATTCATCGGGTGCCCAAAAAATCCGTCACGTTTTTAAACTGACACACCTGGCAACTTGCCAGCACACTCCATCGACGAGTCCCCCTCGTCCTTTTCCATTCGGAAACCAAATTCGTCATAACTGCAAATTATACACATTTAGAAACTATTTGGCATTGTAAATGGTGATTTCGGTCAAAAATATAGTTTTTATGTCAATTCGTTGTTTGTCGAATGCTCGTGAATTCAAGTGAAGTTCGGCATGGAAAGTGCTTCAAAAATGTTTTCAGAGAAGTTTAACACATTACAGTGATGTTTAACACTATAGAAGTATGTGGGAGCACATTGGGTGGATATGATATGCTACACGGCTTGTTATTACACAATAACATGAACAAAGTGAAGCTTATACACTAAAACTGCCTCAAAACCAATGAAAACAATCACCAATGGTATCGTGTACGTGATACGTGTATATGGTAATGAGTACAAAAAAACATCGATCCAGCCGGCAAGTTGAAACGATCGCCCAACCTGAACCCCCTCTGCTGAGCGTCCACAATGAGCGCCTGCGCGTCGGGCGGCCGCACAGCCTTGTGCATGGCGCTGAACGGCTTGCCGTCGCACATGCCCACGTCCGCGCCCCACAGCGACGACTGCGCGCGAAAAACACTGATTCGGTGATTGGCTGCTGTTTTGTGCTAGTGCCCCTACATACACTAGTTTTCACCGTGACTGGCGTGAAAACTGAAATGGCGACATGGCGACATTAAGCCTACTCTTATTGTATGCTTATGTGTTTTAGTTTTCACATTTTCAAATTAAATCTTTCATTCATTTAAATTCACAAAAAATCATTCAACCGTATTGATTAATCTGCATTTGAAAAAGAATCAGTTTTCACACGAAGTCACGGTGAAAACTGTGTGTGTAGGTACATTGCCCCTACAAGTACTAGTTCGCAACCGAGATTTCCGAAGGTTACAAATCCATTTTAAACACCATAATGGTTCAACAACAACCCGTCAACTACTGCTGGTGGAGTTCAAAAATCTTCCACTTTGGTAAACTCAAATTAAGTTTCGAACAGATTGGTTGACAACGGAATTTTCCAAAACTTATCAGTGTGCTTACCAGCATACGGCTACAAGAGCGTCGTGCCGGGAGCAAGCAGTAAAAATACTTTTTACATTGTAAATTACAGGTGCAGATGGTACTTTTTCTCGACTTTTTGAATGTGTAGACGGCAGAAGAGATGGGGGGAATCAGAAAAAAATGTGAAAAAATGGCTAAAAATAGATAAATAAGCACGGGTAGCACAAATGTTTAACTGAAAATAGGTAATAAGGAACATAAACTAGTGATTTTGAAGGTGAAACTAGCTAAAAAGGTATGAAAATTAAGAGATTTTGAGCAGTGGGACAGTTTCTCGAGAATCGCTCTAGATAGCCAAGTGATTTAGGGCGGGGGGAATTCAGGGATAGTAGGTATAATATTTAGAATACTCACCTGGGTATCGCCGTCATTTATGGGGCCGCCGCCCTCAGTCGACCTGGACTTATCACCTGCAAGAATATCAATGACATGGCAAGGTCAATTGCACAAAATAAAAAGGCTTCAATATTTGCAACAGACGGAAACCGGCCAGCCAGCGGAGAAAATAGCTGGCGCCCGGCGCCAAATCTAATTAGCGCACCATTTTGCTATAGCGCAATTAGTACTCGGTGATGCGGGTTGGGTATACACCATGGCGCCGGCACCAGCGCTCACCACTCTGTCATGGCACCATCGGTACAAGGCGGACATGATACTCTGCCCTCTCACTGATTTATGTCTCGTGTTGGAAGCGTGCCAATGATTATTAAATCATCCGATTTCCATAGAAAGATGAAAAAATTCATCGATGTGAATATGCCACTGAATAACATTATAACAAAAATCAATTTTGTCATCTTTTGATAAAACTCACATGCTTTAAACATCATTGGCACACTTCCAGCGGGAACCACGCGTGCAGGGTGTAAAGTAAACAGAGTATAAGAGAGCACAAGCACCAAACTCGACCCTAACAGTCACCAATCTCCCCAAACAACAAAAAAAACCCAGATCAAAGACCCATCAACCAAACTAACCCCTACGATGGGACGCAGACATGGAGCCGACCGGCTGTACCTGAATGGCAGGGGATTTGCGCCATGACGCACACGTGCACGGTGAACATCAGTGAGACCAGGCGGCAGTCCCGAGCCCTGTAAAGTGTTAAGTAAAGTGTCGAATGTCATGTGAAATGTCATTCAGAATAATAAAGGGGCGATTTTATTACTGAACTTTGAATGACAATTGACACTTTACTTCGCATTTGTTGTGACAATTTTAATGACATTTTACATGACATTTGACACTTTCCTTCACATGACACTTTACAGGGTCTGGGATTGACATAAAGGAATTAGCAAAGTGTCAAGTTAATGCAGGTTACCGGTAACTGCATACTGCTATGATAACAGTGCTGTTAGAAGAGGCGTGATAAATGTTAACAGTGTTATGCCAAAAATGTCAAGACGGAGACAGCATTTAAGTATTAGTGAGCGATTAAGTTAACGAACAGAATTTGCACACGTAAGTCAGTGTGCAAAATGCAGCCATATTAGCATACAAAGCCGCCAGTGGGAACACGGTACGCGCATTGAATAAAGGTAAAATACGGTAGCGGACTTAACTCAATCGTTTCTGCGTAAAAAAGACAATCCTACAATCCTGTAAAAACGGCGCACCGGTAAGTTTCCATTGACGCCGCTGAAGCACTAATAGTTTACAAAACACACTTTATTCGAAATTTGATCACACCAACCGTCATAAACTTGACCCACTTTATCGTAAAACATCGACGATAGAGCAACAAGTGCAGATTTATTGAACACCCAGAGGATTGAACACGAACTTTCAACGAAAATTTTAATTAACAAATTTCAGTTTGCCAGGGGTTTTTTATTTTAAAAAACATGGAACTACATTCATGGCAGGTTAATCTCACTGCGATCAGAGACCTTCTCTGTGACACCTCAGGATATCCAGTAAACTGCACTATAAGTGACCACACACGCACACACACGATAACTTTGATGTTTTTTTTAAACACGGAACCCTGTAATAAATAGAAAGCAAGTCAACTATGAAAATACTTATGAACAGACAACAACAATAAAAAATGCCTTATGATCACTACTTTCAATAAGCAATCACAGTTGTTCAAATGTATTAACATTTACTCGAAAAATACATTTACTCACTTGGTAAATACATATACTTTAAAAAGTACCTGAACTCATACCTGTATGGGTACTTTTCAAACGTACACGTGTACCGAAAATGTATGTTGCAGTGTTAAAATCGCTCTAACATGTAAAAAAGTAGGTTTTACATTTTTCATGGATAAAGTACTCATTTTTACATTTTCCATGGAAAAAGTACTATATTTTGCATGTTCATGGAAAAACATATTTTACTCACATGTACTCATGAAGTACGGGTAAAAAAAGTATTTTCCATTTTCTGTACTCATTTTCTAAAAAAAGTATTTTACATGGTCTGGCTGAAAAGTCCCCGGGCAGTGCTCGCCATTCGCGCTAGGGTTAAGCTAGTCATAAAATTTTGACAGGTTAAAATAACAGGTGTTTTGAGTTTTCACCCAAAATTTCACCCCTCTAGCTCCACACACTGCGGAACTGTGGGGGTTACAATTTCAGTCATTTTGTACTGATGTACAAATGGTGCTCTAGCTCAATGCTGCTTTAAGTTGTGATCTCGAAACTTTGCCTAGTGTAAGCCACCTGTGTTGGCAATGTGCCAGCACTAACCAACATTAGCTATGATATCATAAGCCTAGTCCATATTGTCATTACTGTCACTACTCTCACTACCAAATTCATCATTCTGCCCCTCCTTCTCAAAATAGCCCCCCTTGGAGTCTACTCACTGCTGTTGAACACTGGTAATGTATCGACTACACATTAGTAATGAAACATAGGGCAATTTTATCCACATAATTCATTTACTGCACATTACAAAACAACATGCAATCACTGCAATACAACATGATCTCAGATGATCACCAAAAACATCCATCACAGTTCCCACGTTTCCCCCGGATCTGCATATTGATTGTGCAAGCAATAATGTGTATGAAAGTGTTGAATACTATCAGCACATTGCCAACACTGGTGGCTTACACTAGCCAAAGTTTCATGATCACTACTTAAAGCAGCATTGAGCTAGAGCACCATTTGTACATCAGTACAAAATGACCGAAATTGTAACCCCCACAGTTCCTCAATGGGTGGAGCTAGAGAGGTGAAATTTTGGGTGAAAACTCAAAACACCTGATATCTTAACCTGTCAAAATTTTATGATCGTACCTTACCTCTAGCGCGAATGGCGAGCACTGCCCGGGGACTTTTCAGCCGGACCATGTACATCACATATACTTTGAAAAAGTTCAGTATTTTGAACAACTGTAAGAAATAACATGTTATGGCAAACTGGGCACATGGCAGTAGATAGTCCAAACTGAATGCGAAATTGCATTACTATTTAAATACAATAGTCACTCATCTGCCCCCCCCCTAAAATGCCACTTCCAAGTCCTTCTATGGGTACCCCCTAGACAAGTTCCAGGTGTTTTGATATTTGGTCACTTGTAAACCTGCTTTTTACAATGACTTCTAAAGGACAGTGAAAAATAGAAACTCATTTAAAGAACATCCCATACAAAATGCACCCCTGAGGAGTACCAATTGGTGTCAGTGCAATGAAATTATCACAGGAGCAAAATTTGGCCAGCAGGACAACTTTTGAATTGACTCCCAATGAAACAGCAGGCTTAGAAACAGTCTTTGATTTGGACCAGTGGAATTTTGTACTGAAACCAAACAGACAATGCATGCCATGGTGAACTTTAGTTTTGAGTAAGACAGTGCTGTTATGTTCAGGCTTCCAGCTTGGATTGTTGCCAAATAATTTTGTCAAACTTGCAAGTAGGCCCATGGTGGGGGGGGGCAGTTGCCCTAATCAACCCAGCTGAACACATTTGCTTACATGTAAATTAGATACATATGAAAACTAGATGGATTGTCATCCGGTTCCGGACCCCCTCCTTCTCCTTTCGCATAGGTATTCTATTTACTTTCACACATCCTTATGGACATTTTTATGGACATCAATAACGGATATAAAGGCATCTTGTACTTTTTGGCCCGTATCTGATCATACGATACTCTCCCCCATGATATAGAGGGGAGGGGGTAATAATTAAATATTGTGTTAATGCATCCACATGATAGATTTTTGAACTACAATATACTTTTACAACCTGCCTTATATTTTTACTATTGTATTTTAAACCGGATAAGATGACTTGATCATTTTAAAAACAATAAAAGGATGAAATCATCACCCATACAGATTTATATCTGCTGTGGCAAAATTACCATAACGTGAAAGCACTTTGATGCAATCGACCACATAAAAACAGCGAGCTATGTCGCAAGCTAAAACCAAAAATAAGTGAAGCTGTGTGAATGGAAAAAACTGGTTAGCTAAGTGCAAGCGACAATCACATAAATATTCACGTCTGCTGTCGTTTTGAGAGTTCATGTACTGAAAATTCAACTCCTAAATACAGTAGTAACTGTGTTTGTTGCTCAATATTTTAACTTGCGACTCACTTAATCGCTGGGCTGGGGCGCCAAAATTTCAATTAAACAGATAATTATACCTCGAATGACGGAATGCAGTGGGATACAGATTTTTCCAGAAAAAACAATCTGCATTAGCGTACATATGGTTACCTAAGGCGCCTTTTACACTGTGAAGACTGTGACGACAAAAAATGCAATTTTTCAGCCATTTTTGTTGGATGCATATGAAGTATTTTACATGTGTGAAGCCTCAATCGATCATGACTTGATCAGTCCCACCGCCTAAGACAGACATCAAATTATATACATTGTGTGTTCATGCACACTAGATCACACTTTTTTTTTGTCGGAGGCTGTCGCTGTATTTGTTAAAGGGGCGTTGTCGGCGGCTTCGTTAAATGGGCTGGCGATAACTAATCAGCGACAACCTCCGACAACAAGTAAAAAGTGTGATCTAGTGTGCATGAACACACAATGTATATAATTTGATGTCTGTCTTAGGCGGTGGGGCTGTTCACATCATGATCAATTGAGGCTTCACACATGAAAAATATTTCATACGTATCGCACAAAAATGGCTGAAAAGCGCATTTTGTCGTCAACAGTCGTCACAGTGTAAACGCTGTCTAAATACATGGCAAGATTGCGAAATATTCAACTTTAAATAATTCACCGGCTGGTAAGGGTCAGAGCATAAATAATACACAAAAAAGCAACAATATACGTAAACCCTCTGAAAATAATAATAATAATGAGAGCTCAAGCTCTTGCTCAAAAAAAAACTAAACAAAATGGAAAAATACACCCGAAATTTCTAATGCAAAGCAATAGAACAGAATTAAAGAGAAAGTGCTAAGGCAGCAGAGTGAAGAATCGTCCTCGTGGGAAATTTTGTCATTAATACTTTATTTGAATAATAATTTTATATTGTACACATTTGTTTGAGCAATTATGTAAATTATGACAAGTGTGGGTAAATTCGTGCAAGACAAAACCATCCACAGTTGTCTGCTGTATTCATAATATAACCACATCGAGATAGGCAAAATGGAATGGGGTAGGCAAAGTACCGGGTGGCCCAAAATGATCGGTACTGAGGCCAATTCTCCACACTAATCTGTGAGTGTCCAATAACCGGATGTGACCCGACTTATAAATATCATTCTCATCTACGACTCACATAAGTTATAACCCATAACTTTTTCTCCAGCAAAGCCAATACGACGTAGTTATAGGACTAGGAAAATTAAAGTAGCAAACATAACTTTAAATACATATTTATTTACCTAAATTGTGGGATAAAAAAGTATAGAAAACTATCTATATTCAACTATATTCAACTTGTAAAATTAAACACTCCAAAGCAGGCCTATATTTACACAGATGCGATAACTTACGTAATGGCCAAGCCATTTTTCGGCACGCAAATAGACCACATTTTAATGACCCAACAATAAATAGGCCATTGCAACAGTGCCAGTGCAACATCCTGTCGCAAACAACATATCGACAACGCGCAGTCCACTACGTACACATAGCATAAATACATAAAAAAATTACGAATGCCCTTTCCCGTCTCTAAACAGCATGCAAAGTGCGTGTCAACTGGGAGATGAGCAGCTCAAAAACACGGCTGTCGCCCTGGATCTGACTAAAACGAACCAGTGCTCCAGAATCTCGCGTCTCAGATACCCCGACCTCTACCTGCGCGCGATATAAACGTCTTTTTTATCTTTGAACTTGGGATGGCCGGAGTTTTTTTTCCAAAGGTTTTAAAAAAACGTTTTTTTTTAAACGCAAGCATCAAAACTCTTTTTTTTAAAACCTTTGCCAAAATTGCTGGTATTTATATATGCACTAGGTATTACTTTACTATCCCATGGCTCCACAGCTCTTCTACGGCATAACAAAGTACTGCCACTCGTTTGGCATACCTGTATATGTTGACTCATAACCATCTGGGAACTTTCATGGAAACAACAGCTTTTTTAAAGTTGTTTTGAAAAAAACGTCTCCTTCCATTCCAACTTTCAACATTAAAATTTCTCCCACAGAAAATCTCGCTCACCTTTAACGCGCGCGACTCATTCATTTCCTCCCCGGGCGCGGTGCCGAACTGAAGCGACAACCTTCTACCGCTGTTAGCAGGATTATCTCGACCCATGCGGTCGTCCCCGCCGGGTTCGGGCTGGATAAACTCCACCCCGAAATCAAACACATCGGCGCCGAGGCGGCGGGCCGCGTCAGCCAAATGGGCGGTCACCTCCGCCGACGACATGGCCGACATGAGCACCGTGTGCTCGAAGGGGGCCGCGCCGGGCAACGTGCAGTCGGCTGGAGGGAATAGTGAAGCCTGCGACCAGGCGGCAACACGGTTACTAGCGGTGACTACCTTTACTTACTACTTGTGTAATGCAAGCGTTACTCACTGGGTGCTGCATCCGCGACTGTTCCATGCACACGGAGTCCACGTGCATGGAGGGCGCCTCGCAGTACAGATGGCACAGCGGCTGCGGACACAATCCACATTTAGCATACTAGGCGACTAGGTGATGCTCTACTAAGGATGAAAAAAAAGTTTTTTAACGACACCGCTTTAAACAAAAGATTTGAAGAAAAAAACGAAAATCCCCTAGGCTCTACATCTCACTTTTACACATGTTACCAACCTGTGGCATCTGCCCTTCGAGCACATCGACGTGGCCCAAATCTGCTTGGCACGCGTGCGCCATTGGCGGGGAAGCGCGCTGGTGGGGCGGGGGTTCATGCTCCATTATCATGTCCAGCGGGCCACCGCTGAGCACTTGCGGTGCGCCGCGCGACGGCGGTCGGTCCACGCTGCGCACGAGGTAGAGAAAAATTACGCCCAGCTGAGCTGGTCAGGGCGAAAACTCTCGGCGCATGTAAACTCTCAGCGCATCTATGAGCGATCACGCGGCGGCACAATCAAAAATCGAAGTAGTTTTTGAAAATTTTGATTTGCAAATAGGTAGACAAAACAATATTTATGAAATAAAAAGTAAAAGTTGAAATTCCGAATTTGGGTCTGCGTCAGATGCCCGAGAGCTTACATGCGCTGATGCACACAGTCCTCGCTAGCGGAGTTAAGTAGGGTGGGGGAAGCCGGCAGGGTTCGATTTCGATGCTGTTTCTCAAGCTTCTTTCTGCGCTTTTAACGGCAGATGAATCTGATCTTACTACTTTTTAACCCTAACTCGAACAGTGTACAGATGTTACAAATCGCCGCGTCGCTCAGCACCACGCACTTGGGCGACGTCTGCGGACTGTGCCCGGTGCCGTCGGCGGCCGCATCCGACAGCGCGGCGTCACCATCCGCCTGGGCGCCTTCGCGCAGTCGAGCCGCCTGATTGAAGGTGCGCTCCAAGTGCGCCAGTTGGGTCTGCGTCAGCTGCAGCGGCGACGACGACCGCCGCAGGCCGCCCACGCCAGACGCGATCGACGGCCGGCACACGGACAGGCGGTGCGCGCTGCTGCGCCTGCGAATGGGCGATTGCGTAGAGCTAACTTTGCGCAGTGTTTTGGGCCGAGACAAAAATAAGTGAAAAAGTTTCATAATTCCGGAGAAAAGTTCCACATCTGCAAGAGAAAGCAGTGATTTATACTTACTAGTTGACTGTGCACACATGCCAACTTGCAGATAATTCATGCATTTCATTCAAGCATAGTTGTTTAAACGTATTTACTACTTGATAAATACGTATACTCGAGTAGAGTAAATACGTTTACTTATACTTTGATAAAAGTTCCTGTACTCGATTTTACGTATAGTTTTTGTAAGTACGCGAGTACAGAAAACGTATTTTATATAGTCTTTTATGTCGATTTTTGAAGGCATAGAAGGAAAAAATGAGAGAATTTGCTAAAAACATTGCAAAAATAGTCGAAAATGAACATATAAGCACATATATAGCCAAAATTTGCTTAAAATATGCAAAAAGTCTGTGTGTGAAAATTTGAAAATGTTTGATTTGTGATTTTGAGTTAAAATTGGACTGACATTTCTCAAAAATACTCACGTTTACGTTTTGCGGAGGGAAAAGTACGTTTACTCACGTTTACTAATGAGTAAAAGTAAAAAATTGTACTTTACGTTTTCTGTACTCAAGGGGTGAGTAAAAAATAAATACTTTACGTTCACGTATACTTTGAAAAAAGTTCGGTAATTTTAACAACTCTGCATTCAAGTTTGAAAACGAATTTCAGTTGTCAGATCGGTTTCAGAAGAAAAACCGAACCGACAACTGAAATTCGTTTTCTAATGCCTATAAGTCTTGAAAGACAGGCTCAAATTATCTGCAAATCGACATGTGTATACGCTTAAAAAGTGAGCACTTCACCGCCTTTTCTTGCAAATATGGAACTTAATTCCGGAATTATGGAACTTTTTCACTTTTTTGTCGGCACACGCTGCTTAAGAAAAATAACACCGGAAAATTAGACTGAAACTATCCGCCCACAAGTTCCCCCGCATAACCGACTGTGGCAAGTAGCCTTGCTGGCGATCGTGCTGCGGAAACGGAACTCTCGATGCGGAGGCGCGGCCGCCCCCAAACACCCAAGGTTGTTCGCATGGGCCGAGCTGCGGCGGCAAATAAACGCTTATATAATAGCGCTGTGTGAAGCAACAAATTTACCAGAAAAAGTGAAGTTCAAAAAACCAGTGGGGGGTTGAATGTCAAAATAATGTCAAAATCAAAAATTATCTAAATTATTTCAACAGTTTCAAATTGACATGCCCCTTCCCACCCCTTATCTTCAATCGACGGCAACACAATAACCACCCAACCTGTCTTCCACTATACTCCCCCATCGCAGAGAGGATACTAGGCTCGCCTCCCAAAGTATTCGCGTCACTGGACCCCCCGTCACTAGTGACCGGCGTCATTTCAGCCAGTGACGAGTGAGGTGAAGTGGCCATGTTGAGCAGCGGGGCGGTCAGCTGGATGAACGCGCCGCCGTCAGACGCGCGGCGATTCGGCGACGCTGCAGTTGGAGATGTAATAAATTCATGGATATAGTACGCGGACACGCGCGCTGTGCAATTTTCTGAAGGAAACGCTCCGGCTCCATCACGATGTCATCATTAATAAAATCGAAATTGAACAAAACCGAGAAAAAAATTCAGGAAAAAACATGCTTGGTGCCAGTTCCACAAATATAGAGCCGAATACCAGAGCCTAAAAACCTATAGGCTTGTTGGTCTATAAACCTATAGCCTAAAAAACCCTTTTAACCACACCCCTTTCCTACACCAGTAGCACACGCCTTGTGACGTGAAAACGTCACAGCATTTCGGCTACCATATCCACACAAATTCACTACATCCCCCATTTTACCCCTCCACAATCAACAGCGACTCACCCAGCGAGCGCAAGGTGTTGTGCGCGAGCGGCGCGGCGCCATACTCGTCGGTGACGATGACCGGCACGGACGGCCGGTCCGCATTCGCGCAGTTGCTGCTGCCCGCCGGGGTCGATTTCTCTTCTGCGAATGGATGGAAAGTGCGAATTACTCGGGAAGGTTATTTTTGAAAAACTGATAATGAACGGTGTACAATTTTTTTAAATTTAAACACAAAATATGATGTTAGAAAATTAAACCGGATACTTAAAAATTGTAACAACCCCAACATGCGCCAATAAATGTCAAACACCCCATCACAACGTAAGAAGCGTCAAGCGCCAACGCACCCATGGCGGTAGTTGTAACCGCTTTGGTGTTTTCTTTCCATCATACGTCAAGGAAAACGGCGCTTTTCTATCATTAAACAATTACCAATACCGTATTTCTTCTAATAGAACGGCATAGAACAGCACCTCCAATATAACGGCAACCTCCAATAGAACGGCACCTCCAACAGAGCGGCAGGTAAAAAGTCGACGAAAAACGAACGGCGCTCTTCTATTAGAAGAAATACGGTAAGTAAAACCTAAGTCACACTTTGGCGCGATCAGAAACGAGCGCCAACCAACCAAAATGATGCTGGCCGGGCAGGTTACCCTGCAGCCGTCTGTATTTGTTCGGCCCCTCTACCAGCGGGAAGGGCACTGCTCCTGTGATGACAAAAAGGAAAATTGTCGCTTTGATTCTATGGCGCACGGTACACTGACAAGTTGCGTTCTAAATTCGAGCATTTTTGGATTTTTCGCTAGATTTTTGGGAACACTAAATGAGGAAATGACAAATCCACCTAAAGCTTCAAAGGTCAAAAAAATCGCAGAAAATTGTGTTTTGAATTGTGTTTTGTTTCGAATTGTGTTTTGAAATTGTATTCCAAAAATCACGATTTCGGCACCACGGAACCAATTACGTCCGACAGTGTCCTAGTTCAAAATTTCCAAGGTACCGTGCGACTGGGTAGCTTAGATTAAGCGTGTATGAAAAAAAATAGAAAGTTTTTTAAATAAAAAAATACAACAGGACACAATTTCGTCCACGATTTTCACGCGGGTTCCAAGAAAGCTGCCGCGATCAGAGCATCGTTATGAAAACCCACTTTGATCCACAGGCACGCCGCAAGCATCGCCCCTGCCCCGATTCACATAACCGCCAGCCAAACTGGACAGCGTGTCTGGATTGGTCCAAATCAGCGCCGGTCTAGCTAGAGAACCTGGGCTAAGCCAGGCGGACGCGGCAACTGAGAAATCTGAATGGGTAGAGTAAACTTTTTGGAGAGAATCGAGAAAGCAAATATCGATATCGATATCGATATGGACATTCGGTATCGATATTCAATAGGGAAAAAGAGGTCGATCTGATATTCAAATTGAAAAAACAGTCCAAAAATATTTCGATATTTTTCGACAAAATGTTCGATTTGGTATGAAATAATAGTCGATATTCGATATAGTCCCAACTAGGGATGGATAAAAAGCGCTTTTTTCAACAGCCACGCTTTTTTAAAAAAGGGCTCTTTTTTAAAAAAAAACGCGCTATTTTCGCTTTTTTCAAAAAATGTCATGCCTTTTCCTAGAAAGCTCCCGAATATGGTTCTGAGTCAATATATAAATACAGGTAATATCATCAGGGCTGTATCCAGGGGGGGCGGGGGGGCTGCAGCCCCTCCCGCGCAGTCTTCTCCAGACATACGATATTATCATCAGATTTGCTCCATGTGGCCGCAAATCGTTATAAATACACTCAATCTTGTGCTTTCTGCTGTTTTGTATGTATATTTACATACATATACAGCATTCCATGGCGCTAGCGCCAACGCCAATGGCGCCATGGCGTGGCGCCTACTAATGGCGCCAGCGCCATGGCGCCATTCCGCCACTATGTAGCTAAAATTTTAGGGGGGGGGCTGAGCCCCCCCCCCCTCGCCGGCCTACGTAAACAAGCAGCCCCCCCCGCTCAAAAATCCTGGATTAGTCCCTGTATATCATACAGGTGGCAGTATTTTATTGTGATGATATATAGCCATAGAATGGCTGTGGAGCCATGGTATAGCATTATAAGTAGGG
The DNA here is from genome assembly GCA_964036195.1 of Sphaerolaimus hirsutus. NCBI lineage: Eukaryota > Metazoa > Nematoda > Chromadorea > Monhysterida > Sphaerolaimidae > Sphaerolaimus > Sphaerolaimus hirsutus. The sequence continues at coordinate 12,891,550 of OZ038454.1, read as the reverse complement.
TTTCATGCCAAAAAATCTACTTTTTATGTCGACTCGTTATGTAAATTGCTATTTGTCAAATGGTTGTGAGTTCAAATGAAGTTAGGCATGAAGTTAGGCTTAAATAATGTTATAAAAGTAGGCTAATACATTGAGACTGGTGTTTCCCACTGTATAAGTATGTGGAAGCACATTGGCTGGATATTTTTATTATATACTACACTAACATATCACAGCTTATTATTATATGATAGCATGCAGGAGTAGAAGCAATGTCACTAAAAATAAACAAAACCAATGAAAACAGCCACCAGTGGTAATGTGCATGCGAAATTGCGCGCATGCGGGCAAAAAAATTACAAAATACCTAGTGCATAGGTACAAAAAAATTTGCCAGCGCTCTTTTGAAAAAAACAGCGCTGGGACCTTTGCGCTTTTTTTTAAAAGCGGGGTTTTTTAAAAAGCGTTTGAAAAAAGCGCTGGCCATCCCTAGTCCCAACCGCACTCACAACTAGGGTTGGCCGATGTTTTTTTTAACGTTTTTTTTAAACATGACGTCGAAATTTTCATTACTAAGCCTATGTATTTTGCAAAATTTTTCACTTTCACACACAAATTGACATTGGAGGTTGTTTTCATTGGTTTTGTGGAATTTTTAGTATCAAAGCATCCATTTCTATGTGCTACCATGGGTTAATAAGCCGTCATATGTTGCTGTAGTATATACTATTGAGGTAATGTGCTTCCATGTACCTCCACAGTGTGTAACATCACTCCCAAAGTAACAATCTTCTTTTATAACCTTGTTTGATCACTATTCCGTGCCAAACTTCACTTGGAAGTCACGAACATTCGACTATAAAGCGATATACGAACATGTCGACAAAAAATAAATATTTTTGACATAAATCACCACTTATAATGCTTTTCCATGGCTCCACAGCCATTATATGGTCATATATAACATCACAGAGTATTGCCACTGTCTTTTATACCTATATATGTTGATACCAGTTCATATCTGGGAGCTTTTAAAAAAGTTGTTTTTTTAAAAAAACTCGAGTTAAAAAAAACGTTTTTTTTCTAGCCCTACTCACAACTACATGGTCTGAACAACATCTAGCCACTCGCAGAGCATACCTCTGCATCTAACATGTGAAATTAAAAAAACCTACGCACCTGCGGTAGTGGGCGTGGGCAACTGAATGTGCATCATGTTTGGCCCGGTGACTGGCAGCGATGGGCGACGCCTGTGAAACCCCTCAACATATTCACGGGCAGAGTTGTTAAAAGTACTTGACTTTTTCAAAGTATACGTAAACGTTAAGTATTTATTTTTTACTCACCACCGCAGTACAGAAAACGTAAAGTAACATATTTTTTTACTGGTAAACGTGAGTAAAATACTTTTCCCTAGAAAATGTAAAAGTAAGTATTTTTTAGAGATATACTGTCCCTATTTTCAATCAAAATCGCTAATTTTCCTTTTTTGCGTATTTCACCCTCAAATTCGATTATTTTCATATTTGGCTTTATAAATATGATCTTATGCACTCATTTTTCGGCCATTTTGCCCTATTGTTATCCTTCTTTCACCGTTTTCTGTTTTCCGTGCATTGAAAAACCTAAATATATAAACGCATATGAGAAATACATTTTCTGTACTCGAGTACATTCAAAAAGTTTACGTAGAAGCGAGTACAGGACCTTTTTTCGGAGGAAACAAACATATTTCCCCTGAGTATATGTATTTATAGAGTTAAAGTAAATACGGTACACAAACTACCGTATTTCCTCGAAATACCCACAGAGGGTTTATTTTGCAGAGTGAAATTTTTGAGGGGGGTTAAACGAGGGGGGTATTTCGAGGAGGGTTATCATTTCGCCAGAAATTTTTTGAAATCCCAGTACTAAATTGCTGTCTGTAACGCACGCAGACGTCGAAAATGCAACAAAAACCGCCATGTATAAGACTCTATAGACTTATATATGTACGTAGACGGTATAAACCCTGTTCTAACATAACACAGTCATTGTTTTTAACGTTCGTTCTACATTTCCGGATCACAAACCATTTCATTTTCATTTCAAAATCATAGTGTCCATTTTGAGGGGGGTATTTCGAGGGGGGGGTATATCGAGGAAATACGGTATGTTCATTGCGTTAATGTTGCGGAAAACGACCGGACACAAAATTCGCCTGCAAACCTTTTATTGCCGGCTAAATTTCCGTGGGGTGGAACAGAGGATTCTTCAGACTCGTCACACAAACGGGATAGCCACCTGAGTTCGCGAATCATTCCGATAATGCAGACCAACTAAGTGTACAGAAAATAAAAATAAATGGGATATTTCACAATGTATGCAGTAGCCACCACGCCAGGGGTTCAGTATGGGGGGATTACCCCCCCCCCCCCCCCCCCCAAAAAAAAAAAAAAAAATCCGCCAGCTATCTATCTATCCCGGAGGCCGCTCAGCCATCTATCTAACCCGGAGGCAAAATTTTTGGCTACTATCCCCTATTTACTATCTATCTTCGAGCGATTTATTATCTATCTGTACCCCCGGAGGGGTCCAAATCCACTAAACCCCTGCACCATGCACCTGTCAGTGTCGCTGCTGCGCGCTTCAAGCGCCCCGTGCGTCCGTTCGCTGTCCGAATCGCTCTCATCTTCATCGGATTGTTCCGGCGACGAGTTGATCGACAGCTTTGCAAAGTCCGACGTGGCTATCACTGCCATGATCGGCCCGCCGTCGGGCGACGCTGCGAAAATGCGCTCGCTCTAGTTTGTCACTTTGGCCCCACACACGCTAGTTGACATCGACACCAAATGTCAACTGGTTCCGTTCCTAATTCAAAGATTGCGTTTAAACGTCGTTCGTCCACTCGTCGTCAGCAAGCTTTGAATCGGGATCGGCACCAGTTGACATTTGGTGTCGAAGTCAACTAGCGTGTGTGAGCCCTTTAAAGGTATTAAAGGGACGAAAATGAGTTTCTACAGACATCAAACGGGATCGGATTTTCGGGGTCGGGATTGGTTTTTTTTTAGTTTTCGGGATCGAGATCGGGATTGGGATCTCGGGATCGGGATTTTGGAAAAAAATCGCATTTCAAAGGTTTTTCTTGAATTAGTCACAAAATGAAAAAACCGCATGTTGATGCCAGAAAAAACTTGAGCTTTCCGTTCACATTTATCAATGCAAAAATGACACGTAATCAAGTTGTCGAAATTTGGGATTGGCTTGTGATCAGGATTGGGATTTGAAAATTTTCGAGACCGAGATCACGACAGGAATTCGTTTCTTGAAATTTCGGGATCGGTATTGGGCTTTCGGAATTCGGGATCCCGTTTGAACCGTAACAACAACACGTACCAGTGCCCTTAGAAATCGATCCTCTCGAGCCGCGCCGTGACCCGAATAAACCCTGCGACGAAATGGCCGGGAGCGTCATGCGACGCGAATACCGAGTGCCTTGCATCAAGCCGCCCATCACTGCGCAAAGTGGCAAAATGAGTAGGTCGCAGGGCCGGAATTAGGTTGGCATTCAACATTGCATGAAACGGATTTTAAATACTTGTAATTTGGGTGGGAGGCATTCGCTTGAGAGTTACAAGCTCCACTAAAAATAGAACCGATCGAAAAGTAGTGAGGGGCACACGCGCGTAGCGGAAACGATGGGTGCGGCACCTCAGGGCTATTACGCAAAACTGTTCCAGACTTACAAATGCGTACCACCCGGTAAAATGTCCCCTCGAAAAAGCAACCCCGTTAGCTATTTCCACGGACCACCCACCATCAGTCGTTTGCGCGTGCGACTCATCATTTCCTTGCTGCGGTCCGGCAGGGCGATCGGCCGCTTGCAAGTGGGCGGAGTTTGATTGCAGCTGCAATTTTTCCTCGCAGCCGCTAGAGGAAGTTTGGCGGGCGAGTTTGTCGCACAGGATCCGGTAGCAGCCGTGCAGCTCGTCGAAGCGCGCGTATTGCACCGACTGCGCGTGTAAAAATACCATAACATGCCTGATGCCACTACTAATGAATAACACCAAAAATGCATTTTTTCGACCCATTTGACCAGGGTCCAGGATTTTTGAGCGAGGGGCGCTGCTTGTTTATGGAGCCCGGCGGACGGGGGGCTCAGCCCCCACTAAAATTTTGCCCACACAGTAACGGGATGGCGCTATGGCGCTGGCGCCATTCGTAGGCGCCACGCCATGGCGTCATCGGAAACCACTGTATGTAGTAAATACTATACTAGTGTATGTAAATACACACAAATATACAGCGACGGGCACACATTTTAGAGCAATTTCAGGGATTTGTAGCTACGGGGACCGATCCACTAATAATTATATATTTGAGGGGGTGAATGCGCGCTTTGGCGTAAATGTTGTGGAAACATCGAATCAAATGTAGGAAAAGGGCTGCAGCCCCCCCCCCTGGATACGCCCTCGCATCCAAAAATCCCCAAACAACCATCCATGAACACAGAAAGTAGAAACCACCCCAAACATACACTCTTGACCACGTCGGCGGGCACGCACATCTGCTGCTGCATATATGCCAACACGGCCAAATTGACGTTCAATGAAGGGGCGGCGGCGAACTGGGGGTAGTTCGCAGCATCGGGACCAGTCGCTGACAGAGACGACGATTGAGTGAGTGGCTGGCGGCCGGACATGCAGTTGTCCGGGTCGTCGCCTGAGCCGGTATAAGGGGGGTACCAGGGACGTACCCAGGATTTTGAGGGGGCTGTTTGTTTACGGGGGGCCCAGTAAAATGTTACCTACAGAGTGACCAAGGACGTAGCCAGGGGGGGTGGCCGCCCCCCCCCCTTCCCGGGCCGGACCAAAAAATGTGCCAGAAATGGCACTTCCAGAAGACGATTTTGTCGACAGTTTGAAAAAATTTTGCGCGCAAGCACGCATTTTCCCTTCACAGCGTATATTTTCGGCTGACTGGTCTCCGCGGCTTCAAAGTCAATGAAAATGGACCCAATTCCTGTCCATGTCGCTCTATATGCCTGTAAAAAACAGACGTATACTGGCGTTTTGGCGCCAATGCCAACGCCAGTGGCGCCATGGCGTGGCGCCTACGAATAGCGCCAGCGCCATGGCGCCATTCCCCTACTACAGGGGTAAAATTTTAGGGGGGGGGGCCCGTTCGCCGGGCTCTGTATACAATCCGCCCCCCCCCGCTCAAAAATCCTGGCTACGTCCCTGAGAGTGACCAAATGGCACCGTGGCGGGGGTAGGAAGGGGAGGTTGGGGGGGCCTCTTCCTCTTCAACTAACCTCTTCAACCGCCCAGCTATCTATCCCGAAAGCAAAATTTTTCTATCCCTCTTCAACCCCCCCCCCCCCAAATCGCCCAGCAATTTACCTATCTGGAGCGATTTTTGAGAAATTTTACAACAATTTTTGCTCAAAATCGCTATTTTTCATAGCATTTAATAGATTTTCACCTCCAAAATCACTAGTTAAGACTCAAGTTAAGAATCAAAATCGCTCAACCCGATTACGAATGCCTCACCGGAACCCGACAAGCTCCTTTCCACCAAGACGGCCCATTTGGGAGACCAATCGCTCGGATCGGTGAACCACCTGTGCGAAACCACCTGCGGCATGGCCAGACGCCGCCGCGGCGACACTTCTAACATCTGTGCAAAAATCAGATTTAAACTAGAAATGGGGGTGAAAAAACCTGGTAAATATCAGGCAGTATACTAAGTTTCTTATATTTTTTTGCGATCTCATAGAAATGCACATTCCTGCATCCCATTCTGTTGTAAACTGCGTTCGGATCAAGTCCGGCAGTCACTTTTTGAACGGACTTCTGACGCTACAACTCACGCTATGGGGGGAGTTAAGAGCTGAAATTTGGGGGGAATATAGCCGACATTCCCCCCTACTATATACCAACGCAGATATGACGGCGAGCCGTTTTAGTGTGGGTCGCCGTATATGCAAAAAAAATTGTGCGGTTTTCGCTGTCCGGATCAAGTCCGGCACCCACTGGTTCTTCACCACTTTGGGTGCCGTAACTCCAGATACACGAACAGGATGAGTCTAAAACTTGGGGGGATTAACGTCGACATCCACCGCTTACTGTACACAGGATGGCGAGCGCCACTGACACACAATAAGTGCCGCTCGCCGCGTATATTGCTTTTTTTACAGACGCACTGTCCGCATCCGGTCCGGCGCCAGAACACGTTTTTCAGAGAGAATCAAGAGACACTTGAGTTGAATCAGCGACTAAGCGTTGAATCAGCGAGCGAGTTAATTCTGCTGTTCATGACGCGCCCTTAAGTGACCACGTCCAGTGTCACTGAATCGTTCCCCTGCACAATTGATGGACGGGTATTTGAATTTACAGTAGATATGATAATGTAAAATTTAAAAACCATACTGTTATCATGATGTTTACAGTAGAGTTTTTTGTATGTTTTACGATTCTGCAGTACCATACCATGCTGTAGAATGCAGCGAAATTTCCTGTTCAGTGCTGATCAACAGAATTTCTGACCTCCCTTGAGTTGCATACTCAAAATACACTTAAAATCGATTTTTTGTCAGACACTTTAAAAGTTGGTTTAGGATGCCCTCTTGGGGATAGTTGAAGGTATAAAGTTGTGTAAAAGACCTTAGTGCAAAAATGCCCTGCTAAAGAATTTTAATGGGGGTCAATGTGATGACATCACATATGACATCATAGCAGTATAGATTTGTACCACAATGATGTCATAGGTGACATCATCACATTGACCCCCATTAAAATTCTTTACCAGGGCATTTTTGGGGTAAGGTCTTTTACACAACTTTTTACCTTAACCTATCCCCTAGAGGGCATCCTAAACCAACTTTTTAAGCGTCTAACAAAAAATCGATTTTACATGTATTTTTAGTATGCAACTCAAGGGATGTCATAAGTTCACACTAGACACGAAATTTTGCCACATTGTACAGTATGGTATGGTACTGTAGGATTATAAAACCTACAAAAGCGTACAGTTTACTGTAAATATTGTGTAAACTAACGATTTTTCGTCCATGAAAATCCAGGAGTGCCAAACAGTCTGGATGCAGACAGTGTGTCTGTAAAAACACAATATACGCGGCGAGCGGCACTTATTGTGTGTCAGTGGCGCTCGCCATCCTGTGTACAGTAAGCGGTGGATGTCGCCGTTAATCCCCCCAAGTTTTAGACTCATCCTGTTCGTGTATCTGGAGTTACAGCACCCAAAGTGGTGAAGAACCAGTGGGTGCCGGACTTAATCCGGACAGCGAAAACCGCACAATTTTTTTGCATATGCGGCGACCCACACTAAAACGGGTCGCCGTCGCATCTGCGTTGGTGTATAGTAGGGGGGTCATGTCGGCTATATTCCCCCCAAATTTCAGCTCTTTACTCCCCCCATAGCGTGAGTTGTAGCGTCAGAAGTCCGTTCAAAAAGTGACTGCCGGACTTGATCCGAACGCAGTTTACATTAGCCGAATTTGATGCCCTTCGAGTATGTTGGGGTTTAGGGTCTGGGCTATGACGAATTGTTTTGGTTTGCTCGAATAATCCCCCAGTCCCGAGATAAGGGGGTCTATAATAAGGTGGTCATTTTACATGGATGCAGGGACGTATCCAGGTTTTTGAGCGGGGGGGGGGCTGTTTGTTTACGGAGCCCCGCGAACGGTGTGCCCAGCCCCATCCTCAAATTTTGCCTACAGTGTGACGGAATGGCGCCATTCGTGGGCGCCACGCCATGGCACCATTGGCGTAGGCGCTGGCGCTAAGAGCCGATGTATATATACGTAAATATGCAATATACACACAGACAGGCACATCTAAATGGAGTTTTCAGCGATATGCGTGTGCAGGGGTTGACCCGCTGAAAAGACCTTATGTGTGATGAAAGATTGCGCGCTTGCGCACAAAAAAATTTTATGGGCACCTTCCAAACTCCACCCCAAAATCGCCTTTTCCGGGACTTTTCTGTTCTCACCCCGGGAAGGGGGCTGCAGCCCCCCCCCGCCACCCCCTGGATACGTCCTTGCATGGATGATCTGCACACTGACTTTGAAGCTTAATAACTCAGCCATTTCTGGGCCGATTTGGATCGTTCAACCCTTAAAATGATCAGGATAACCTGCGGAATTCATTTTTTGAGATCGGATTAGTGATGTCTTAATCCGTATGCCGATTTGACCCAGTTTCTGAACATGAAAAATAATCGTAATAATAATTTTGCAAGACGGTTTTTTTGAAGGTGCTATCATATACTTTAGACAAAAAGAATAAATCTGGCCAAAAATTATTTCAATCTCTTTCCAGTCAAGAGTTACAGCACTTCAAACTTCCACCTCCAAACCATGAATATAAATTACCGCATGAAGAACAAAGCATGCAAATTCAAAACTCTACATCTCCGCCATTTCACAGCCGATTTGCACCTATGAGTGCTTAAAATTATCATAATGAGCTGTAGATTTCATTTTTATGTTTTTATTATCTGTATGCACTGTTCTTCATGCGGTTATTTTATGAGCAGGAAGCGAAAGTTCAAAGTGCTATAACTTTTGATTGGAAAAAGATTTTGAACTCATTTTTGTTTTATATGAATTCTCGTTGTCTAAAGTATATGATAGCATGTTCAGAAAAATTCATTTTTCATGTTCAAAAACCGGGTCAAATAGGCATACGGAATTTAGACATAACTAATCCGTCCAAGAAAATTGGATCTACAGGTTGTCCTGATCAGTTCAAGTGTTGAACCATCCGAATCGGCCCAGAAATGCCTGAGCTTCAAAGTCAATGTGCAGATCATCCATGCAAAATGACCACCTTTTTATAGACCCCCCTTATCTCGGGACTGGGGGGTTATTCGAGCAAACCAAAACAATTCGTAATAGCCCAGACCCCAAACCCCAACATACTCGAAGGGTATCACATTCGGCCAATGTACAACAGAATGGGATGCAGAAATGTGCATTTCTACGAGATCGCAAAAAATATATAAGAAACTTAGTTTACAGCCTGATATAAAGATGAGTGTAGAAACCGGGTACCGTTCGCAGTAGGGTGAAAAAAGGTAGAGGTATAATTATAAGCACGGCTCACCGGACACAGTACAGTATTTTCGCTATTTACCGGTTGGGCAAATTTTCCACACCCCACTCGACATCCAAAATCCGAATTAAAAAGGGCCAACACTTACCCTTCTTATCAGATCCGCACATTCCACGGAGACCCAATACGGTATGACCACATATCCACCCAAGACGGCCAGTTTCAGTTTCTCTATACAATTGCCGGGGAAGGGAAAGCCCCCGGTTACCAGAACGTACAGGATTACGCCCAAACTCTGCGTGTGCATGATATTTTATGCATGATAAGCGTTCATAGTCGAAAATATAAATCCAGGAGATCCAGGTGAACAACTTTTACCGAGACCCAAATCGTCAAAATATCGTGACCTTCACTGTAAATCAGTATGCAAGTATTTCTTATCCATTTACATTCACCCGCACTGCATGAAGTCAAACAAAAAAAACAATAACAACAAACCCAAATATCTGCCTTGGTCCCGTCATACTCGACCCCTTTAAACAATTCCGGAGCGGCGTACGGCGGCGAGCCGCACCAAGTGTTCATCAAAGCGCCCTCGATATGGTGCTGGCCGAAACCAAAGTCTGTGCCAATGTTCGAGGGTATGCTCACAGATAGGGATTGTACTTGATTTTTCAACTGATTTTTTATATCAGAAGGAGAAATTTGTTATAACCACTTATAATGCTATCCCATGAGTCCACATCCCATTATGTGACACACAACAGACACATTTCTGCTTATGGACACACCCCCATTTTGGACGATTTTGAAAGACAGATATTTTAGCATTGAAAAAGGTGAAAAGGGGGCAAAATAGTAAAAATTTCAGCATGCGATTTTCAGGAAAAATTTGGTAAAAATCGAGCCAGATAGATGGGCGATATCGGGGGGGGGGGGTAACCCCCATTCGAGACCCTGCACCGACTGTCCCTAGTACCCACCGATACCAGAACGCACCTATTAGCTTAACATCGCCATTGGCATCCAGAAGCAAATTTTCCGCCTTCAAATCTCTGTGAGCAACGCCCACCGAGTGACAATAAGCAAGCGCACACGAGGCTTGCCGGAAAATTTTACGTGCCTCCGGCTCGCACATCCGACCGCGAGTGAGCAGCAAATCTGTAACACAACGAGAACCATTATTTTATATTTTATTAAAATATTTTAAGATCACCATAGTTAAGGTGGATATGAACTGAATGCAAAACAACAGTGATTAGAACAATATTTTTATGTTGCTCCTTAAATCTTTTTTTTTTTATTCAACGTTTATATTTTCAGATGACCCAAAAGTGTACTTTAATAAAATTATTTTTTTAACAGGAATTTAAAATAATGTTTTGGATTTTGCTAAAGAAAAGACACTGATTGAGTGGGGTGGGAAGACCCATTTTTCATAACGTTCCCTGCACATGTTATACTCGGAAATAATTTCATTAAACAACCCCACCTTTGGAAAAAGTAATTTGAGCATATCATGAATTAGAAAACTTGCTGTCTTTATTAGAACAGCAATACAGAATAGCTAAAAATAAGTATACAAGCACATTTATAGCCAAAAATAGCTGCAGATAGGTAATAAGGCACATGAACTAATTAGTAATAAAACATGAAGGTGAAAATTGGCAAAAAAGCAACCCCCTCCTAGATCCTTGATGTGGGAGCACATTGGGAAGATTTTGTGCACAACTGCACTAAGATACATTTCATGGCTCATATATTTACATGCCTGCAAATAAATGCTATGTTTTCGTAAATAGACATTTTACAACAAATTTCAATTTCAAAAATGTTAACTGTCTCATGAAAAATCAATTGAAAAGGAAGAAAACCTCCAGCCCAAAAAAACTTACACACCTCGCCCCCGAGAGGTCTACTTAAAATCACGGGAATACCCAAATCGACAGGGTGCGGCAATTTAGACGGATCCCATAAAGTTTTGAAAAACTTGTCACTGGGTAGTCGGATTCACGCCAAATTTTAGGTCATAATTAACAACTAAATAGGAAAGGGTCCCTGAAAATATGGCTGCGATAGCTCCACTCGTTCACAAGTTATTCATGCGAACGCATAAATTGTCACTTTTCCAACCACCTTGTTCACGTTCAAACGGGATTGACTTTTCGGGACCAGGATCGGGATCGACTTTTCGGGACCAGGATCGGGATCGACTTTTCGGGACCAGGATCGGGATCGGGATCGGATTGTTTTTTTCTCCTTTTTTTCTGATTTCCTTTTTGCAGTTGCATGCCTAAATGCGTGCGCGCCACCAATTCGCTATATGCCCATAAGAAAATCGGCGGGCGCTTGCATAATTGGTCGTAAAGCTAGGTGGTGGAAAATTGTCAATCACGCGTTTGCATGAATAACTTGTGAACCAGAGGAGCTATCGCAGCCATATTTTTAGGGTTCCTTTCCTATTTAGTTGTTAATGTTGACCTACAATTTGACGTTAATCCGACCACCCAGTGACAAGTTATTCAAAACTTCATGGGGTCCGTCTAAATTGTCGCACCCTGTATGTACCGCGGCTTTTACCCATAACAATGATTGAAAAACTATCAACCATGTAAGTCGAGTAATACGTTCTACGAGTCTACAGAAAAAAACTTACTGAACAATTCTCCACCGCTCGCGTACTCGGTAACTATGTACAAAGTTCCGCCCGATTCGATTATCTGTGAGTGACACAGAAAATGAAAAACAGATCACCGACGACACACGTGCCCCAAGAGGGTATGGGAAGTAAAGCTGGGTTTTTAGAAATCGATTTAAATATATGTGTACTTGACATATAAGTTTGAACAAAACGTTTTTTTAAAGCCTAGTTGGAAGGAATAGAGGAAAAGTAATGAGCTGACCAGTGACACACCCATGACTTTTTTTACGAGTGGTTGAATCAGAGCCCAACGAACAGGAGACACAGTGGCGTGGCCAGGATTTTTGAGCGGGGGGATTGTATAGGGAGCCCGGCGAACGGGGGGGCGGCGCCCCACCCCCTAGAATTTGGCTCCTACGGTAGTGGAATGGAGTTATTGCGCTGGCGCCATTTGTAGGCGACGCGCCATGCCATGATTGGCGCTGACGTTGGCGCCAGGGGTTTAGTAGATTTGGACCCTGGCGGGGGTTTATATAGATAGTAAATCGCTCCTCCGGAAGGATAGATAGCTGAAAAAATTTGGGGGGGGGGTTGGGAGGGGGGTTTGGGCGGGGGGTTGGCGGGGGTTAAATATATAAGCTTTTCCAAGGTATAGACGGAAAAAAACGGGAAAAATCGCTAAAAGTAGGTGAAAAACAGCTAGAAAAAGGTCTATAAGTACATATAGTACAAAAAATTGCTTAATATAGGCAATAAGGAACGTGAATTAGAATTGTGAAGGTGGAAAACTATAAAAAGGTACGAAAATTAGCGATTTTGAGCGAAAATTGGGCCAAAATTTCTTAAAAATCGGACGATTTGGGGGATAGATAGCCAAAAAATTTGCCTCCGGGATAGATAGATAGCTGAGCGGGCCTCCGGGATAGATACATAGCTGAGCGGGCCTCCGGGATAGATACATAGCTGAGCGGGCCTCCGGGATAGATACATAGCTGAGCGGGCCTCCGGGATAGATAGATAGCTGGCGGATTTGGGGGGGTTACCCCCCCCCCCAACCCCCTACGTAAATACGAATAAGATAGTTTGAAATAGGCGGAAATGCGCGCCTGCGCACAAAATGTTTCAAAACAACCTACAAAATCGCCATAGAAAGTGCCATTTCAGGAATTTTTTCTGCCCGGCCCGGGAAGGGGGGGGCGCCCCCCCCCCCCCCCGCCCCTGGCTACGCCACTGGGGAGACAGGACATAAATCTTCAAAAATCCGTTTTTGACAGAACATAGGAGGTTTCAAAATATCAAACACTCGCGATTCGGGTCTAGAAAAGCTTCGAAATATCAAAAAACACTCGCGATTCGGGTGTAGAGAAAAGCCAAGCTTCAAGCGTAAAAAACTGACTTCGTACAAATGTATTACATGTGGATGGTTGAGCTTCTTGAGAATGTCAACTTCCCGGCAGAGTTTTCGCAGAGCCTCCTCATCCAGCCGTCTTTTGGCAACGATCTTGATTGCGACCTGAAATTTCGTTTTACTGGTATTCTTGAGACGTATTGAAAAGACATATATGCTACTGACGTTAAACCTAACAACAATGAAATCTACCATAACCCATCTGAATAAACCAACAAAGTGTAAACCTTTGTTGCACTATGGGTGAATTTGGTGCACAAATTTTGTCACATGACCTTATTCATCAAAATATGGTTTCATCCACTGTATAGCGTTCTGTCCGTCCAGTAAATTCACGGCGATCTAGAGCTTCAGTGATCATACAACTTCGAAAGCAAAATATATTCGAAAAGACAACTTCACTTACTGTGAATACACATAAATGTCAACAACCAGAACCTCACCTTAGTTTTGGCCACTTTGTGCTTGGCGAGTCTGACCTGGGCGAAGTTGCCCTTGCCAAGCGACTGCAACACTTTGTACCGACCTATCACAGCCGGTATGTCGCTGAAATCGATGCAAATTAATTATGGAATTATAGACAAAAGCCTGTCGAACGCAGAGGGCGCAAGATCGCGCACATCCAACAGAATGTTGGAACTGTGCCAAAAACCATACAAACGGTTCACCCTACAAACGGCCCCACACAGACGGGAGGACGCACACGAAAGAACAGTCAATTAAACAACGAACCTGTGCACGTTGACATCGTGGGCGCCGAGTGAAAACAGGACCCCTTCGTTCCCCACTGCGGACGCCAGACCGCGCGCGCTCGACTCGCGGTCGCACAACCTTCGCGGGCAACCCGAAGAGGTGCTGGGATTGTCCATGTCCATTCGGAACGGGCCTGCGGTCGATGGCCGGCCACCCCGCGCTGAGCATCGAAGGGTGTGCGTGACACTCGTTCCGGGGAGGATTAACACTGGGTATGGTTTAGTTGAAGGAAACACGGGAGGAAGGTTGATTAAGAGTAGTTGCGCGCGCTAATGGCTTATCGAGATTATTTTGATAAATAGCACAAAGATCTAGAGGGATATTAGCAACTTTTACGCGAAATGACAATATCCGGAAAAATTTATGTCAATAAGTTTTTCAGATATGGCCTTTGTAAAGTTGGCAACCGGCCAAATATTTCGAAATCGCTATAAATAAAATAGGCAAAAATAGGTATATAACCATGTAAATAGGCGATGATAGCGATTATGAAAGTTAAAATTCACAGTGCAGCAAATTTCAGCGATTTTGAGCTACTTACAAACTTTCACTCGCTCGCACAATAAGCAATCAGTACTTGGACGCTGGCCACCAGCACATATATGACCCCCTCCATGTTTTTATCCGGGAGGGGTCAATCGTACCGAAATAGAAACAGATGGTCAAGAAAAGTTTAATTCCAAAGTTCAAGGCACTAAATCAAGATGAAGTTAGCTAAGAGTGCTAAAATTAGCGATTTTGAGTGAAAATTGGACAAAAATAACTTGAAAATATCCCCAGATCTGGACTGAGATAGTCCTCCTGAACCCCCCCCCCCTAAATGAGATATTTTGGGGGGGGGGGGGGGTGCTAAGCGACAATGGCCCCACACACGCTAGTTGAAATCGACACCAAATGTCAACTGGTTCCATTCCCAATTCAAAGCTTGCATTTGAACGTCGTTCATCGGCTGGTCAGCAAGCTTTGAATCAGGATCGGAACCAGTTGACATTTGGTGTCGATGTCAACTAGCGTGTGTGGGCCCAATGACACCAGAAGTATAGCACCAAGCAGCACCAAGCATCACAGCGCTTTTTATCTTGGCGCTAGCACCATGGCGCCTTTACATCTCTAGTCAACAGTACTAAAGCGAGTTCCAAATTTGTTCAGATCTAATTTTATTATCTATTGCATATTTTCATTGGGGATGTACCGGCCGTAAAGTAAACCCGGCCGTAAAGTAGAGGGTGCTACTTTAGGCCGGGCATCATTACGGTAGAGTTGTTTAAAGTACTGAATATTTTTCAAAGTAAACGTAAACGTAAAGTATTTTATTTATAGTCACACCTGAATACAGAAAACGTAAAGAAAAAATTTACTACTTTTACGCTGTGTAAACGTAAATATATCATATGTAAATACTCGTTTCCTGTACTCGCGTACTTTCAAAAAGTATGCGAGTAACTGAGTACCGGTATTTTTTCGGGAGGAAACGTAAACGTATTTACGCAGCACTCGAGTATACGTATTTATCGAGTAGGTAAACGTAAATACGTTTGTGCAACTATGCATTACGGCCGGATTTACTTTACGGCCGGGTTTTCTTTACGGCCGAGTTCTCGCCATTTTCATTGAGGTTTCAAATGATCGCACTGGGCTTGCTGCCAACGGGCCCTATGCCAATACACATCTAAACCCCTCTAGACAAAGTCTGTGGATAATTAAACAACAATTATTTACATGTTGGATCGGTAAACATCTATCAAACATACCTAGCTCATTATTCAGTGGTGATATCGTTTCCTTCCATCGTCAGCGAGCCCGAGTTTGGTTCCATGTAGGGTTCAAACGGGACCAGTTTTCGGGACCGGGACCAGAAATTTTCCAATGTCGGGACCGGGACCTGGACTGGGTGGTCGGGACCGGGACCGGGATCAGGAATTTTTGAATGTCAGGACCGGGACCGGGACTGGGACTGGGGTGTCCGGACCGGGACTGGGACTGGGTCCTTAGAAATGTATTTTTGGCAGAAATCACCTCTTATAATGCTATACATAACATCACAAACTACTACCGGTTGTCTCATATACCTATATTTGTTGACTCGCAACTATATTTAGGAGTGTTGGAAAAAAAATTTGTAGAAGGGATGGAAAAAACGACATTTTTTCCATCACTTATCATCGAAGTCAGGACCACTGAAAAATTCGGACCGGGACCGGGACCAGGGATTTTTGAATGTTGGGACCGGGACGTGGACCGGGACTGGGACCGGTACTGGGGTGTCGGTACCGGGACCTGGACTGGGTGGTCGGGACCGGGACCAGGACCAGGACGAGGGATTTTTGAATGTCGGGACCGGGACTGGGGTGTCGGGACCGGGACCTCCCCAGTCCCGACATTTCCCAAACCGGGTACCGGGACCGCAGTCCCGTTTGAACCCTAGTTCCATGGTAGTGATACACTACCGTTCATAAGAGTCCAGAATCTGGTATCATGCATTGTTCTGGTGATGCTCGAACGCAGCGAAGCATGGCTGCCAAGTAAATAGCCATTTGTTTGATGCATACAAGTGTTCATAACGTGCATGCAAAAAATTATTTTTCGATCTTACTCATAAGCTCTTCTAGAGCAAAATAAATTTACACACCCCATTTTGTTCCTGGTGCATAAAAGTCTGGAAAACGCACCTGAAGCTATTCTAAGCTTAAGAATGCCCCCAAAAATGCTTATGGTTAGATAGAGGGAGTGATCAACAACATAAAATTGTCAGAAAACATTGTCATATATATTTCATCTTAAATGATATATCAATATGAATGTGACACTGCTCAGTCTGTGTTTCCCGTAGTATGTAGCAACAATATGCAGGCTGTATTACATCTTCAAACTGTACATTGCTGTTTTGAACTCTCTATCATACAGAAGACACTTGAGGGTACCTAGGTACACTATCTACAGTGAACCCTGATGATCTGGAAAAAATTGTTCTTAGGCCAAAAATGTTGATGATCAGATTCACCAAATTTTGTTCCTGAAAATGTAGAAAACCTTTACATTTTCATTTGGCCTGAGTACATGATCAAACCAGACCCATATGTAGTTTGCAAGTGATATGGTCATGTACCCTTAAGAATGCTACGGGTTATGCACCAATCTAACTTCAACTGTGTTTGATTTTACATGATTTGTATGGCAGTTTTCATGTTGTAGTGCCAGTACCTTGTGAGTACAGTTTTGTGTGGGTGTTTATTTATCATTCAAATCCCTATATTATCACTATATATAGATCTCTAACACATTTTTGTGTGGGTGTTTATTTATCATTCAAATCCCTATATTATCACTATATATAGATCTCTAACATCATTTTTATATGAGTATTTCTCATTCCAATCAACAAATGTTGATGATAAAGCTGTTTGTGGGCCATTATAGTGCCCCATTCCTCTAGCAAAGGCTACCAGGTTATGAAAACTCAATGGAAATCAATTGTGAAGAGTTTTCATAAAAAACATTGCCTGATAGTAAGATAGGATGATGTTTTCTGGCATTTTGGGTTGATGATCACTCCCTCTATCTAACCTGAGCACTTTTGAGGGCATTCTTAAGCTTACAATAGCTTCAGGTGCATTTTCCGGACTTTTATGCACCGGGAACAAAATGGGGGGTGTAAATTTATTATGTTCTGGAAGGGCTTATGAGTAAGATAGAAAAATAATTTTTTGCATGCACATTATGAACACTCGTATGCATCAAACGGATGACTGTTTACTTGGCAGCCATGCTTCTCTGCATTAAAGCATCACCAGAACAATGCATGATACCATATTCCGGACTTTTATGAATGGTAGTGTATTAGTGGACATGCCCACTCTACAGTTGGTGATAAACACAACAGCATAAAGATCTATGCTTTTGTGTTTGCCGCCCACTGTAAATCAGGCGTGTCAAATAATAGGCTAAACTCTTAATCCTAGATGTGTGATTGGTTGAATTAGATGGGTGGCGGGTTTGGTTGAATTAGATTGGTGGCAGGTTTAGATGTGTAATGGGTTTAGATGTTTACTAGGCATCAGTCGCTGCCAATGTGCATAACATTAATGTTATTCAATTACAAGGACGTAGCCAGGGGGGGCGGGGGGGGCGGCCGCCCCCCCCCCTTCCCGGGCCGGAACAAAAAATGTGCCAGAAATGGCACTTTCAGAAGACGATTTTGTCGACAGCTTGAAAAAATTTTGCGCGCAAGCGCGCATTTTCTCTTCACAACATATATTTTCGGCTGACCAGTCTCCGCGACCTTTAAGCCAGTGAAAATGGACGCAATTCCAGTCCATGTCGCACTTTATGCCTGTAAAATACAGACGTATACTGCTGTTTTGGCGCCAATGCCAACGCCATTGGCGCCATGGCATCGCGCCTACGAATGGCGCCAGCGCCATGGCGCTATTACCCTACTACAGAGGTAAAATTTTAGGGGGGGGGGGCGCCGCCCCCCCCGTTCGCCGAGCTCCGTATACAATCCGCCCCCCCCCCCGCTCAAAAATCCTGGCTACGTCCCTGTTCAATTATTGATTGAACACAATCACAGCAAAAATAGCAGTGATGCATTGTGAAGGTGAAGCATCCCGAAGTGTCGTCATGCAAACAAGCAGTGCCGACATGAAGTCACTTTTCCACGCGGCCACACGCTTAACGGCGCTTCACGACGCTTCACTAACCGTGAAATGCTTTGGGATTAAGTTTGCACCCACTCGGGATTATTGCTCAGATTGGGTGTGGTGCCTTTAACAACAGTTTTGTGTGTGCACTTGTGGTCGGTAGAATTTTGATAGGCTTTGAACAGACGCGCCCGCACGCAACAGATTGCCATCAATAACACTGCATGTACTTAAAAAAATGATTCTGATCGGCGATGTGTGGCAATAATTTGATGTGCGGCACCGCGTTGTGATGTACCAGAAGTTTGCATGGGAATTATAAAAGATTACCTCTCCATTTGCGGAATTTACCCCAGATTAAGTCATTTGATAAGTCAAATTCCGCAAATGGAGAGGTAAAGTCATAGTGATAAGTCAAATAGCAAATAATAAAAAAAGTGAAGATAAATGGCTAGGGTTGGCCGATGTTTTTTTTTAAACGTTTTTTTTTAAAAAAAAACGTTTTTTTTTAAAAAAAAACATGACGTCCGAAATGTTTTTTTTTAAAAAAAAACATCGGCCGAAATTTTTAGTACTAAGCACTAGGTATTTTGCAAAATTTTTGCGCGCAAGCGCGCAATTTCACACACAAATTGACATTGGTGGTTGTTTTCATTGGTTTTGTTGCATTTTTAGTATCAAAACATCCATTTCTATGTGCTACCATGGGTGAATAAGCCGACATATGTTGCTGTAATATATAATATTGAGGTAATGTGCTTCCATGTACCTCCACAGTGTGTAACTTCACTCCCAAAGTAACAACCTCCTTTTATAACCTTGTTTGATCACCATTCCGTGCCAAACTTTACCTGAAGTCACGAACATTCGACTATAAGGCGATATACGAACGATATGTCGACGAAAAATGGATATTTTTGACACAAATCACCACTTATAATGCTATCCCATGGCTCCACAGCCATTATATGGTCATATTTAACATCACAGAGTATTGCCAGTGTCTGATATACCTATATATGTTGACACTAGGTCACATCTGGGAGCTTTTAAAAAAAAACGTTTTTTTTTTAAAAAAAACATCGAGTTAAAAAAAAACGTTTTTTTTCCAACCCTATAAATGGCAAGTAAAAAGTCAAAAGCAATGTACAATGAGAAGAAAAAAGTTTACTTGTTTTTTTACTTGCCATTTTAATTATCACTTTTCTAATGGGCTTTTTACATCTCCATTTAGTTGAAATTTTAGACGATTTTAGACGATTTATAAAATATATTTTTGTAAGTTTGAATTCACTACTGCTAACTACCTACTGGCAGGAAATGCGTATTAATTGCGCTGATTGAATCGACACGTGTAGTGTGGGGGCCGTGTCTTTCGTTAGAAATTAACCACATACAACAATTTGGTCAGCAGACCAGACTCTCTATAAAAAACGTCCCGCGAACGTCCCGCGTGCAACCCAGACAAGCTATAGGCCGGACGAAAAACACAGTTGACAATTTTTCTGAATTTTTTGCCACATCTACGCGTATCCTATCCAGCCACTGAGAGATTCACCCTAAATGAATTCCATCTAATCTCGCTCTTGCTAATAAGTTAATTTGAAAAACCACAATCAGAGTAATTTCAAAACAAACAATCAGTCAATTTCGAAACCAACAACTTTCGACAACAGAAATCGGGATATAGGCATCAAGTATATTTACCTTGCGATCGTGGTTCCCGCTGGAGCGTGTCAATGATAACGCGTGCGATTTTCATCGAAAAGTTAAAAAAATTCATTGCTGGTATCACGTGATAGACTTAAGCATTACCAAAAAACACGTTACTATCTTTTCACAAAGTATGCGTGCTCTACCTAGTTATCACTGGCACGCTTCCAGCGTGAGACATAAGTACGTGCGAGTGCAGAGTATCATTCCACCGAATTCCACCAAATACCTTGTCAACTTTTTATATAATATTCTTTTAGAGATACTAACTCATCAAAGCCGAAATTTTTTTTACAAATACCTAGGTATTTACTTGAATAGAGCCTACTATAGTAAACAACGATCAACCTAAAAGAACAACAGACAACATCCGGAACACCGTAGGATGCTGAATAACGAATGGGATACGGTAATTCCTTGATTAATCCCGTTCATGTGATAAAATATAACTCCTCCCATGCAGTCGGTGAAATCAATAAATGCATGGAAATATCCCTTGAAAAATTACATGAGGATATACCGTATAACAAAGCGTATGTAAACAGCGGACACGTCAGGTCCAGCAACTTCTTTCTGAGTCGGTGCCGGACACCGTATCTCCAGCTGTAGTGGGGGGATTTATTCGAAATTTTGAGGGCATATACTCGAAACCCCCCACCACAGGGGTCTCCTAGGGGGGGGGGGCTGGGGGGGGGCTGCCCCCCCCGCCCAAATCGGCAAGCTATCTATCTATCCCGGAGGCCGCTCAGCTATATATACCTATTTTCAGCCAATTTATACCTACTTTTGGCTACTTTTAACTGATTATTAGCGATTTTTTCCCCCTTTCTGCCTTCTTAACCTTGAAAAAGCCTATATATTGTGCCCCCGCCAGCCCCCCCCAGAAAATTTTTTCAGCTATCTATCCCTACGGAGGAGCGATTTGCTATCTATCCAGCCCAGGGACGTATCCAGGATTTTTGAGCGGGGGGGGCTGCTTGTTTACGGGGGCCGGCGAACGGGGGGGGCTCAGCCCCCCCCCCCTAAAATTTTTCCCTATATAGGGACGGATAGGCGTTTTGCGCTAGCGCCATACAAAGGCGCCACGCCATGGCGCTAATGGCGTTGGCGCCAGCGCCAGGAACCGCTTTATGTGTATGTAAATATGCATACATATACAGCGAAATTCGCAAAATTGTGTTCATTTCCAGAGATTTTGGTCTACAGGGGCCGATCCGCTGAAAAAACAATGCATGGGTAAGGAATTGCGCGCTTGCGCGCAAAAATTTTAAGCAACATCGAAAAATATGCAGGAAAAGTAGCATTTTCCGGTAACTTTTTAGGTCTCACCCCGGGAAGGGGGGGGGGCTGCAGCCCCCCCCCGCCCCCCCCCTGGATACGTCCTTGATCCAGCCCCCGCGAGGGCCAAAATCCTGGAGACCCCTGCCCCACCACAACTATATACGGGCTGGAAAAGGTCGGCGGCACACCTGAGTGTGGGCCGCCGTATATATGAAAATTTTTTTTCGGAAAAAACACCGTCCAAGCAAGCTCCGGCACCGTGTTTTTTAAAAAATATAAACGGCTGCCAAACTAAAGCTGTTGGGGGAATTGAACGAAAGTTTGTATGGGTGTACCTGACAACCCCCCCCCCTACTTTACAGTAGATTGACACCCCAGCCTCTTACCGCGACACCAGAGCCATTTTGATTATTATGTGGACAACGTATTTAGGTTTCTAAACGATATCCCCTTCGAACACAGAAAATCAATCAAGTCAATCAAAAGCTACGCCAGAGACGTCCGCCTAAACGTACAAACACCCAGCAAATCAGCTTTCGAATTTAGCATACATACAAAATAAAAGGCAAAGAAACGCGCACAAATAGGCAAAAAAAACGCGCACAAATCAGCCGAGTCGATTGCAAAAACTGCATCAAATGAAGATGTCCATCAGGAAGGCAGCGCCAAGACGCGGCACCGCTAGCGGATCAGGCTCGCAGCAAAACGATGCCAAAACGCGACACCGCTCGGCCGCCGCCAATTGGCACAGAACCAAGACGTGGTACTGCACGCACGGCCAGCCCTGCAAAGTGTTGATTGAGTCGAAAATGGTAGAGGCGGCCGAGATAACAACAAGTGCAGCATAGGGTTGGAAAAAAAACGTTTTTTGATGTTTTTTTAAACGTTTTTTTAGAAAGCTCTCAGATATGACCTTGTGTCAACATATATAGGTATATCAGACAGTGGCAATACTCTGTGATGTTATATATGAACATATAATGGCTGTTGAGCCATGGGATAGCATTATAAGTGGTGATTTGTGTCAAAAATATCCTTCGTATATCGCCTTATAGTCGAATGTTCGTGACTTCAGGTAAAGTTTGGCACGGAATAGTGATGAAACAAGGTTATAAAAGGAGGTTGTTACTTTGGAGAGTGAAGTTACACACTGTGGAGTTACATGGATTCAGGGTTCAAACGGGATTGACTTTTCGGGATTGGGATTGGTATTTTGCATTTTCGGGATCAGGATCGGGATTGGGGGTTTAAGTTTTCAGGATCGGGATAATCCCGAGATTCAAATATTGGGATCGGGATTCCGAAAAATGTTATAATATAGAGAAAAACTCCGAAAAATGTTATAATATAGAGAAAAACTAAGTAGGTCTAAGAACACACTCTAATGCCAGAGAAGGCGGCATTGATAAGATGCGATAGAAGGCTCAATGGATATATACATTTATATTTCTCAGTGTAAAAGTCATTTATTTCACTGTTTTATCAATTGCCCAAAATTTTCCGGGATCGGGATGGAATCCCGGTTGGGAAAGTTTTTCGGGTTCTGGGATTTGAAAATTTTCGGGATCGGGATTTGAGATTTCGGGATCGCGAGCGGAGTTTCGGGTTCGGGATCGGACCGCTGAATCCCTGAAAGTTTCGGAATTTGGGATCATCCCGTTTGAACCCTACAGGCAAGTGCTACATGCACGGGCGTGAGCGTCAGTGTATGTGCACTTACGCCGGTGCTGATCTAAACTGCTGCGGTGCGGATCTAAACCGCTGCCTAAATTGAACTGAAGGGTAGCAAAAACAAACCGAAGAGTGGCCAGACGTGTAATCAGTAATAAGCGCCACCAACAAAGTAGTGTAGTGCGTTGAGCGACAACAGCCATCTGCATATAAACAGCAATGTAAACATTAACATAACCATTGGGCAGTAAATTATTCCATGACACCTTCGTTCATACTAAAAATTAGCTGCAGCATTTTAAGAGGGGGGAGATTTTGGTGTCTTTCCCATTTTGTGGTACGCTTGCCGATTTTGATGTGGTTTAAGTCGCGTTGGGGTTTGGTTTGGGACACGAGGAATTAACAGAAAGGTTAAAATAACTGAAGAGTTTTTAATACAAGTTATCGGAAATATGACCAAATTTTTTCTCTCAAATAATCTCCCAGTAAGGAAAATAACAGGGCCGATAAGAACGGTTCAAATCGGTACAGAAACGGCTCAAATTGTCAAAAATGAATACATATTTTTGACAGAAATCACCGCTTATAATGCTATTTCATTCACCAGTCAGTGGCGTAGCCAGGGGGAGGCGGGGAGGCGGCCGCCACCCCCCTTCCCGGGCGGTACGTGAATAATGTCCGGGAGTGGCGATTTTCGGTACCGTTTTCAAGGGCACTGTCAAAAAATTTACGCGGAAGCGCGCATTTTCCCTGCCGGCAACAGGTATTTTCAATTCACCTGTCTTGCAGTCACGTTGTCCAAGTGTACATATACAGCGGTCTTTGGCGCCAATGCCAACGCCATTTTCTTACTACAGGGGCTGATTTCTTAGGGGGGGGGGCGCCGCCCCCACCCGTTCGCCGGGCTCCGTAAACAATCCGCCCCCCCCCCGCTCAAAAATCCTGGCTACGCCACTGTCACCACTTATAATGCTATCCAATTCTATGGCTATATTCCACATCACAAAGTACTGGCAATTGTCTGATATACCTGTATATGTTGACTCGTAGTCAATATTTCGGAGCTTTTAAAAAACGTTTTAAATGTTTAAAAAAATTTTGACCGGGTCGTTAACAAACCCATTTACAGAGTTACCCCCCAAATCCGCCAGCTATCTGTTTATCCCTGAGGCGCTCAGCTATTTATCTACCTTGACTATCTATCTATCTATATATTTATTTAACTATCTTTTGGGACTATCTTTCCCCCAAATCGGACAGCTATTAGGGTTCAAACGGGACCGCGGTCCCGGTACATGGTTCGGCAAAAAGTCGGGACTGGGGCGGTCCCGGTCCCGGTCCCGACACCCCAGTCCCGGTCCCGGTCCCGACAATTAAAAAAAGCCAGTCCCGGTCCCGGTCCCGGTCCCGACCACCCAGTCCCGGTCCCGGTCCCGGAATTTTATAGCGGTCCCGACAAGGGATGGAAAAAACGTATTTTTCAAAAAAATTTGCCAGAAATGGCACTTTTCTAAAGCAATTTTGTAGGAACATCTAAAAAATTGTTGCGCGCAAGTGCGAAAATACCCAGCCAATGGTGACAGCGCTAGAAAGGTCCCCAACCTGATTCTAGTACGAAATATAGGTATATAATGATACCTATATTGTAGACGTTGGCGCCAACGCCAGCGCCAATACTGCCGTGGCGTTGGCACCTACAACTGGCGCCGCCCCCCCTCCCAAAAAAATCCTGCGTACATTGCGTTTCATCATATATTCACAACTTCATGTGAAGATGGCAATGGAATACTGCTTGAATAATGTTATAAGAAAAGGCTAATACATTGAGAGCGGTACTTCACACAGTGGAGGTGTGTGGAACAACATTGGCTGGATATTACATACCAATATGGTTCAAACAATACCGCGGTGCCGGTACCTGGTTCGGCAAATCCCAGTCCCCGTCCCGACCCACCAGTCCCGGTCCCGGTCCCGACAATTGAAAAAAGCCAGTCCCGGTCCCGGTCCTGACCCCCCAGTCCCGGTCCCGGTCCCGACATTAGAAAATTACTGGTCCCGGTCCCGGTCCGAAAAACTGGTCCCGTTTGAACCCTAACAGCTACATATCTACCTATCTGGAGCGATTTGAGTAAAATGTTGCCCTTCCCCCAAATCGGACAGCTATCTACCTATCTGGAGCGATTTGTATAAAATCTTGCCCCAATTTTCACTCAAAATCGCTAATTTTCGTACCATTTTAGCGATTTTGTAGGTGAAAAACTATATTTCATGTGTTTCATTTAGGGTTCAAACGATATATCGTATCGAATATCGAATATCGGATATCGACCATTTTTTAATATCGAATATCGATATCGAAAATTTTGAAAAAATATCGAATATCGAATATCGATATCAAAAATTTTGAAAAAATATCAAATATCGATATCGAATATCGACCATATTTTCGATATATCGAACCTCTATAATGTCCTTAATAAAGTTATTTTTTTTGTTATGAGATATTTGTGATTAATTTGATTTGCTTATAGTATCTAAGTTGATGAGTAAAAGTAAAGTATTTAATGTCATCTTTGTTGGAGTGCTTACTCCACATTTCTTGTATTTGGTTTGGCCACATACCTGTTTGGCTCCCTACTGAACTACCTACCTCAAATTTGAAGCCAGAAAATGCTGATATGCTGCTTTTTTGCAACATGCCCCTAAACAATTGGGTTATAAGTATGAATTGTAATATCTACCAATTTTTGTTTGTCTGATACAATTTGATTCATCATGTTTTTTCTTCAATTTTCTCATTCTGACCATTGCAAACCTTGTTAAAATTAATTGTACTTTTCAGTAAAGAGATAATCAACCATGTTTGCAACCATACGAAAATACAATATGCTGCTTGAAATATGCCTTGCTATACCAAAAGCTAAATATCGAATATCGAAAATATCGAAATATCGATATCGAATATCGACCATTTTTTAGTATCGAATATCGATATCGAAAATTTTGAAAAAATATCGAATATCGAATATCGATATCGAAAATTTTGAAAAAATATCGAATATCGATATTGAAAAGTGATATCGTTTGAACCCTAGTTTCATTGCCTATTTTCAGCTATTTGTGTACTATATATGCTTATATTCCTATTTTTCACGGACGTTTAGCGATTTTTTTATCTCTTCTCCCCAGCCAAAAAAAAATTAGCTCTATAAAAAAAGACTTTTATCTCTCCTTCCCGAGGAGCAATTTACTATCTATATGAGCCCCCGCGGGGGTCCAAATCTACAAAACCCCTGCTCCAACACTAGTGATGTGAAAAGCGCCAGAACTTTGGCGCCAAGCGCTAAAAGCGCCATGGCGCTTTTCCGACACTTAGCGCCAAGCGCCAATAGCGCCAGAGCTAAATGGCGCCAAGCGCCAGAAGCGCCATGGCGCTTTTTGCTTTGGCGCTAGCGCCAAGCGCTAGCGCCAGGCATTTTGTTCCTGGCGCCAGTCAAAAATAGCGCCAAGCGCCAAAAGCGCCATGGCGCTTTTTATAGGCATGGGGCCAAGCGCCAATGGCGCCACAGGACAAAAGCGCCATGGCGCTTTTTGCTTTGGCGCTAGCGCCAGGCGCCAGCGCCATGGCGCTTTTACATCACTATCCAACACACAGTCGTGTGTATAATTTCATCTAGATCAATCTGTGCACAAATTGCCACGCGAAAGGCTAGCACAATGGAACGAACCAGGTAACTGATGGCATGAGCCGATGGAATTACGGACATGCTCCATGAGCGACAGGTTCAGGATGACCAAGTACTTGCAGCATCAGTCGCGAGCCCTGCAAACACAAGGACACATAATCACATGCACAATAACAGCACCATCCGGCGCATCAAATTTAACTTGCCTCTAACGAGTGTTCGTTGCCTACAGCTGCTCGGTCATTAAGAAAGAACTACTCCAAGCAAAGAAACTGTGTAACCCTTTCGGGTCAAAATTTGTGAACCTCGCATGTTACGTAAAAAAAACCTACCTATCTAGCCTGGCTATAGAAGACATCTGCTTTGACATTGACATCTGACAAAAACCTATCTAGAGCTCAAACCGCGATCAAAATACCGTACCGCGATCAAAATACCGTACAAATAGGATGGTAAATTCATTGAAGCAGGTATTTTTCCTCAGTCAGCTAACAGGGGGGGGGGGTATTTGACGGGGGTGACGAGGATTTACGGTAGGCATTTCACGATAGATATTATATTCTCAGAATAACATACCATTTTTGTTCAAATTGAACAAAGCTCGTCATATGCCCACGGGGAGATCTTTTCAAGGGGAAAAAATTTTTCTCACAGATCTAGCAGGGGGACTATTCCATCAAATATACTCAAAGCCACAACGGCTGCCGAAACGTGCCGCCCGCAAAAACACCCACCAAATAAATATACAGACCCACCAACCGAGGTGCAGCAGCAGTGTCAATCCAAAAGTTTCGCTTCGCATCGACTTGCATCTCGCAAGCATCACGAAATATCGAAAACCAGTCTCGTCAAAAACGGCGAGATCCTCACGGTGAAAATTTTTTCCGAGGGTTTCGCGCCTGTGAGAAAAATAGCAGTAAAAAATTTCACTGAACATAACCGACAAAGAAAACAGGTGTAAAATGAGATGAAACAAACCCCGTGGGTAAGCAGAACATGTTGCCACAACAAAAACAAAGACGGATAGCGGCCGATAGGCACCTCCGCAAATCGCAATTTTGCCTGTAAATTTTTTTTTTGGCAGGATGAATGCGATGGAATGCACGATATGGGAATAGAAAACGCATTTGAAGAAACTAAATGGATAATTTGTACTCGATTGCGCTTATCATTTCATCATGAAGGTGGAGGCAAAGTAAACGAGTTTCATACCGTAACCAATATAATTCACTTTAAAAATCGTCGATTGGACGATTGCCAAGTCGCGAACTCTGACTTTGGCCCACTGCCAACTTTGTACTTGGATACGGTTAAGTGTTGTACGAAAGAGAGTACAGTGGGCGCCCGCATTTTTATGCGCACATCGGTAAATTCGGGGGAAGCTCAAAATCCAAACGCTCATGATCTAAGCAGGCACAATCCGAACAACAACGAGGCATAATTCAAACACGTTTTTGTGCCACCAACCACAGCATAATCCAAACAGAAGTGAGGCATAATCACAGGGGATTTTGGGGTTGGCATTTTAGGGGGGGGGGGGGGTCCGCCTGCGAGCACGTGTTTATATATCGGGAACCGCTGGGCGAAAAATGTTGATATTTGAATATAATATGGTTTCAGGTTGGGGCTCCCGCTAAATTCGACAAAAATTTTCTACGACTCCCCAGACCGGAGATAGGGGGGGGTCTATAAAAATGTGGTCATTTGCGACAATTTTGCCTGTCGCTCAGACCATTGCGACAATTTTGCCTGTCGCTCAGACCATGCAAAGTTTGCATATCAATAACAGGGGCCAGATTTAATTCGCCCTACAAATATTGTTAAGTCATGCACTACACCCTACACGTGTCTCCCTACACGCCCGACAAAACCGTGTAGGAAGCATAGCCGAGTTATGCGCGTAAGGCGCCCTACAAACAAATATTAAATTTAATTCTCACGTTTTGTCGGGCGCATGACCGACAAAATAAAAAGAAAAATAATATTCTGCCCCCCAGCAAAATGCCGATGGGCAGGAAGAAAACTAACTTCCTACTAAATAAAAAAAGCTTAATTTATAATTTTTGATGAAATTTTATTAAATACAAAGACACGAACTTCAGAACATATTTATTTGTAGTGGATTTAGGCGAATCCCGACATTATGTGAACTTGGCACCTGTCCAAAAGCCCATATAGATACCCTGTTTGCATACTGCCGTTGACGATGGGGAATGGGGCTGCATGCCAGTGTGTCGGCGACCATATCCCGTGGCTTTATCACATCCGTGGGATTCCGCCGACGTTTTCAGTGACTCGGGCGGTAATCTTGTGTCTTTTACTCTTGTTCTTACAATATGTAATCGTAACCAAACACAAAATAAGACTTTGTTGGAAAAATGCCAAGTTCACATAATGTCGGCGATCCGATTTAGGGTGTCTCTTCTCCAATCTCAACACATTTTGAGCACACAGTGCCCCACCCCAAATACAGGTTGGCCTAGAACGTTGAAATTCAACTGTTCCATGTTCCACTCCACTGCCTGCCTGCTGTTTGAATGTTCGGAAATGGCAATTCCAATACATGGTGGCCCATATTTTTCTATTCAAAAAAATTTAGTCATTATTTTAAATTATGAAAATTATGTTTCAGAATGGGCCCACACACACTAGTTGACATTGCAAATTCGTGTCAACTAAATTTTGATTAATTGTGGAGAACTGGAAGCACAAACATACACGAATGTTTTTTGAGTGTTTTGATTCATTATATTTATTTCCTCCAGGTTTTCCAGAGAGATATAATTATATTTATTTCATGAGAAGGAGATAAAAAAATTATTTTCTATATTTATTTATATTTTATCTGGGGTTTTTCAGGGAGATTTAATTTGATTTTTTTAATAGAGATTTTCTGATATTATATTTAATAATATTTTCTGAAAAACACCTGTTTTTGGAACGCTAATTGGAATACATGCAATCACACATCTGCAATGTATAATGAGCCACCATGTATCCTGGATAGGCTTTCAAATATTCAAACGGCTGGCAGGAGTGAGCGTGTCTGTGTGTATGCAACAATGTGCACTGTGCATCAGCTATGTAGTGGTACAGACACGCAGTTTAAACATGTACATAAATACAGTGCACACACCACAAAACCATACAATTGTTTTACAGAACACGAATAAGAAAGGAACAATTTGATTCTTAGGTATTTTCTCTTCTTTGTTCCTTTTTTTCTTATTCTTGTAAAAAAAACGGAGAACGGAAACGAAAAAAAACATTTGAATGGAGGCCTAAAATTGCAGTGTGCGGTGCTGCATAGTGTGTGTATTCATATTAGTGAGCAATTGCACAAAAATCAATACGAAATTATCATCTTGATTAGTTTTTGGCTGTGTTTATTTACCGTATTACCTCGAATTATCCCCCGCCTTGAATTAACCCCCCCCCCCTCGAATTAACCCCCCTCGAATTAACCCCCCCCCTCAAAATGGGCTGGGGAAATAATAAACCCCCCCCCTCGAAATACCCCCCCTCCTGAATGATGGACATCATGTATGCAATATAGGTACATGATGCATTTATTACTACTAATTTGCATTGCAGTTACACTTATACGCTCATTTGCGTACAGATGTACACCTATAGCCCAAATATGACCTACTTTCTCACGTTTATTACTGTTTCTGTGTATGAAAGCGTATTCTTTACTGTGAATTAAACGAAAATTTCTGACGAAATAATAAACCCCCCTCGAATAACCCCCCCCCCCCTCGAATTAACCCCCCCCCCCTCAAAATTTGCTGGCGAAATAATTAACCCCCATGGGGGTATTTCGAGGTAATACGGTACATCGTAAATTAATTCCATTTCTCCATTTCCATTTCATTTATTTTTTTCTCATTTCGTATTTTTCTTTTTTGTTTTCATAATTTTTCTGTTTAATTGACTTCGCTATGCCCTACACCTGACACACACTTCCCGACACGCAATTGAATTGCGTTTTCGGGAAGTGCGTGCATGTAGGGCAACCGTAATAAACTTGTCGGGAGGCTGCCCGATTTCGGGCGCATTACATGCATGTAGGGCGCATTACATGAGAATTAAATCTGGCGCCTGGGCTATTTCTGGGCCGATTTGGATCGTTTAACACTTAAAATGATCGATACAACCTGCAGATTCAATTTTTTTAAGTTATTTTAGTGATGTCTAAATGGGCCCGTCTAAATTACGTATGCCGATTTGACCCGGTTTTTCAACAAGAAAAATATATTTTTCTTAACATGCTATCATAAATAGGTATATTACTCCGGTTACTTTACACCCTGCACGCGTGGTTCCCGCTGGAAGTGTGCCAACGATGATTAACGCGTCCGAGTTTCATAAAAAGATGACAAAATTGATTGTTGTTATAATGTTATTCATTAACATATTCACATCGATGAATTTTTTTCATATTTTTACGGAAATCGCATGATTGAATAATCATTGGCACGCTTCCAGC
The DNA here is from genome assembly GCA_964036195.1 of Sphaerolaimus hirsutus. Lineage (NCBI taxonomy): Eukaryota > Metazoa > Nematoda > Chromadorea > Monhysterida > Sphaerolaimidae > Sphaerolaimus > Sphaerolaimus hirsutus. The sequence continues at coordinate 12,860,227 of OZ038454.1, read as the reverse complement.
ACGAGACATAAATCAGTGCGAGGGCAGAGTATCACGTACGCCGAGTTTTTTTATTATACTTTAGATAACGAGATAACATAATGAGACTTAGATTCGTATAATTCATAAACGAGTTCAATATCTCTTTCCGATCAAAAGTTATAGCGCTTCAAACTTTTCCTCCCATCCACATAAATAACCACATGATGAACAATGCATGCAAGGCCGTTCAATACGCCATATTTCGACCATTTCTCAGCCGATTTTCACCCATGAACATTTAAAATGATCAGAATAACATGGAGATATCGTTTTTATGCACAGTTAATTTGCATGCATTTTCATTATGATAATTTCATTCAACAGTTCACATTATTTTCTTGTATTGTAAATCTGATAAAATATACGAATAACCTGTTTATAAAAACGATATCTTCATGTTATTCTGATCATTTCAACTGTTCATTGGTGGAAATCGGCTGAGAAATGGTCGAGATATGTAGTTTTGAACTTGCATGCATTGTTCATCATGTGATTACCTATTTATGTGGATGGGAGGAAAAGTTTGAAGCGCTATAACTTTTGATCGGAAAGAGATATTGAACTCTATACGTTTTTGGTTTATACGAATTCTCATTGTCTAAAGTATACGATAGCAAAAGAAAATTTTTTTTCGTGTTGAAAAACCGGGTCAAATCGGCATATGTAATTTAGATATCACTAGAATTTAGAATAACTTTGAAAAATGAAATCTGTTGTCCCGATCAATTTGAGTGTTAAACGATCCAAATCGGCCCAGAAATTGCCGAGTTATTGATGTGCAAAGTTTGCATGTTCTGAGCGACAGGCAACATTTTCGCAAATGACCACCTTTTTATAGACCTCCCCTATTTCCGGTCTGGGGAGTCGTAGAAAAATTTCGTCGAATTTAGCGGGAGCCCCAACCTGAAACCATTTTATATTGAAATATCAACATTTTTCGCCCAGCGGTTCCCGAGATATAAACACGTGCTTGCAGGCGGACCCCCCCCTAAAATGCTAACCCCAAAATCGCCTGTGGGCATAATCCAAACACTCATGTACATTTGTTTTTATGTGTAGTGTTGGAATTTCTGTACGGTGTAAGTATCCATGTGTCTAATATTACCGTATTTCTTCTAATAGAAGAGTGCCGAGGTGCCGTTCTATTCGAGGTGCCGTTCTATTGGAGGCTGCCGTTCTATTTTTCTCCATTTTTTTACAGATTTCTCATTTCATCATAGCCTTATTTTTATGAAGCTTGTGCAATGTGTTTGATATCAGAGCATCAATTTGAAATTTAACACCAATTTGAATGCTTTGAACATTATCACCATCCATTTTTGATTTATTTTTGTGTTTTGGCACACTCCCAAAAAAATTTCTATCTGCCATTCTATTGGAGGTGCCGTTCAATTGGAGGCTGCCATTCTATTGGAGGTATGCCATTCTACTAGAAGAAATACGGTATTCAAACAGATGTATGCGGGTAAGCTTCAAAATTCATGTGTAGGACTTTGCTGTGGTAAAAATAAAAAGGTAAATAGCAAATGTAAACTACTGTATTATACCAATTTTCAAACTGTAGAGGAAAGCAAAAAGAAAAGATGTCCAAAAGCTGTCTGGAAAATCACATACCGTATTTCCTCGAAATACCCCCGGGGGGGTGGTTGTTTCAGAGTGAGAATTTTGAGGGGGGGGGGTTAAACGAGGGGGGTATTTCGAGGGGGCTTATTATTTCGCCAGAAATTTTTTGAAATTCCAGTACTAAATTGTCGTCTGTAACGTACGCAGACGTAGAAAAATGCAAAATACCGCTATATATGACAGTCTATTGACTTAGGTATATAAGTGTGTATTTAACATTGTTCTAACGTAACAATTCATAGTTTGTAACGTCTGTTTTGCATTGCCCGAAGCACAACCGCAGTTTCGTTATGTACGTTTACTGTACACTCAATTTAGGGGGGGTATTTCGAGGGGGATAATAAATTCATAGTGGCCGTTTTGAGGGGGGTATTTCGAGGAAATAGGGTATATTTTTTGGAATAACTTCCCGTTCGTCTTTCCCAAAAAAAGTGCGATTTCCGTCAGCTATTATACTGTTGACGGAGATTATAAATGACTCCAATAAAAATTCCAGCAAACTCAAATCGTTCACTGCGTGAGTATTGTTAAATTTTTGAAAATACGTGAGAAAACGTGTGCGTATTCACACCAGAGTTGTTAAAAGTATTGAACTTTTTTTCAAATTAAACATAAACGTAAAGTAGTTTATTTTTACTCACCCCTGTGTACAGAAAACGTAAAGTAATTTTTTTTACTTTTACGCTGCGTAAAAATATAATATCAGTAGTTTTACACTGGGAAAATGTAAAGCCAAGAATTTTTTTCGACTTTGTACATAGGAAAACATAAAAATGAGTAAACATAAAAGCGAGAGTCATCGCTTTCCCAACCCATCGTAACTTCTATATTTTCCGATCCCATAAATGCAGCCCGTTGTCGCTACTTATTCACCCCTGGGAACTCCGCCTACCGCCTGTGGCTTGGGAAACTTTTTGTTCAGTCTGTTTCTAGCGCAGTCTGTCTTGGAATGGTTTACGAGGAGTACTTCATTCCACTATTAATTGACCTGTCATTGGTTTGGGGGAGGGGGGTGGGGTGTTGTGACGGCACAGATAAAAGTGGATTAATGTGTGTTGTTCTGCAAAATGAATAATACACTTTCAAGTCTTGGGAAGTATGCGTAATGCGACAAAACAACATGCATTAATCCCCTTTTATCTGTGCCGCCACAACACACCAAAACAAACATATTTTTTGGCCATCACTCTTCCATTTATTTAATCTTCAATTCGCGCGGACGGCGCAGTGATGATGCGCAGGCTCGCATGGCGCCTGTTACAACAGCTGAAAAAGAGTCACCCAAGCCACTTGAAAGCGTCTGTTTTACTGGGGTGAATAGGTATCGTAATTCATGCAGCCATTTCAATTCATTTGAGTGTTTTTTTTTGCTTTTTATGCACCCCAAATTTTTCTCAATTACGTTTTCTGTACTCGTTTACTTTCAAAAGTGAATACTGTTCTTTATAGAGGAAACGTAAACGCATTTACTCAGTACTCGAGTATACGTATTTTTCGAGTAAAAGTAAATACGTTTTAACAACTATGGTTCGCGCAATAAAAATTTCGTCTTGTACATGCCAATTTTACTGTCTGGAAAAGAAATACGCTTGCGTAATTAAGGATCTAGGCTTTACACAAACGTTGCAGGCGGGCAGACAGGTGCGACATATTCAAAAAATGCGTCACGTCACCATAAATACACACGATTTGCACGGCGGCGATTTTTGTACGAAATGTCTGCTAAGAACTGAAGTAATCCTGCTCGATTTACAGTTTGGGAAACAACAGTCTGAAATTCGTTTCTCTAATTGACTTTTTTTTGTATAAATACGTCACGCATCCCCGCCCATTTCCGGTCGATGTGACTGTTGTAAGTAGGTATAATACTCTGATTATCTGAATGTTTCGGGTAATTTTTTATGTCATTATGTATGCAAGATGATGGTGTCAGCAGGTGTTATGAGTATAAACAAAATCTAGCCATTTATCCTAAGCCCCACCCACTATGTAGAGCTGCGCAGTTGCAACTTGCATTGCAAGTTAGGCAATTTTGTATTTGGGTATACTCGGCGTACAGCAAAGTATGCGCCCAAAATTACTTATATCTTAGTCGATAACGCGCGAGCAGGATACTGCACGCACTTTCACAAAAAGAAAAATATTTTAAAAATAAAAAGGCGGGGTCGCATACAAGCAACGAATGTTTTTTGCTGAAATGTTTTTTCTTTTTTTGCTGAAACAATTTTTAGTTTATTAACGATGACGTCATGATGGAGTGTTTCCTCCAGAAAAATGCATAGCGTGCGGTCCGCCGAGTATACAGGTGTAGAAAATGTGCTTTGGGTGATGATGCAGCTTGACGGTGATAATTTCATTGTTGTTTTTAAAAATAAATTATTCGTATAATGAGTGTAAAAAATGTACTTGGCCTGAACATACTGTATTTCCTCGAAATACCCCACCTTGAATTTACCCCCCCCCTCAAATGAACCCCCCTCGAAATACCCCCAGGTGTTTTCGAGCTGAGGAAAAATCAAAAAATAAACACCCCACCCACTGGAAATACCCCCCGTCTGGAATGATGTATCTATTTATTGGTGCCAGTTTGTATCATGCATACACGTACACTCCTGGAAAAATGTGTTTAGCCTCCTGATCGGGAACAAAAAAATTCAATGTCTCCCCAGCTGACGTGCGACCTGCAAAGGTATATAGGTACATGGGATGAATTCTTGTAGAGTAAGGTGCCTTTATGCCACATGTCGATTTTTAGCTTTCTGGGTGTGTTGCTGCTCATTTGACAGCCATCCGAAGTCAAATTTCAGGTGGAAAAAAGTGTTTAGCCCTTTTGTGAAAACGTTAAAACAAAGTTAAAAAACATGTTAAAATGATGAATAAGACCTGCACTGTTCAGATATTTATAACTTATTCACAAATTTGAATTCAAAATTGTTTAAAACAAAAGACTTCCACTGCGATCTCGCACTCGCTGTGATTTTGACCGAATTTTTCTGAATCATCTGTCATCAATCCACAGATAAATATTGACCCGGCCGGCATGGTGCATATTTTGGAAATCATGAACAAAACGAAATGTTGGCACCATGCCAGCTCATGACTGCACGCGTTAAGCTAAATGTAAGAAAAGCAAAAAAAATTCGCGAAAGGTGCTGCGTTCACAGTTAACAAAATATTGATATATACGCAGGAGTGGGGCCATATTTCTACTGTGGGGGGTCGACATAATGACAACCCTATGTATGAGTTTCACCCCTCAGTGACCCATATTTAATGTTTGGTTTGCCATTGAACCAAAAAAATCAAAGGAGTGTATACGCTAATTTGTGTAGAGATGTACTGGTATATCCTATTTTGGCACGTTCATTACCGGTTTTGTGTATGTAAAAGCGAATTCTTTAGTATGAATTCTGACGAAATAATAACCCCCCCTCGAATAAGCCTCCCCTCGAAATACCCCTCTCCTCAAAATTTCCACTCTGGAAAAATAACCCCCGGGGGTATTTCGAGGAAAAACGGTATTTTCCTGTGCTGATAAAAATCATTGAGGGGAATATCACACTTTTAACTAACTTTTAACCGGCCATCAATGAGGTACCTAGTTGCCTCATTTTATTCAGATTTTATTTTATGTATGAACCACTTTTTATTCCCGATTATTTCGCTTCATAATCAAATCACCATTTTCCGGCTAATTTTAAGTAAACATTTTTTAATGACTTCATTTTGTGGGTGTTCCGCAATCGTTCCGCTACCTGGCGCAAGTTGACTGGTTTTCTTAAATTGATTTTCTTACTTAAGTGTCATTAAACATCGTGAAAAACCGTTTTGTCAACCAAATTGTTACACATTCCTCCGACAAATGATGTAGGCACGCCCATGTGAATACGTGATCATTTGCTTTCATTTTGAAAAGTCATTCATAGAAACCGTCTGCGTCTGTGGTGATTAGCATTCCAAAAGGCGATTTTAAGAAAATACAATATGTCAGAAAATTTCTCAATTTTGATATAATCGAATCTGTTGGTAAAAAGCTGGAAAAATATACATACCCATAAAGAAAGTAAATTATTTAAATATAATTTTATTTCAAAAATATAAGAAATAAAGAATCTCATTTGTTTATATTTTCTCCAGTCTTTCCACCAAGATTTAATTTATGAGACGAAAATATAAAAAATATTTATCTCGATTATATTTAGGTATTTATATTTTCCCAGCGTTTTATTCAGAAAGATTCTACCTAAACCTATTTTACCTATTTTATTTTATTTTTTGAGGGATTTTCTGAGATCATATATTTTCTAAGAAAACGCCTATTTTTGGAACGCTAATTGCGATTAGTCACGCAGGGTGTGAAAACGGTTCAAGGTCGATAGTACAACTTTGTGTTTTCTGTAAATTAACCATATACCCGATTTCGTGATGGTACTTTGATTCAGAAAACACTGAAACCAGAGTTGTTATAAATACTGAACTTTTTTCAAAGTATATGTATATGTTCCTAAAATACTTTTTTTACTCATCCCCGAATACGGAAAATGTAAAATACTTTTTTTACCCTTACTCATGAGTACATGTGAGTAAATTACTTTTTTCCAGAAAAATGTAAAATCGAATACTTTTTTCCTCGGAAAATGTAAAAGCGATTACCTTTCTTCATAGAATATGTCAAAGTGGGTACTTTTTTCATGGAAAATGTAACTGCGGCTACTTTTTAAATGTTATAGCGAATTTTACACTGGAAAACATAATATATGTCATATTTGAGTGATTTTTTAGTATTTCTTTGGAAAAATGACACCATTTCTTCAAGATTTTCTTATTTTAGCAACACACAATTCCGATTTTAGCAACAAAAACCACATTTTATGCACACGTGTACTTTTCAAAAGTACGCGTACGGGTGATTACGGGTGTTTTTTTTCGATATTATGTACCTATATGTATTGACAAAATACTCAAGTATATGTATTTAGAAGGTACTCGAGTATATGTATTTACAAAGTATATGTATTTTTTGAGTAAATGTAAATACATGTTAACAACAGTGGTGATAACATGAAAAAATCTACATACCGCAAATCCTCGAATAAGACCCCCCTTGAATAACTCCCCCTGTTGGCGAGGTGAGGAAAAAATAACTCCCCCCCCTCGAATAACTCCCCCCTCATGAAAAACTCCCCCCTTTGGATGAAAACAATACAATGCAAAAATACAAAAGAATATGAGCCTACAGCAGCGAAAGCAAATACATAATGTGTATGCAATGTATACACTCTTTTTGTGGTTGTTGGACAGTTAAATACATGAATTACAGTAGTTACAACAGACTACATCCATGCAATAAATAAAGTCCAAGTTTTCTGAGGAAAAAATTACTCCCCCCTCGAATAACTCCCCCTTGAATAACTCCCCCCTCCAAAACGTCTGAGGACAAAATAACTCCCCTGGGGTCTTATCCGAGGATTTAGGGTATTTCAAACATCTTTCGATCAATATTCAGTTGAAAACTTACGGTAATGATTTTGCGATGGAGCAAGTATGGCGCGAGAATGCCGCGGCATCGGGGCACTGCACCCAAATTTGTTTTATTTTACCAGATGTGTTTACGAGGTTACCATGGCTCGAATAAGTAAGTTTTACATCCAGGTATTTGATTTTGTTGGGTAGATAATGGCGTTTTATTTTCTAAGAACCTACTCGGCCACTACCCCGCCACTTTTACACTCGAGATCGAAAAAAATGATATCGAAGGCTCAGTTCCATTAAAATAGTTTTATGTACAGGTCACCGCACAGTATTTCCCCCAATAAAAATGCTTTTTATTTTCATGTGCTAAGGTCGAGTTAAGCTGGTGTTGCGGCATGTAACATGCATAGTATCATAAGATCCAAATTTCTCCGTAAAATGAACCGAGCAATGGAATTTGTCGTGTAAAAATGTTCCCATCAATCACTCCATCTATTTCAAACATGAGCCAAATAGATTGAGCAGTTGCAAATGTTACGGTAAACATGTCCCATTTTACGTCATCAAATAGCGTAATAAAAATGCAATTTTTACTGCAACATTGAAACCACCCAAACAACTGCACTTAAAGGAAAAGACCTTGATCTTGTTAAAACTTCAAAGGTATAATAATCGAAATCATTGCAGTGTCTCTGAACTTATCAATGTCGTGCATATTAAGAATGATGTAATTATAATTATGATTTTTGGAGCTTTCTGATAAAATATTTAATTATGTTTCCAGCCGTGCTGAGATAAGGGAGGTCAAAAAAAGGTGGTCACTTTAAATGGCCAATCTGTCCGATCGACTTTGAAGCTCAATAGCCCTGCCACAGGGGGTGATTTGGATCGTCCAGCACTAGTGATGGAAAGGCACCGGGGCACTGGTGCGGTGCCATTTTTCGAGGGTGCCCTGCCGGCTGCCGGCATCGGTGCAATTTTTTGCACATAGCACCAGTGCCGGTAGGAGTGCCAGTACGGTGCCATTTTTTGCTGGTGCCAGAGGTGCTAACACCAGGACCAAAGTAAAAGGAACCAGGAAAGGCACTGACCAAGTGTTCATGGGGTTAAAAATGTTGTCATGCTTATTCATATTTTAAAAACAACAATGATATTTATACCCAACTGTTATTAGTCTAGTTCGGAAAAATGTCCCAACAAATATATTTTGAAAACTGCCATACCCTTCTGAAGAGGGAACAAAAGACTGCTGTATTTTTAATCATAAATATAAATAGGTATTACCTTTCTTTAACCAGTTTGTTCATAATTTGTTGTCAGTTTGACAGAAAATAGTTACATTCGCTGTAACTATCAATCCTGGTCAGTAGATAAAAGTGACTTCCATATTTCTTTGAGTTTATTGACCATCAATGTATTTATTGTTTCATAAGCTCCATTTGCATGGCAAAGTGAAGGAGCATGGCAATATATATTCCAGAGTGTATTTTTCATGTGCATTTGTAAGGTAAATAATATGTGGAATACCTATGTTTAATGAAAACCCCACTTTGCATTGATCCTAGGTAAATCATTTTAAATGCTCTATCATCAAAATCAGTAAGGAATTCATTGAAATATGTAGTTCTGACTGTGCGGCCTCTAAAAAATACTGGTTACATGCTTCGGAACCTCCAGCCCAGTGTGGTGCCCTTCGGTGCTAGCACTGGCAGCCAGACGGTGCCCTATGGTGCGGGTGCCGTTTTTCAAAATGGCATCGGTGCCGGCGCGGTGCTATTCGTTTCCAAGTGCCCATGGTGCTAAGTGTCCTTTCTAAGGAATGGCAGAGGTGCTGGTGCGGTGCTTTGCCACATTTCCTTTTCCATCACTATCCAACACAACACTTTTTTTCGGCCGCGCCTTGCGCTTACTTTTTTTCTGGCGTGGTCAAGGATTAACTGGATTTGTTCGAATCAAGGTATAAATATTTGAATCTGTGTCAAGCAATACTCGTTCGTCTAAAAATAATGTGAAAGTGAAATTGTTCGGGTGAAATGTGAAATCGCGCGCTGTACAAAATATTTAGGAAGTTAGGTCTGTAATCGGTTTTTCAGGCTGTCATGCACATATGTAATTATGTTCAAATCTATCCATTTATTGTAAACGCATCTTTTGTAAAACGTCATATACCGCTTATGATTTATGTGATTGGTGTTATGTGCAAATTGACGATAAAAAATTGTAATAATAAAATGTTTCCACATTTCCTTTTACAGCAGTCAAAGAATAGTAAATAAATACTAGACAGGCGGGAATCGCCAATAAAATAGTATTAGAGGTGATTGCATAGGAATCAAAAGAATTGAAAAGGGAATTATTCCAGACAATTGGCCATCGTTATTACACACAAAATTTGATAGAGTCTCCAAAATGACAAAGATCGCGGTTGGTTTGATCAGAATAAATATTTATTTTTCTAATGACACTAAAAAGCATGTTGTCGAGTGACAACACAATTGTGTATTTGTCACAATATTTGTCTAGGAATGTCCTAAGACGATCACATCAACGATTAACAGAAGTTAACTCACAGTTTAAACTGATAGAAGGTGTGCAATCTGATTTGAGTTTTTCTTTTTTCACACTCACCGTATAAGTGACGTCATCAGAAGTCAAAATGAGAAGTGAAATGGCAAAGGCGAAGTAAAAGCACAAAGGCGAAGTTAAATGGCAAAAGCGAAGAGAAATTACATTCTTTTTTACTTCGCTTATGCCAATTCACTTGCCGTTTCACTTCGCCTTTGCGCTTTTACTTCACCTTTGCCATTTCACTTCTCCTTTTGCGGAACTGGCCCCAGGTTTCAATTCGGTCCTAGTCGCATTATGCTAATAACATTACCATAAACCATAACATGTACGCAGATATTTCTCCTAACCGTGGCCTGTGCCTGGAGTTATGTGGAATGTGCGTGTAAAACTGATCTTTTACTGGTCGTTGATGCCACCGGATCGGTAAAAAATGATTTTGAAAATCACCTGAAATTTGCCAGTGGAATAGTGGATGGGATGACGATAGACGAGGACAATGTGCAAGTTTCGGTGGTTGAATATGCCAGCAGATTTAGGAGACACATGAAAATTATCCCTGGCATGTACAAAAGCAAGGAAGATTTGAGTGAAATGATCCTGGGTGAGTAGGTAAATGCGCTCTGAAATCTATGTATGCATTGCATAAAAATCGGGACAAAAATTGGTGGTCTTAAGAAAATATAATTAGACATTTATAATCTCAGAATGTCTCTGAAAAAGAAAAAGCAGTAAAATATCACTGGAAAAACTTGAATGAAAATAGAAAAAAATATTTATGCAGCATTTGTTGTTCCCTCAAAAAAAAATTAAAATAAATTCTCTCTAAAAAGGCGAGGAGAAAATATGAAAGTTAAATTTTATGTTTTATTTTTTTATTTAAAAATATAAATTCCCGAGATTTTTGAAATGCTAGTTGGCAATCGGTTCTAAAATTTGGTAATATTTATATCACAGAGAATTTTTTTGGCTAGCTTTTTTTACTGATTGTGCGACTATTTGCAAAAAAGTTTGCAAATAAGTACGTGAATGTAGAATTTTAGTGGCACTGAATTCTAAATATCTGTCAAATAAAATCAATTCACTTTTCCATTTAAAATCCGAAAAACACAAAAATTTTCATCTCAAATTCGGTGAAAAAGAGACCTCACTCTCATTCCCTCTCAACCCCCCCCCCCCAAATCCTATCCACAACACGTCCACCGAACCAAAGTGCACCCCCCCCCCCCCCGCAGCCCTGCCCTACTACTCTGGCACGACGGACACCCAAGCGGCGCTGGAGTTCTCCGCCGACAAGTTCAAATCGCTGCGCAGAGACGACGCCAATCTCGAAGTGGTCGTCATTCACGACGGGTTCAGTCAATCGCCTGGTGCGGAGGGGGCGGCCAAGTTCAAGGGGGAAAGGAATGCCAGGGTTTTGGCTGTTGCGGTCGCTGAACGCATTTGGAGGTGGGTTGTTGCGCGGTTTTTGGATGGTGGGATGTGGTGTGACCGTGGTATCTGATTAGGAATCGTGGTATTTACCTGTGTCGCAGTTGTTTCAATATTGTGGCTGTTGTTTCGTAAGTTGGACCGCTGCCAGCTTTTTTTATTTTGTGATGGCGCATTGTTTGGATACAATAAAGGAAAAAAGAATTTCTTACCCACTACTTGAAAACCATAATATGTTTACAGAGATGAACACAATTTGCAATGTGATTCATTCACACTTATATCCGAATTTTATTTTGACGGACAAAAAGCTCCAACCCATCAACATTTCATTCCAAAGCTTTAAAAACGACCCTTGAAAGTCCTGGCGCGCTGCCAACCTCGCACAATTCAATTCCCCAACGCAATCCCCATGTCTCTCCCCCAGAGAAGAGATGGAATCGATCGCGTCTCGGCCCGACCTGTACTTCGAGGGAATGTCGAGTCTGGGCGACGTGGTCAAGTCCATCAAGGACTCGTGCACGCCCGCCGACCCGCCAACCACTACGACCACCACCAGGAGGACTACCTCTAGGAGGACGACCGCCAGGGCTACTACTAGGGCAACTACTAGAGGGCCGACTACTACTAGGAGGTGGGTTAGATGGAGGGTTGGATTGGCACGGGCTTGGATCGGTGCCAACATTAACGGTTGTCGTGAAGGACCGTTGGCACTTGCAGTTTTTAAACATTATTTTTGGAATCGAGCCAATTTTACAATTTTTTATAGAATTTCCAAACGCTCCTGTTTAGTGCGGTGATAAAAATCCCAATGACGACTCATTCTTTTTGAAAGTTTAGAAACAACACTTTCGTAAATAATTTGAGACAACAGTAGTTAGTTTCGCTTATTCAGTCAGTTTCGCTTATTCAGTCAGTTTCGCTCACTCAATTCGATATGATACAACCCGTATGCTGTAGTGTTGAGTTAAGTATTTGTTTGAATTTGATGCGGAACTACAAATCCGTAGAAATAAGTTCACCGATCGGAAAGCTGTAGGAAAAAGTTAGGTCTACATGCTAATTGCTTTTTAGGACGAGGAATTCCTTCGAATTGTTTGTGGTGGGCGTGTTTTTCAGCCAAAAATAAGAATTTTTGAAGGAATGAGTTCTGCTTCTGCATTCAAAAAGAACGTTCGAAAACTCAAAATTTCAGTGTGAAGTGCGCTAAATGCGTGCATCTTCGCTCAGGATTTTGCAATAATTTCCTCTACTCATATTCTCACCTAACCTTTTAGTATTATAGTCAGCCAACTCATAAAATATAATCAATGTTCTCAGGACGACTACAACGACTACCACGATTCCAACCACCACAACCACGTTCTTCGAAGGTTTGTCGTGTGTTTTTGTTATCTACGGTTTTCTAAAAAATGACACCACATAACAAAAAACTTTTTTCTACCTGACATCATGAGCGTAACTAGGTATTACCATCCGACAAGCATTTTTGACAGAACGTCGTGTATTAATGCAATTCTAAGAGACACGACAATATGATTACTATTCACAATTCGTCACTCAACTGTCACGATCCTTCTCTCTACTTCATGCTTTATCACCTAACCGCGTTATTTCGTCTTAAAGCACCAAACTGCTTTCTCTATGTTACTATCACTTCAAAGCCCCCACCCAATCCCCAGGGTGCCGTCTGGACATGGTGTTCATGATGGACTCGTCAGGTTCCGTAAACAAGGTGTTCGAACAAGAGCTCGAGCAAGCGGTGGAGTTTGCCTCTGGATTGGAACTGGGCCCGAGAAACGCCAGGGTCGCTCTGATCAGATTCGCGCACACTACCAAAACTAAGGTGCAGTTTGGATTCGAGTGAGTTTTGGGGTTTTGGGGATTTTTTTCTGGGTTTTGAATTTTTTGTGTTTCGTTGTCAAGTTTCAAATCATGACATTTTTTTCAAATGCTGTAATTTTTTATGTTCTTTTTCTGTTAGATCATTTTCGGCCGCCACCATAACTGCTTTTAGTGCCCATAACTAGGGTTCAAACGGGATCCCGATCCCGAATCTTGATAAGATTTAGAATTTTGCGGTTCCGATCCCGAAAAATAAAAAAACGATTCCGATCCCAAAAAATAAAAAAAACGATTCCGATCCCAAAAAGTCGATCCTGTTTGAACCCTTCCCATGAACCTACCATATTACCGCTGTTAGTGCTTCATTTTTTAAACATTTATTTCTCAATAACTCCGCGAGTCCATGTTCCAAATGCTACAAAATATCGCCGTAAAGACATTCATGCATTGAATCATGCAATCAGCCATCCTTGAAGCATGATTTCACTTCATTCTGATGTCCGGCTATATACACGTTGGCAGTCGGGCGTCAAATCATTGATATGATAATCTGATAAAGTCTTCCCGCCAGCTTATTCTACTATGGAAACGCGCAGGCTTGTCAGCAGAAATATCATTTCGCCAAATTTAGATTTATACGGCATCTTGGTTGAACGGACCAGTTATGATTAGGGATGGCCAAGAAAGGTTTTTTTCAACGACCTGGTTTAAAAAACGGTAGTTTAAAAAATTTTCCTCCAAAAATGGTTGTAAAAACTTTTGAAAAAACCCTCGGTCATCCTTAGTTATGATAAAATATAAATTAATTCTGGTAATAGCCCAGGGTTTTTGCCTGTGGCGAGTGCTCATGTCAATAGTCAAGGGTGTCGATAAAATCACATTTAATGTCACACTTGAATTTACCAACTCTATCACTGTAACCCCCCCCCCCCCCCAAGAAGACAACCTTGCGAGAGCACTGAAATTATGGTTTAGTACTGATGCGTAGCATTAACTCCACTCCCTCTGTTTATATGAAAGGTGCTTTTCCGCTTTTCTACTTAGATTACTGGAGGAGCTACTCCATAACGCGATGGGTATCGTCATTCTAAATATGTAACTCACGTGGTGGTAATCCCATGTTCGATCGCAATGAATTTCATTCTTTTTGTTTATTTCGTCCAGCTTTCGGACAATTTTATTCACTTATTCATCCACCGGCGACGGGGGTTCAGCAGATTTTGGACTTCTGGGGGGGTAGGGGGGGGGGGGGTTGCTGGGATCTCTGAAGGCTAACACTAAACATTTTTTGCTTGGCTAACACAAAAAACCGTGCTGGATACAAAGCTATTAAAGGGTGGAGCAAATGGGATAGGTAAAGTTAGCTGAAAAGTTAACTTTTGATTTGTTTTTGCTGGAATTCCCTGCTGAACCCCTGAGTAATGGTGTTAACATATAAATTTTATTTATTTCTATCGATTCGTACACTCACCTAAATTTGAGTATTTTTCTCACATTCACATCGAACTAACACCAGGGATAGAAGCTCTTGTGCTCGTTTGAGTAAGGCACCAAGTACATTTTCAAGAATTCATTTCATTCCGCCGAGACAATTTCACATGGCGCAAACAAATTCATAAACTCAGCCACACACATCAAAAATTTTCACTTACTTTCCCACCCAACAACATCGTGCACCGGGTTTCAGTTATTTAGGCTTTAGGCAAGCTTTGATAAAGAATAGAAATGCAATGGGACTGTGATAAAGTGCCAGTGGCATTGGATGGAGTGTTGAATTGGCATTACACTTGGGGTGGGCGCGCGTCTCATAAATGCTGATATGGTAGATCTGCTGGGGTCTGTGGGGGTTGTATGACATGTGTTACTGTATGTATTTATCTTGCGCTCTTTCATTTTTTGGTAACCCGGGGTGGGGTGTGGGTGGTAGATTTGGACCCTCGCGTGGGTTCAAATAGGTAGTAACTCCACAGGAGAAATAACAATATACTTTTCAAAATACAAGTTAATTAATTGTGTACTTGAGTACCAGTTCTATTTTACTTCCTAATTTTGATGAGTGTGAAATTTGTTGGACAAATCTAGGTCCGTCGTTGAACTTGTCACTTTGACAGTGACAAATAACAAAGACAGTGGGAAGAGGATACGGGGTAAGAAAGTTTTGGGTGGTACCGCTACCGCTAAAAAGCGTTACCCCTGTGTTGCCCTGTACAGAAATCAAGTGCACTAGTGCTGCTGTGGCGCGTTTGCCACTGAGCCGGACATTGTCACCCTTTCTTACACACATCACATGGCCGCTTCCCGATTAGATTGGCACCCCATTTCACGCCTTGCCCACTCTGAATGCATGACGAAATTTGGATTTGCAGCGGGACATGTCCACCGTCGCGTGGAGCTTGTATCCGAATCAGTCAATTCTGTCAACTTGCGTAATTTTTGTGGTTGTTGCACGTTGTATGACATGGATTTGTACTTGAGGGTGCTCGTGTCGTGTTCATGTGTATATTTTATTTTATTTTATTTGATTATTTCCTGTCGCGAGTGGACGTGCACCGTCATTTGTGATGAAGTGCAGCATGGTGGATTGGTGTCTACTGGGGGTTTAAATGGGATTTGACTTTTCGGGATCGGGATTGGTATTTTGAGATTTTGGAATCGGGATTGAGGTCCCGGCATCGGGATCGGGATTCGTTTTCTAAGTTTTCGGGAACAGGGTCGGGATCGGGATTATCCCGGGATCGTCGTCACGTGATCGGGATTTTGGCTTAAGTTCTGGTATAGAGGGTTGTTCTCTGATTTTTCACAAAAAAGGCCTAAAAACACACTTAATCAAAAGGCACACTTGGTAAATATTTTGGTTCTCATTTCTCGGCGCAAAAAGTCAATTTTTTTACTTTTTTATTTTTTGGAATATGAATGGAAGCAAATCTCCATTGTGCATTGTATGCTAATCTCTAGCATCGAAGTTATCTTTGTGAAATATAAGGAGAAACCACAAAGCTTTTTTCCGAAATCGCGATCACGGAAATCTTTATGCCAATACTGATCAAAATCCTGAGACCCCAATTAGGGTTGGAAAAAAAACGTTTTTTTTAACTCGATGTTTTTAAAAAAAACACAACGTTTTTAAAATAAAAAAAACGTTTAAAAAAAAAACAACGTTTTTTTTTTACAAAAAAAACCTTTTTTTTTAAAAGCTCCCAGATATGACCTAATGTCAACATATATAGGTATATCAGACACTGGCAATACTCTGTGATGTTAAATATGACCATATAATGGCTGTGGAGCCATGGGATAGCATTATAAGTGGTGATTTGTGTCAAAAATATCCATTTTTCGTCGACATATCGTTCGTATATCGCCTTATAGTCGAATGTTCGTGACTTCAGGTAAAGTTTGGCACGGAATGGTGATCAAACAAGGTTATAAAAGGAGGTTGTTACTTTGGGAGTGAAGTTACACACTGTGGAGGTACATGGAAGCACATTACCTCAATATTATATATTACAGCGACATATGTCGGCTTATTCACCCATGGTAGCGCATAGAAATGGATGTTTTGATACTAAAAATGCAACAAAACCAATGAAAACAACCACCAATGTCAATTTGTGTGTGAAATTGCGCGCTTGCGCGCAAAAATTGTGCAAAATACCTAGTGCTTAGTACTAAAAATTTCGGCCGATGTTTTTAAAAAAAAAAAACATTTCGGACGTCATGTTAAAAAAAACAACAACGTTTTTTTATAAAAAAAACGTTTAAAAAAAAACATCGGCCAACCCTAACCCCAATCCCGATCCCGATTCCAAAAATTGAAGAAAAAAAACAATCCCGAACCCGAAAAGTCAATCCCATTTGAAATCGTAGTTACCGGTTATTTCTAAGGGTCAGTCACTAAATTTTGTTAGATATTTAAGCCCAAATATTTTACATAATTGGCCCTTTCTGACTGTCGATCTCGATCTGTCATCTTGATTATTTTCCACAGTTCACTTCTTATCGGAAAGCGTCAAAAAGCATCCGTCATAAAAATGTGCTTCGAGCCCATCAAATTTTTTCTTTTTAGTCCATGAAATATTGCGCTCAATTTGGAAGCCTAAAGCAGTAAAAATGGGTCTTAGCATTGAAGCTTTCTCGGCTTGGGAAGACATGTATTGTTGTTCGTTTTGGGATGGGTTTTTTTTGAAGAACTGTATCGTATGGAATAGTGGGTACGGCGATACAATGCTTAAGTAAGTATGAATATATATTATGCACGTAGAAAACACAAAAGACCCACTTGAATGCAGTTATCTCGGATATCGTTGATGTGACACCGGTAGGCATCATCACTCTTTGTATTACCGTATATCCTCGAACAAGTCCCCGGGGAATTTCATGTTTTCGTATATATTATTAGACTGTGGAGTTCAGGGACGTATTCAGGATTTTTGAGCGGGGGGGGGCTGCTTGTTTCGGGGGCCGGTGAACGGGGGGGGGGGCAGGGCCGTATCCAGGGGGGGGGCGGGGGGGGGCTGCAGCCCCCCCCCTTCCCGGGGTGAGACAAGAAAGTGACCGGAAATTGCGACGTTTTTCAACTTCAGTGTAAAAAATTTTGCGCGCAAGCGCGCATTCTTCACCTGACATAAGGTACTAACATCAGATTTGCTACATGTGGCCGCAAATCGTTATAAATACCCTCAATGTTGTGTTTTTGGCTGCTTTGTATGTATTTTTACATATATATACAGCGTTCCATGGCGCTGGCGCCAACGCCATTGGCGCCATGGCGTGGCGCCTACTAATGGCGCAAGCGCCATGGCGCCATTCCACCACTATGTACCTAAAATTTTAGGGGGGGGGGCTGAGCCCCCCCCCCCTCGCCGGCCTCCGTAAACAAGCAGCCCCCCCCGCTCAAAAATCCTGGATACGTCCCTGGGGGGGGGGTGCTCACCCCCCCTAAAATTTTTCCCTATATAGGGACGGAAAGGCGCCAGGAACCGCTTTATATGTATGTAAATATGCATACATATACAGCGAAAGTTGCAAAAATGTGTTCATTTCAAAGGATATTGGTTTACAGTGACCGATCTCGGCCGTATCCAGGGGGCGGGCGGGGGGTGGGGGGCTGCAGCCCCCCCCCTCCCGGGGTGAGACCAAAAAATCGTCGGAAATGCAACTTTTTCTATACATTTTTCATCGTATGTGCAAAAATTTTGCGCGCAAGCGCGCATTCACCTCCTCAAACGTATGATTATCAGTGGGTGGGTCCCCATAGGCACAAATCCTTGAAATTCATCCCAAAAGGGGTCTCCCGCTCTATATGTACGTGTATTTACATACAAATACAGCGGTTTCTGGCACTGGCGCCAGTGCCAATGACTCCATGGCGTGGCGCCTACGAATGACGCCAGCGCCATGGCACCATTCCGTTACTGTGTGCGCAAAATTTGAGGGGGGGCTGAGCCCCCCCCCCCCGCTCGCCGGCCTCCGTAAACAAGCAGCCCCCCGCCCCCCCGCCCAAAAATCCTGGATACGTCCCTGACCGATCCGCTGAAAATACAATGCATGGGGAAGAAATTGCGCGCTTGCGTGCAAAATTTTGTAGAAACATCGAAAAATATGTAGGAAAAGTTGCATTTTCCGGGACTTGTTAGTTGTTAGGTCTCACCCCGGGAAGGGGGGCTGCAGCCCCCCCCCGCCCCCCCCCCCCTGGATACGTCCTTGGTGGAGTTATTCTAGGGAAGAGGTTATTTTTCCATAAGAATTTTGCAAACGATGTGCGGTTAATTTACTGTGTAAATGGGGAAAATTGGTTGCATAAATCATAGGTTGGAAAAAGATTCCGTAATAAAAGCAAAATAATCAATATTAGGTAGTGAGGACCAACTGCAGAATATTTACTTAAATTTTACGTACATAAAACATCTTTATACGTGTGACATCTATCCAACCTGTCAAAGTGGGGGAGTTATTCGAGGGGGAATTATTTTTACTCACTCGGCTAACATGTTGGACTTATTCGAGGATATACGGTATATACACCGTATACTCTTGAACACGTCCAACTCGAGTACACCTCACCTTGAATAACCACCCGTCAAACATGGTATCCTCTGAATAATGTTATATACGGCTATCTTCGTGCAGTACGTAGAAACTCGTGTGTCAAAAATTTTTTTAACGGAAAACCAAAACGGAAACGGAAGATTTTTTGCACTTTCCGGAAAACGGGAATTTGCCACCCTAGTAGACACAGACAGATTATGAAGATGCAAATGATTTTTTCACCCACGCGACTCCATGGTGATGTTCATTCAATCATGTTAATTCATTCCATTAAGCTTCTTAGTTTATTGGCTACCTTAACGAAAGATACCGAAAAACGTTATTTCCACATGTTGCCTAGCCGTTACACTGGCTAATTTTATCGCAACACAAAATATTTGTTCTGTCGCTGTTTCACGTATGTATTGATGAAGATACATCTGCAAACAAAGTTGAGCCTGAAGGAAGCAGTGTGATGTGATGGAGGGGGGGGGGGTGTAGATGCGAAAGTGAGGTGGGGCTGGGGGGTGCAGGCGCCTGTGTCTTTATTTAGCTGCCACGTTCTAGGTGCAAAGCTGATGGCTCGCGCCATCTAGTCTGATTATAGTTTGGTAAAATGAACCCTTCGCCCTTAATCTTACGTTGTAATCGCTTGTTTGTAAATACCTGCTTCATTTTTCAAAGCCGGTGAGGTGACTTACGCTGAAGGCTTCAAATTACTTTGAACATTTCATGCTTAAATAATCGAATGACGTTATAAGATAATATATATTTACCTACCGTATATCCTTGAATAAGTCCCTCGGGGAGTGATTTTTTCGTCAGAACTTTTTGAGGGAGTGACTTATTCGAGTGGGGGGGGGGGTATTTTCTCGTCAGAATATAAGGTAACATGCATGATCAATATAGGTCAAAATTCCATAATTTATGCAATGAAATCAATGCTACTGAACATCAGCTGCAAAAACTACATGGCTTTTGAAGAAAAGATAATGTCTTTCAAACGTCTTTCATTATTTACATTGACCTCTACTCTTTGTCACACACTAATGAGGGGGGTTATTCGAGGGGGAGTAATTTTTTCCTCAGTCAGCTAACACGGGAGAGTTATTCGAGGGGGGTACTTAATGAGGATATACGGTATGTAGTGTTGCGTGCGATGCATCACATATGAAACATGCCACGTCGATGCCAATGGCCGCGATTTCCGCCAGAGATGGAATAAGCCCTGCCCCTCTGAACCTGTGTAAATATTTATTATTACTTAATGTTTGCTTACATGCATTAGGTGAAATCTTCGGTAAAATTCTTTCAAAGCACAGCTAAATTTTTATTTACCTACATTTTCCTTTTACAATAGCACAGCTTTGTCGTAATGTAACTATATCTCCAGTTTGAAATAATTTTGAATCCGGTTTTGAACGTGGTTGTTTTAATTAAATGAAAAATATGTGTTAGGCAAAATTCACGCGCGCCGCGGTCGTAAGAAGCCTAGTCAACTGCACTTAATTGACTGTATCAATTATCCTTGTCATACAGACATTATTGCTTTCTTTAAACATTGAGACATAAGTAGCTTATCAGATAGCCGACTATTTTCATGTCGGGAACGGCGAGATCAAATAACTTTTATTTCATCCTGACGGGGTAAGCAAAATTTATATAATAGCGTCATGCATCAAGCATCCATGTGCTTCATCTGTTTTAATGTTCTTACCTATATGCTTTTTCAACTTTATTTTAGTCCACTAACGCGGTCCAAGATTATCTACCATCTCTGAACTTCATCTTACTATAATCCTTATATGGAGAAAAGCTCTTAGTCTGTGTATATCTTTTGTTTTTTATTTATATACCTAAACTTTTCAACATTCTTTTCGATCCAAACAACAAAAACCATCTACCTAACCATGTTTGTATTTTACGTTTACATACATATCTAAGTGTGAGTTTCATCCCCCAATTATATTCGATGCAAAGTGGCTGCAATTTTATTTGTCTGCGCTGAATCGAAATAAATACATGGGTGTGAATCGAGCGCATGCCGATGCTCATGAACCCTGGCAAAATGACACATGGTTGTTGCTGCTTGGCAGCGTTTCGCCGTTCTTGCGCCATTGGTGCCTACCTTGACGATGATTTGTTTCACATTTGGCTGATATTAAGACCTTTTAAGACATTTTAAATATAAAACGATCTAATTGAGTCAGACAAAATGATGCTGTAAATATGTTCCATACCACAACATCACGTTTTCCCTAAGAACCAGTCGTTCAGTTGGGGTGGGGATTTCAGCTGATGTGCACGGACTAGCTATCATGGCATTGCAAAAATTCAGATATAATAGAACATTTTGGATGAACGGATCCTAAGTTAAGCTTTCCGGAAATTTTTATTTCTACACCTGGGGAAAGCCTGCATAGTGAACCTAAATCTCGCACACCAAAATCAAAAATGGGAGCTGACCCAACAGTCCAGCAAAAAATGCGAGATGTTTTAACAAATCCAAAAAGGGTTCAATAATATTGCACCCTGTCCAGTAAAAATTTCTGTTTGAATTGATTTCGAAGCTTTATGCGTCACTTTAATGGTCATTAGAGTTTTCATGGCAATTCCAAAACACGTTTTTCATAGTATTTTATAGTGAAAAAAATATGACAGGATATAAATATGGTGCTTTATTTTTAAAGTTTTGAAAAAATTGACACCTGACAGGAAACCGGTTGGGCATGCGAGATCGACCCCACCAGATATCCTTTCAAAATTTTCGTTAAAGCGGCGTTTACACTGACACGTGCAGGGCCGTATCCAGGGGGGGGGCGGGGGGGGCTGCAGCCCCCCCCCCTCCCGGGGAGAGACCAAAAAGTGACCGGAAAATGCGACTTTTTCAACGTCCGCGTAAAAAATTTTGCGCGCAAGCGCGCATACTTCACCAGACATAAGGTATTATCATCGGATTCGCTCCTAAATCATTCTAAATACACTCAATGTTGTGTTTTTTGCTGTTTTGTATGTATATTTACATACATATACAGCATTCCATGGCGCTGACGCCAACGCCAATGGCGCCATGGCGTGGCGCCTACTAATGGTGCCAGCGCCATGGCGCCATTCCGCCACTATGTAGCTAAAATTTTAGGGGGGGGGGGCTGAGCCCCCCCCCCCTCGCCGGCCTCTGTAAACAAGCAGCCCCCCCCCCCTCAAAAATCCTGGATACGTCCCTGGACACGTGTGACGACAAAAACTTTTTGGGCTTTCAACTTTCTTTATGTCACGAAAATTGAATAATTGTTGTGTAAGACACCTAGATCTCGATCACTCTTTCTGCCTAGGACAAACATAAATTATTATATATGACGTTATCATACACAATAAAACGAAACAAAATTTTTGTCGTCACAGGTTGTCGGTTCGAGTTGTTCCCGAAAGCCTCGTTAACGAGGCTCCCGGGAACAACTCGAACCGACAACTTGTGACGACAAATTTTCTTGTTTGTTTTATTGTGTATGATCACGTCATATATAAAAATTTATGTTTGTCCTAGGCAAAAAGAGTGATCGAGATCTAGGTATCTGACACAACAAATATTCAATTTTCGTCACATAACGAAAGTTGAAAGCCCAAAAAAATTTTGTCGTCACACGTGCCAGTGTAAACGCAGCTTTAGCGTTTGATGGAAATATTCCGATCGTGCCTAAATTATTAGCGAGTTTTTTGGCGCGTTAGTCTCCATACGCCGCCCGCTCATTTTTAATGCATGGATATGCGCAGTTTTACAGGCGGCTTAGCGCCGCGCCGCCGGTCGTTAGCGCGACACTTTGTTGTTTCTAACTTGCATACAGTAAGCCGTAGAATCTGGCCAGATTTGTGAAATATCATTGCGTTCATTTTTAGGACATTCCTAAATAGATGGTAAAATTCTTTTGTTTCTGTGTGGCTGGGTTTGAAACTGTACCGTAGTGATGTCTGGGACCAGTCCCAGCCCTTGTAAAATGCCCTGTAAAATGTCAAATGTCAAATGTCATGCAAAGTGTCAAAAGTCATGTAAAATGCCCGGTAAAATGGCAACCACGTTTGCCATTTTACCGGGCATTTTACAGACTTTTGACACTGCATGACATTTGACATTTGACAGGGTCTGGGACTGGCACCTGGGCGAAACATCGCGAAACGATGAGAACATAAACTCTTTCGCGGACCGACATATTTGCATTATGCTGTGGTTCCAACATGGCTTATTTAATTTTTTTTCGTTTCCTTAGAGTTTATGTCGCTAGAATTAATTTGATATTCAGGTCCAGAACACAGCATCCAGGCTGAATTTCGAAGGCGAGAGCGCTAAACGTGCGACAAATCCTTTTGAATCAGAATGATATTTAGTAGGGGAGGAGATAGTAACCAAACATATTGCTTCGGGATAAATAGATAGCTGGCCGATTTGTGGGGGTACCCCACCAAAGCCCCCCTTTGGAGACCCCTGTTGCAGAAATGGAAGGTTGCCGCCAAAATACCTTGACAAAATCAGCTTCAAAGTCGCTATTTTTGTCTAGGTATTTACCTATCTAAATATGTACGTATATTTACCTATTTTTAGCTACTTTTAATTTTTTTCTGGGTATTTAAACCTTTTTTCTCTCGTTTTCCTTCTACATCTTGGAAAAGCTTTTTATTGAACCATATTGCATACGTAATCAAGCGTTCCAAATATTGGTCATTTTGGAAAAAAATACAACATCTATAATAAAGTTTCATATTCACACCGAAACATCTAATTTTTTAATAATTTTTTTTAAATATCGATCTCCCATATATTTTTGGAATGCTATTTATCATCACTGCAAACTCTTCGAGGCATAAACTCGAATTTTTTATTAGTTATAAACTTATAAAAAACGTTTTCTCACACGGATATTTGGTGTTACTTGTGATATAATCTCAGAATATTCCAGTCTGCTTCTATTTTAGACCGCGGAAAAGTCAATCTGATGCGGAATTGTATGTGTTTCATTTATCCCTTGTCCTGATTGATTGCCAATACCACTTCTCACTGTTCCATGAAAAATGTTATTAACACGTGTAGTCGTAAATTTTGCGATGGGGTTATTCCCTGAGGACCAATTTTGTGGTCAACCAACAAAAATTGTTCTGTCCGTCCCACAAACTTTCCATAATTTATTACCATGGAAAATACAGTCATATTTCAGAGTCGAGTATAGATGGAGATTTTGTAAATATGTACACTCTCAATTTATTCATTTTATGCCTTGGCATTTGTTTTGCCTCATACACACGTTTAAATCAGGGATATCAAAGATAATAAGAATTCGATGTACCTATAACTCCGCGGACCGCATGCTATGCATTGTTCTGAAGGAAACACTCCTCCATCATGACATCATCATAATTAAAATAAAAATTATTCAAAAAAAAGAAGAAAAAAAGATTTCAGGTACAAAGCATAAATACGTTGGTTGTACTAGGGTTGGCCGATGTTTTTTAAAAACGTTTTAAAAAAAAAACAACGTTTTTTTTATAAAAAAAACATGACGTCCGAAATGTTTTTTTTTTATAAAAAACATCGGCCGAAATTTTTAGTACTAAGCACTAGGTATTTTGCAAAATTTTTGCGCGCAAGCGCGCAAAAATTTTGCAAAATACCTAGTGCTTAGTACTAAAAATTTCGGCTGATGTTTTAAAAAAAAAAAAACATTTCGGACGTCATGTTTAAAAAAAAAAACGTTTAAAAAAAAAACGTTTAAAAAAAAACATCGGCCAACCCTAGTCACTATCAAATCTGTTCAATTCCAATTCAGCACCTCGGCGGTGCGGGATTATCTCAGTAGTCGGGGGCTGTCCCAGACCCTGTAAAATATCAAATGTCATGCAAAGTGGCAAAAATCATGTAAAATGCCCGGTAAAATGGCAAACGTGTTAGCCTATTTACCGCGCATTTTACATGACTTTTGACATTTTGCATGACATTTGTCATTTTACAGGGCATTTTACAGGGTCTGGGACTGGCACCAGATGTGTTGCGGTTGCGGTGCACTGCAGCTCGCGCTAGTAAAGTGATGTTGCCGCGTCGCGTAGCACGCGCGACCATATCGAATCAGATCCAAACCGCGTGAAAATGCTCCCAGCCAAATTTGTGAGCCGGCGAGGCCTCGCAGCCGAAATACTTGGTTTGAATCGAAATTACTCGGACGATGCGTTTTTGTGAGCTCATCTGAATTACTGAGTCATCTATCTATAGAACATGGTGATGCGCGTAGCATTAGTCATTTACTTGAACAAATAGTGACATGTAAAAATGTGCCGTGACTAGGGTTCAAACGGGATCCCGATTCCGAATCCCGATTATTTACCGGATTTGGCAGTCGCGATCCCGATCCGGAAGCCCCAATCCCGATCCCGATTCCGATAATTGAACAAACCAATCCTGATACCGATACCGAACACAAAAAAATCCCGATCTCGAAAAGTCGATCCCGTTTCAACCCTAGCCGTGCCAGTGACCATCCGTCTACCTAAGAAATTATTTGGGGGTCTCTGAAATTCTGGATCATTCCAGGTTTCATTGACAGTCTAAACTAGTACAACTTGATGCGTGGGGGACTTACAACTCGTTGTACTCTAAATAAGCGTGCATCCTAGTGTGTTAGCGTTGCACTGCACACTTTTATTTACATCGACATCCGTATAGACTGTGGTTGGAGTGTGTGGGGCGAAATTAGATTACATATATAAAATATCAAATACGCACTGGAATTTATGCAGCATTTGGATCTGAAAGGGTGGATGGAGGATACACTGCTGTGTTGTTTTATCCAACCGACTTCCTGGCAGTAAAATGGCCCTGTGCCATTACGCATGTAAACTCATTATGCACCTAGAACCAGAACGCATTTTTAACTACATATACCAGGCATGCTGAAAAAATGCAATAAAACACATGACGTAGTTATTTTAAAGGTGAAAATCGATAAAAAGTACCAAAATTTGCAACTTTGGTGAAAATATGGGTAAAATTGCTCAAAGCTATCCAGATATCTAGATAGCTAGGCAATTTGCTTGGGGGTGGGGTTCTGTTCAGGGAAAAGTAACCAAAAATTTTTCCTCTGGTATAGATAGATAGCTGGGCAGTCTTGGGTGGGGAACCTGCCCCCTTTCTTACCCCTGCGGGTATAATGTGACCATAATGAATGTTGATGCGTAATGGGTTTACATGCATAATAGGCCTGACCCATTAAAATATCAACAGATATCCCAGGATATTTGGGGTGATGTGCTGCGCGCACTAGTTGACAGGAATGTGAAGCACATCGGTCAATCGCGATGTCAACTGAACTCAACAACACGAGTTTGAAATTTGGTAACGCGTTCACGTCACTTACCTTGTCTACTTTTAAATGTGTCTATTCCGGTAGTTTTATCCCATATACTTATGTATTCCGACATGTATGCCAACTGATCAGCGTCTACAAATGTTTTACAGTTGATCGCCAGCCCAGTGTCAGTGTGAGTAGCTGCAGGTATTCATGTTTTTTTACGGCAATAGAATAGTCAAGAAACCGGGCACCATGGTGCTGACCATGGTTCCCACAGTGATCGTCACAAACACGTTGTCTTTCACACCCAATTGCGTCTACTCAATCTCAAACGCATCACTATATCCATGGAGCATTGTTGTTGTTCTCATTATGAGTAGTGAGCAATCGAATCATAAAACGCCGGGTTGTTTATCAGACAATCGGGCAATTCATAATTAATATTTGTCACTGACACCCGTTCCAAACGAGAAGTGGCTAAGTAGGTAATCTAAATAAGTTATTCAAGTGTCCTTGTGTTAAGCCGTGAGATTAGTTTGAACCTTCATGAGATGCAATAAGTGTCGTTATTATATACCGTAAATCCTCGAATAAGTCCCCCCTCGAAAAACTCCCCCTGGAATAACTGTCCCTGTAAACTGAATGAGGAAAAATAACTTCCCCTCGAATAACTCCCCCCTTTTTTATGGGTGGGAAAGAAATCCACGTATAAAAAACGTGTGTATGTATATGTTCATTAAAGGTATGCATATTTTTGCAGTTGATGCACACTAGCATTGATTTTCATTGCATGAATTACAGGATTTCTATTCTGGCTCACACGTTTATGCAGCCTACTTAACCCCATTCAGATGATATATTGATAATGTATTTTACTCAATATTCCTACGAAAAAATAACTCCCCCTTGAATAACTCCCCACCTCGAATAAGTTCCCCCTCAAAAAATTCTGAGGAAAAAATAACTCACCCGGGGACTTATTCGAGGATTTACGGTATAGGTAAACCGTTCTAAATTTACGTTCAACCGATTGCCGGCTCCGTTCGAACGTTGTAGGAGGTTGCGAATGTGCCGGCCAATCTCTAATCTGTATTAGATGACGTGCGCCAGAGATAAGGGGGTCATTTTTATTAAGAAAAAAACACTGCAGTAGTGGCGCGTCTCTTACCCACTTTACGAAAATGCTTACAAATATCCATTACATTATTCCGTCACCATCACAACTATTGTTGGCACTGGATTTTGGTCAAATTATAAATACGTGTGTGAGTGAATATTACAAATATGTACTGTTTTGTTTGGATTTATTTATACCTTCTTGTTTTTAATATCGGGGTCGCTTGTAGCCTCTGCCAATCACCTAAAGCTCTAAATTAAACTTTTCATACTTGAAATGTGCCATTTGCAGGCAATGAAGAAAACCTTACTAACAACTTCAATGAGATGTATGACATGACCACAGCCAACGCATAAAGCTGAGCTCTGACCGTGATAATTACTAAAATGATTGCCACATTGCTTATTTTTCAAATTGCTGGCTGCATGTACAAGATTACAGTGGCGGCTGTTAAGTGCTCCACGGGCATCCTAACCCTCAGGTATTCCAATTTTACTATGGCTCTTTAATTAGACCAACGCCATATTAGTGTGTTTCCGCAATGAAGGCCCGATCCCCTGGCGCACAACTTCATAGTGTCCGGAAATTGTCCGGACAGTGGTAAATGGTGCGAAGCGACTACTAGTGTCCCAAGTGATTTGGCACACGCTCCGTGGAAACATACACTTAATTGTGGCAGCGTTGATCGGTGTGGATTTATGCAGCTGTTCCACCACTGGAATGTGACTAATTTGGATGATAAAGGGACTAGTGTCTACTGCTCGTTGAGCACGCAGGTACAGACTCTGACTACAGAGCAGTGGCGTAGCCAGGATTTTTGAGCGGGGGGGGGGGCGGATTGTTTACGGAGCCCCGCGAACCGCCCTTCCCCCCTAAAATTTGACCTATGTAGTAGGGGAATGGCGCTGGCGCCATACGTAGGCGCCGCGCCATGGCGCCATTGGCGTTGGCATAGGCGCCACAGACCGCTGTATATGTATCTATTTCACATATGTATACAGCGAAAATGAACATTTGAGTGCATTTTCAACGAGCTTGAGGCCGTTGCGACCTGCAAAGAGAAAATGCCTTTGGTGTTACTATTTATTGCGCGCTTGCGCGCAAAATTTTTGAAAAATGGCCTTAAAATCGTTGCACCAGAACACATTTCACGACATTTCTCACGTCTCACCCGGGAAGGGGGGGGGGGGCGGCCGCCCCCCCGCCCCCCCTGGCTACGCCACTGCTACAGAGCGGTAGACATGTCTGTGTAGACATTTTTTCGGCTGCGGTTGTTCTGAAGATTGTGTACTTTGTGGCGACGTGATGCGCACCGTTCTGGCCATTGTTGTACACATTCTATATGCTTTCTACTAGCAGGTCCCGCTTTGATGCGGGGATTGAATGGTGAATACAATTGCAGCTGGCGAAAAAACATGGCGCCATAGATGTATTACCAATAATAAAATATTCATTTTATGAAAATTTCCATCTGACATCTGATAACATCCACATTTCTCAAACTGAAACCATCTCACAAAATAATATTTATTATTATTTGGGCAACACTAACCATATTAAGTTTACTTTAGGGTCACTTATGGACATGCTGTCTCACTGGCGACCTGAGAGAAATGCACGATTTACGAGCATCTGCGATGATTTTGCTTGGATACAGAACTCGATTTGTACCAGTGTCAGAGGAGGGCGGACCAGCGCCACCTTTGACGACAATTTTGGTACCTACTGATAAGGGGGGTAAGTTCTGGCACGGTGCCAGTTGTGGTGCTTGGATCCACACTGATCTTGTTTGTGTCTTTCTGTGGCTGTGGGACCATGGCGACACTATCAATTAGGTTACAGTCAAAAAAATTTCATCTGCGTCCTAACTTACGTTGTGGTTGACTCGTGATTAACGAGATAATGAAGCATGTTTTTTCTGAAACGTTTTTCAATCAATTTCGATTTTATTTAAGATAACGTCATGACATGATACGTGTTTCCTTCTGAAAAGTGCATAGCGTGCGGTCCGCGGGCACGGGGTATATTTGAACATTATTTATTTTCCCTCTACCTCAACTTCACAGCAGCTCAAATCTATTTACTTTTACCTACTCGGAAAAATACGTATACTCGAGTAGCGAGTAAATATTTACGTTTTCTGTTTCTCCCAAAAAGTACCTATTGGGCTCTGTCGCATAAGTTTTTGCCGTTTCTGCATCGTCTCTAATTGGATCCTCCTGGCTCCTGGATCGTGGGGTTTCAGTCGGGGGTATATGAGCTGTAATTGCAGCTCGATGAAACATTCAATGACAAAAGTTTACTGGGTAATTGATTACACAAAAGCGGATGATACTACTATATCCAACTTTAAGTTTCCAAATGACTTTACACCGACATTTCATTGAAAAATCTGTAACCCTGGAAACGGTGACAGTTTTGGACATGATTAAGAGATGAATTAGTACTGAATCGACTTTTATATGTATTCAGCTTCGTGGGAATATTTTACACTTCTATTAATTCCAGCTTATACCCGGCTGAAATGCACTAGGATCGTTCAGGACGATCCAATGAATGACGATGGGGAAATGGCAAACACTTATGCGACAGCCCAATATACTCGCATTTACGTCTGCTTTTTTGAGGCAAAAATAATTCTTTTTTACGTTTTCTCATGTTGAAATTAGTTTTATGTTCAGCCAAGTAAGAAATCTATTTACGTTTTCTGTACTTGGGCTGTGGGCAGTGGATAAATTAAAAATACTTTACTGAACATAGACGTTGAAAAAAGTTCAGTAATTTTTATAACTCTGCACACTCACACACAGATGGGCATGGAATAGTGTTTGAGTCACGATCTCTCAAATCATATGTCACTGAATTACTACCACATTTGAGCGAATATGACCTTTTTTATGGTGATGAAGGGTGGTAGGTTGAAATTTTCTTTTTCGTCACTCATTCCTCTGTTGATGCAATTCCATTGACTAGTTCTTTATGTTCCACTTTTCTCCCACCATACATACAGGAAGAAACATCTATGGCTTCCACTTCTCATCGCATTGGCAACCACCTTGTGTATGCTCTATTTGTGCGTGACTGCGTATCAACGAAAACGCGCCAATGCTAGACTATTGTATGATACAAAAATGGTGATGCATGTTGCCGATCATCAAACTCCAATTTTGGACAGAAATGGCGCAGTGGTGCCCAATGGCAACCGACAACAAACCACATCACAGACCCAAGTTAAAGCTGGTGGATCATTGGTCCGCTCAAACAGTGTGCCTGACATGGCGCAAAAGCCCAAGCCAAAGCTTGTAAAGACTACAGTGACATCAGACATTCAAAGAGTTGGATCCGACCACAGGGGCTACTATTATGGTCTAGACTTAGGTGGACAAGGCGATGAAATTATTGCAACAACTGAGACTGTATTGAATGCACCATTGGCCACTGGTGAGGATAGCACTGTTCCAAATTCTTGCCCGACCACCCGGCAGTGCAAAAGTATGGGCAGAAATGCTGTTGAGTTGATGTCTGCCTCATTGCACCAGACACCACAATCCAGTGTCAGTAATCAGATGTTCTCACCAGAAGTGGACTCATCACATTGTTCCAGTTTCAATGAGGGAAATATTTTGAGCTCAAGATCATATGGCACCCAGCCAAATGGATCAGTAACATACTCTACAGCAGATGGAGCAGTGCAGATTAATGATACTCTGTTGCAGAGGCCAGTGGATAGCACTCAAATGTCTAATACATGTCATAAACCAACTGTGCAGTTTGCTTCCACTGATTTATAGCCTGAATTCTGTAATACACTTTAACATTAACTGAATCAATGTAATGATGTACATAAATATTTAATGTGTTCCTTTGTGCTTATTTTGTCCCCCCTGGTCAGTTTCTGGCATAGCAACTATGCTAATATGGATTAAGGTTACTGTTTATCAGCACATTCCTGTTATTTTCATTAGCCACATAACGTGGGCAACTTCAGAGAGTAGATCTTGCAACTTATATGTACAAAAGAAATACAGCACAACTGTTAAATTTGAAGCTTTCACCCCACAAAGAAACAATTAGGTCTGCCCAGGATAAATCTGTGCTGGTCAACACTTATCTGAATGTGCTGCTGTGATACGTTATTGGTGCCTTACAGATATTAATAAGATTTTGTTTGCTATTTGCAACTAAACTATTTTGGTACAATTTGCACATTATGGAGAATTTACCTTGCAATCATGTACATTTTGCAATAAAATTGAAATTTATGGTGAACACTTGACAACACTGTTTTATATGATTATCTTGTTGGTAATACTCTAATCAAAATACAGTGAATACCAGAACATCACCACCCTGATTGAGGCAATTAGGAAGGTGCCCTACCTCCGTGGAACAACAGACATTGGCAAAGCATTGGAATTGGCAGATGAGTTGATGGCGACTGTCAGGAAAGATGCTGCTCCTGTTATCATAATTTTCAGTGATGGATACTCTACCCTGAGGATTGATGAAGGTAGGGCAGGGAATGTTGTTTTCTGACCCATTGGGTGTGTTGTGGTATTACCAAGCCAGCTGAATGTGGGCACTATGCATCTTGATACTTTATAGCAGTTACATTTATAATGATCACATTTACATTGGTATAAACTTGATAAGTAAGTGTAACTTCTTTTGCAATTACATTTAGGGATAATATTTATGAGCTCAACCAAGGATTGTTAGGTTGCTGGTGATGATGATGTTGACACTCATGGGGTTTCAGTTAATTAACAAGTTTCTTCTTCAGTGGGGTAGATAGCAGAGTTGCGAAAGTGTATTTACACTTACCCGAAATACCCAGGTAAATGGGTGTTTATATTTACCCTTACACTTACACTTTCATAAAATACCCATACACTTTTTTACACTTTCCTGGGCAAAATACCCGGATACAGAAAGTGTATTTTTTTTCTTTCAGATGGCCCTGTTTTAAGCATTTGAGGAAGCATAAAACAGGGTCATGTACAAAAAATAACTGCACAGTGCACACATGCAGTTATGCATTGAATGTAGAAAATATGGCAAATGTACAAACGTGCACCAGCTCCAACCTTTGATCAGTACTCATGGTATTCTACAGTTTCATCATACTTTGTAAAGAGGACAAGATCAATTTCACCTGCTGGACACTGGCTTTTGCATTGACATTTTTGCTGTATGTCCATTCTTGTATTTAAACAGTGTGTATCACATAGCTTAATCAATAAAATATCAACACTGAAAATGTGCCATTATTATGCAACTTCATACCACTAAATTTGTTACAGTCTGAAATGTTTCATACGGCTGTTCATGCAGCAGTAAAATGTGAAATAATGCATGAAAATGATAAATAAATTGATCTAAAAGTGAAAACAGTGGTGTTTTCTGATGCTCAACAGTGAGAGCTCTTTCTAAAAAAATTTTTACACTTACACTTTTTTACACTTTCCTGGGTATTTTAAAAATACCTTACACTTTTGGTATCCATACCTAAAATTTGGAAAGTGTATTTACACTTACACTTACACTTTCCAAAAATACCAGTATTTTAACAACTCTGGTAGATAGCTGGAAAGTTTCGTTGGGTTGGTGTGGTTTGCAGGGATTCAATATACAGGGTTTCTAGTTGTAGAAGTAGAAAAGGATTGCACAAACGATATGTAAATATGAGTCATATATGTAGGTCATTATTACTGAAAAATGTACTACACAACAGGTGATTTCAATGGTAAAGGTTTATAATTAGTGATTTTAGTCGAATTTATGCACAGTCACTCAAAATTGGCTCACAGGGGGACATGTTCACAGAGTAGGAACCAAAATTTTGTCCATGCAATAGATATCTTTAAATAGTTGAGTCATGCCTGAGATAGATGGGGCATTTCTCCACCCAATAGATATATTTAAATAGTTGAGTCATGCCTGAGATAGATGGGGCATTTCTCCACCCAACCCATAGGAAATACCATGTTGATGAAGGTTTGTGCCATGATCCATTCTCTCAAAATATATTTTTGTCCACATACAGCTGCCAAGAAACTGCACCAAACCGTGCCTGATGCATTCTTCTTTGCTCTGGCCCACTCTGGCGTTGGCTACAAGAGGAGTGAGCTGATGAAAATCACAGAGGATGACAGTAGGATTTACGATGACACCACATTTAACCAGTTCATAAGGGACCGAGATGTATTGCTGGAGTCCTGCCAGAGGCCAGGTCAAAAGTGAACATTACGGAACTTGCAGAATGAAATTAGTGCATGTTTTATGAAAAATTGTCATGATTGAATCAGCTGTATCAATGTGATTTGATACTCACACTATACCTAAGTGCCTCAGTATGTTTTCAGCAGCAATATTTATACCCCCAAAATAATCCAGAGTCTCATAGGTCTCCTTCAAAGTGAATAAAATCCATAACACCTAAACACCACAATGATTGAAGCTACAACTGGACAGAATCGTGTAATATATACTCCAGTTACTTTACACCCTGCACGCGTGGTTCCCGCTGGAAACGTGCCAACGGTTTTTTTTACACATGCGATTTTCATAAAAAGTTGAAAAAAGTCGTCGCCTTTATAACTTCATACGTGAACTCATTCACAACAATGATTTTCTTCATCTTTTACACAAAAATCGCATGCTTTAACATTCTTGGCACGCTTCCAACGTGAGACATAAATCAGTGCGAGGGCAGAGTATCATGTCCGCCGAGTATAAGTATGGAGATGAAAGTGTAAAGCAGCATCGGCTCAGTTGGGAATCAAACAAAATGTACCAATGTACATTGCAACTACACTTCAGTGTAGAAGTTTATTTCAATTTCGAGATACTTTATGATGAAAAATTAAGCTGTCCCTTTTGAACAAACCCTTAAATTTTGCTGGTGAAAAATAACCGCAAGTAAATACTATATGATACAATATCTTTTTTGTTGTAATAGTTGTTTAATATAAGCATGTAAGCTCTGCTAGACGGTTTTGTTTCATTATTCACTGCCTTTTTCCCTCATATTGTTGAAATTATTTAGGTCATATAGTAGTACTGTGTATCACACTGACATAAATGATTGACACATGAACATGATTTGTTTACTGCTTTTCACATTTGTTTACTGTATTTTGAGGAACAGACGTCAGGAATGATAAAAAGCTTCAGTAACATAATGAGGAGTAACGTTTTCAGCATATCGGCAACTGGTATTCATCAGCAATTACTACTTGTTACCTTCACAGTTAACCTAAAGATCCTAGATGGTTATCTACCTATCTAGAAAACAGTACGAAACTAGGTAAATTGGGTGCATGGGTGGGACTCCAGAATGAGATCAGCTGATCAATTCAAGACTTCCTTCTCGTGTTTTGTAGACCATCCATTTTATCGTTGTTTTTACTGGTCAACTGATGTCTAGTTTTGTAAACAATGGCTAAGATAAATCCGAAAATTTTGAAACGTTTCCAAATTTATTTGGGTTTTTGAATTTTATTTCTAGAATTTTATTTGAAAATCTGGAAATTCGAATATTTCTGGTATTTTTGGTGCAAAATGCACGAATAAAATACAGAGTCATAATTCAAAACTCTTTTTTCACAAAGAAAAAACTTGAAAAAACACTTTTTTCAAGGGGGTTTGCCATCGTTATTCTAGCGCGTCAGTCATATCATGCTCCACAAGCCCCACCCAAACACCAAAATCAATTTCTACTCCAATATTGCTAGATTCTAACGCACAGTGGAACCAAACTTTTACAAAAATGGCGGTGTGTGTGCTGCTATATATTTTGTACTGATTATAATGGCAATTGCAAGAAGTGAAAAATGTCCTGATAAATATTAGAAAAATGATGAACAAGTCATACTTACGACAAAAGCCTGGTGGTGAATGCCAGCCAGGTCGGGTGATGAGTGATAATAAAAGTTGTAAGCGATAGAACAACCTCTCACTTATTTTGAATTGACCTCTGGAGTTGAGAAAACTATGTACTTACACACCGGAGTTTACAGGGTTTCATCCAAATAGGACAGTGTCTTCTATTGACGTTCTATTAGAATAATTTAAGTAAATACATCAATATTGATATTATATTGCATGATCATTATTAGATTAGAGCATTCACTGGCCTTCTAATCAACAAATATTCATCGTGTCGAACAAATCCTTCACAGTTTTATCCCCTATAAATACTCTAGTTTCGTCGCCGGTGATGTTCGCCAACTCTTCTCTGAAAATGCGATTGAAGTTGACAAAAAGGGATGTAAGTAGCGAATAGTGGTAGCGACCCCAAACTGGACTCTTCTGTGCTCAGTGCTATTTTTGTTGGAATTATTGACAAAAGGATCCTGATTGATTTGCAGCTTTTATCTCATGAAGGTCCAATTCCCATTGCATTACAGTCAATTTTAGCGGCAATTGTGGTTATCATTACATTGCACTGTTAAAGCCCAAGTTACAGCATAACGAAAACTGACACTGAAACGTAAAATTGGACTTCACTATAAAATATTTTTCATTACATTAGCACAAAAAAGGTATGGCTCTGAAATGTGTTGTTGCGCTGAAACACAACCATATCTGGGAGCTTTTTAAAACGGTTTTATTAAAACTTTATTTCATTTAAATTCTGAAATTTGTTAATTCATTTTTGCTGAAACATGGATTAATTTTGACATATTTTTGTGTCATTCAGTGCCCTTTAGTGACATTCGGACATCCCTTTAGTGACAGCGCGCCAGATTGTAAGGGTCCAGCGTGTCATGGAAAAAGGGCGCCAGCGGACAGTGGCGCCACAAAAGAACGGCGCCATGGCGCGGTGCCCTTTGGCGCCCTCAAATGGCACACGCACCGTGGGCCATTTCCATCACTGTTCATTACAAATTTCAGAGTCGTACCTTTATCCATTCTTTACTAATTTCAAGATCAAGTTAGATTTTTCGTTTCAGAATTTCTTTCCCGGATCTGTAACTCCTCCTTTAACGTTTTTGCCGCCGTGCTCTCTCGCGCTTTCCCACCCTCCACCAAAGTGGCGGCATAGATCAAAGAAACCCCCCCTCCCCGTTTTACACAACTTACTCCCAATTTCTATCCGCGAGCCCGACCGCGTAGACATCGACTTGACTTTGACTTCTCAGCGCGGCCGCCTGTTTTTCGAGCGTGTCGAAACTGAACCCATCGCTGAAAACTACGATTTTGGCTGGCACGCCCGACCGCCGTTCTTTCAGTGCGTCCTTGGTCAGCTCTAGTGCCGCGCCCACTGCTGTGACTCCGCCGAACGGTTTCAGTGCTACGGTTTTTGGGTATAATTTTAAACTGTTTTCTTCTGCATTTCATTTGACGTACCGTATTTGCTTGAATAATCCCCGCTTGAAAAACCCGCCCTCGAATAGTTCCCTCACGTGACAGGACTGAGGAAAAAATAATCCCCCTTGAATATATCCCCCCTTGATGTATGTAATCAATTTGTTGTGTTCAATTTGAACAAAAACGGCATTTGATTGTGTTAGCCAAGCATATTTTGCTTGAAAATTTTGACGAAATCATACTCCCTCAACTTGACTAACTCCCCCCTCAAACAGTTCCCCCCTCAAAAAAGTCTGATGAAGAAATAATTCCCCGGAGGGATTTTTCAACAAATACGGTATTTTTGATGACATCGTGATAGTTCATTCGAACAGCTATAGTTGAGGTTTGGTTCCATCAATCGTAACGGCGTGAAGGCGCACAAGTTCAAAGCTAACCTCCCACTTTAGCGATGATGTCTTGTGCGTTCTCGTGATCTCCGATGTCTATGACCACTCTGCGTTTCAATGAGCCGGCGAACATGATGGCGCCCACTTGGTAGTCGTTCTTGTCGAAGTCCATCGTCTGCAGCACCTTCTGCATGTAGCCGGTGACCCGCGAAAATTCGGATTTGTGCGACCCGCTCGCGTCGATCACGAAAATGACGTCCGCTTTGCATTCTGAACACGTTTGCAAACGTTACTCTAACGTTCGCGTTCCGTTTTACCGTTATTTCCAACTTTTGCCATGGTAAAATATTTAGGTAAGTCCGTTTCTGAATAAAAAAATATTTAGATTGCACTTTCTCTGCACAAAGCAAAGTACATCTCGATGCTGATTTGTTGCGCATAGCGCACTGGCGGACAGTTTTATTGGGCCAATCGAATCAGGCCCATGTGCTCACCTTTGGGCGGTCTGGTGGTTGCCCTCTTCGTGGTTGCCTTCCTGGTGGTAGTTGTTGGCTTGCGCGTGGTCGTGGTCGTGGTCTTGGGCGGGGGTGGCGGGGGTGCTTCATCCTGGGCGGCCTTGACCTCGCCCGCTTCAGTGGTGGCCACGGGCGCGTAGATGCCCCCCAACGGCGCGGCCGGCCTGTCGTCGGGTGCGCTTTCATCAGCTGATTTGGGTGCCTGCAGTGGATGAGCCGCTGTGATAAAGCAGCGTTAAATACCGTATTTCCTTGAAATACCCCCAGGGGTGATTGTTTCAGAGTGAGAATTTTGAGGGTGGTTAAACGAGGGGGGGGGGTATTTCGAGGAAATACGGTAGTTGACTGCGCATAAATACTACTGGGCAACGAACGGGTGTGTCGTATGGTTTTTCAGTGGCGTGGCCAGATATGATAGTGCGGTGATAAATCAATTGATGTTTTATTGAGGGATTTAAATCTTTACCTACATATGTACACTGATTGAGACATCAGCTATTCCCATTCTAGGTGAAGGTCTTTCTAATGTTCTTCTAATGTTGTTTCTACTGTGACATTTTTGGCTGTATTTTCTGTCATAAATCTAGGGATGGAATCTAAATATCAGAAAAAGGCGCCATGGCGCTATTCCAATGAAGGGCATCAGAACCATGAAAAAAGAGAAATCCAATGGCGCTAGAGAATGGCTACCATACACCATGGTACAGTACCCTTTGGTGCCCTCAATAGTCGCCAGTATCTCGGGACACTTCCACTACGTGATAAAAATTGCTACTATAGAGAAATAGGGCCAGTGTGCCATAGCAGCAATGTCATCATCGTCCATCAGCATCAAATTGGCAAAATTATGTTCTAGAACAAGCTTTTTTATCATTTTAAATGAATTTTGTCAGTTTATATTGTTGATAGAGATTGGCTGATAAAAATTTAAACTTTGAAAACACTGGTGTTTTCAGATGCTCTGATGATAGTGAGGAGAGCTATTATTACAATATTTACATCAACATAATTTTTTCCAATTTCCCATATTTGAAAAATACTGTGGTATAAATACTCAAAATTCAGAAAAGTTTTTTACATAAAAAATTTCCAAAAATAATAACGTTTTAATAACTCTGATGATTTACTGATGATTACTACAGCTGTGTTCAATACAAAATATTCATGTAAAATTCACAACGTACCCCATCCCAAGCATCTTGCTGGCCATAACCGCTGCCACTGACTGGTGCCACCTCTGGTGCAGCTTTGACATCACCACTGGCACCATAAGCATCTGGCGCTGGAGCAGCTGTTGTGGCTGGTGCAGGGGCTTCTTCTGGTGCTGCTTTCACATCACCACTGGCACCATAAGCATCTGGCGCTGGAGCAGCTGTCGTAACTGGTGCAGGTGCTTCTTCTGGTGCTGCTTTCACATCACCACTGGCACCATAAGCATCTGGCGCTGGAGCAGCTGTTGTGGGTGTGGCTGGTGCAGGGGCTTCTTCTGGTGCTGCTTTCACATCACCACTGGCACCATAAGCATCTGGCGCTGGAGCAGCTGTTGTAGCTGGTGCAGGGGCTTCTTCTGGTGCTGCTTTCACATCACCACTGGCACCATAAGCATCTGGCGCTGGAGCAGCTGTTGTAGCTGGTGCAGGTGCTTCTTCTGGTGCAGCTTTGACATCACCACTGGCACCATAAGCATTTGGCGCTGGAGCAGCTGTTGTGGCTGGTGCAGGGGCTTCTTCTGGTGCTGCTTTCACATCACCACTGGCACCATAAGCATCTGGCGCTGGAGCAGCTGTTGTAGCTGGTGCAGGTGCTTCTTCTGGTGCTGCTTTGACATCACCACTGGCACCATAAGCATCTGGTGCTGGAGCAGCTGTTGTGGCTGGTGCAGGTGCTTCTTCTGGTGCAGCTTTGACATCACCACTGGCACCATAAGCATCTGGTGTCGGAGCAGCTGTTGTGGCTGGTGCAGGTGCTTCTCCGGGTGCAGCTTTGACATCACCACTGGCACCATAAGCATCTGGTGCCGGAGCAGCTGTTGTGGCTGGTGCAGGTGCTTCTTCTGGCGCTGCTTTCACATCACCACTGGCACCATAAGCATCTGGTGCTGGAGCAGCTGTTGTGGCTGGTGCTGGTGCTTCTTCTGGTGCAGCTTTGACATCACCACTGGCACCATAAGCATCTGGTGCTGGAGCAGCTGTTGTGGCTGGTGCTGGTGCTTCTTCTGGTGCAGCTTTGACATCACCACTGGCACCATAAGCATCTGGTGCTGGAGCAGCTGTTGTGGCTGGTGCAGGTGCTTCTTCTGGCGCTGCTTTCACACCACCAATGGCACCATAAGCATCTGGTGCTGGAGCAGCTGTTGTGGCTTGTGCTGGTGCTTCTTCTGGTGCAGCTTTGACATCACCACTGGCACCATAAGCATCTGGTGCTGGAGCTGCTGTTGTGGCTGGTGCAGGTGCTTCTTCTGGTGCAGCTTTGACATCACCACTGGCACCATACGCATCTGGTGCTGGAGCAGCTGTTGTGGCTGGTGCTGGTGCTTCTTCTTCTGCAGCTTTGACATCTCCACCAGCACTGTAACCTGCATAAATTTGGGTAGATTGTATGAACATGATTAGATTGACATGAAGATGATGTGCTAGATATTTGTATTACAATACGGTATGCAGTATCCAGTCATGCAGACTTCCCCTCATTGGAATTGAAATGTGCATATCAAACCAAATAATGCACTGACTCTGTTTGAACAATACTACATATTTAAGCACAGAGGAGTGAGAGAAATGAAGACATAGAAGCCATGTGAGGATACATACATTTTGCATTTGTGTTAACATTATACATGTGCTATTAACTAAATGTAAGTAGGTAATTGTTTCCTATTTTTATCTATTCGTCTATGTTATTAACAGAAGAATCTAAGTTGTTAAAGCACCATTGTCCACACCATGAACATCGAATTGTGGAGCCCCTTCGAGTGCAGCATTGTAATCACCCTTATCGCCCTGCCAGCCTTCCCTCTGCACCACTTCTTCTACGGTTGTGAGCAACTCCTCAAATACCCAACCTGGCACCTCCTCTAATGGCGCTGCACACACTAATTTACTAACATAAGAAAACTCATTTTGGGTGCTCATGAATATGCTTTGAACGCATTTGAGTTTAACAGAATGACGTGGTAAGCTACAGTTGACGGGGATGTAAAATAACGTATTCTGGTTAACTCAAATACGTTCAAAGCTGATGTATGGGCACCCAAATTGAGTTTACTTCTGTTAGTAAACTAGCGTGTGTGGCCACAATGGCTCATCAATTTCACTCTGGTTATCTGAACTTGATATCGTGCATTTTCAAGTGCTGACCTGGTCCCGTCTGATGCTGGGCCGACTGAGATTTATTGTGTATCAGGGGTCTCCTGGGGGGCTGGGGGGCTGCCCCCCCAAATCGGCCAGCTATCTATTTATCCCGAAAGTTTTGGCACTACCCCCAAAGACCCCCCCCCCAAATCGCTCAGCTATCTATCTACCGTATTACCTCGAATTAACCCCCCCCCTTGAATTAACCCCCCCCCTCGAAATACCCCCCCTAAATTTCGGCTGGGGAAATAATAAACCCCCCCCCCTCGAAATACCCCCCCTAAAATTGAGTGTAACGTGAACGTACATGACAAATACCGCAGTTTGTGATCGGTACAATGCAGAACACACGTTTAAACTGATGATTAAGTGACATTAGGAAAGGGTTTCTGTGTATATACAGTTATATATGCCTATAAACACATATACATCTATATAATTGTTCAATTTTTCTACGTCTGCGTATGGGGAATTTCCGAGAATTTCTGGCGAAATAATAGACCCCCCCCTCGAATAAACCCCCCCCTCGAATTGTCCCCCCCTCAAATTTTGCTGGTGAAATAATAAACCCCCTGGGGGTATTTCGAGGTAATACGGTATCTGGAGTGTGGTTTTTGAGAAATTTTGCCCCAATTTTCGCTCAAAATCTTGAAAAAGCCTATATATTGTGCCCCCCCCCAGCCCCCCCCCCAGAAAAATTTTCAGCTATCTATCCCTCCAGAGGAGCGATTTGCTATCTATCCAGCCCCCGCGAGGGCCAAAACTTTGGAGACCCCTGTTGTATGTTCACCACATTCACCGAGGCTGGGGATGATTTATGTGTGTAGTATTGATAAGGCTGATTAATTTTTACTAACATATGGATAAAATGCGGTTGTTCTAAAGGCATTCATACCTAAGCGACGGATATGTGTGCATGCAATATTGTCATTAATGAGAGGTTTTGTTAGCGCTTACAAGTATGGATCAAATTACAAAACGCTTATTCAATATTTTGGAAAAAAATTATAAATTTTTGTGTGATACAAAAAAGGTTGGGGACATTCAATATTCAGAATGATATAAATATGTCGATATTTATATTTGGCACAAAACTGTATTCGATATTTTTTATAATAAAATGTATCTGAACCTCCACTTGCAATTATCCTACTATTGAAAACTAGGGTTGAAAGTTAATCAGGCCAGTGCATTGAACGCACATTGGTTAGAGGTGCATGCAAGCGATCATGGTTCCATACTCGTCTCATACCATTGAAACTTCTAGCTGGAATGTCAATGTGTTGTGTTGTGCCCAGTTCTGTCGTGTCTTGACCTTTCCATGCCAATCCACCATCATATGTGTATGGGTTGGCTGCTGGGGGTGGTGCTGTTTCTGGTACAGACTTTACTATCCCTTCTATGGCCAAAAATGTTGTTGCATTTTCATCGAAATTTTCAGCGGTTTTTTCTGATTCCAAAGTTGACTTTCCGTCACTTGATGCTGGTGATGGTGGTTGTTGTCCGCGACCTGTAATATCTATTCAAAAATGGATTGTGAACCAACACAAAAGTCATTTAGTAAATTAATAACAAGTCATTGTTTAAACATTATAGTTTGAAGCTGTTAGGTGGGAAAGTAATCTAACCTGTGATTGAAAATTAAAACAAAAGCAAAATTACCATCGTTGCCAGATGTTTTCTCTGGTGGAACTTCCTCTGGTGCTGATTTGTTGTCTCCATCACCAAAAGATCCATAAGGATTTGCTGCTGGAGGGAGTACGGTTGTTGGAGTTTCTGTGATAGCAGCTGGAGGCGCTTCCTCCGCTGCTGCCTTGACATCACCAACTGCACCATATGGTGATTCAGCTGCAGCTGCTGTGGTGGCAGCTGGTGGCGCTTCTTCTGCTGCTGCCTTGACATCACCAACGTCACCATATGCCACTTCAGCTGCAGCTGCTGTGGTGGCAGCTGGTGGCGCTTCCTCTGCAGCTGCCTTGACATCACCAACTGCACCATATGGTGATTCAGCTGCAACTGCAGTGGTGGCAGCTGGTGGTGCTTCTTCTGCTGCTGCCTTGACATCGCCAATTGCACCATATGCTGCAACAGGTGCAGCTGCTGTGGTGGCAGCTGGTGGCGCTTCCTCTGCTGCTGCCTTGACATCGCCAACTGCACCATATGGTGATTCAGCTGCAGCTGCTGTGGTGGCAGCTGGTGGCGCTTCTTCTGCTGCTGCCTTGACATCGCCAAATGCACCATATGCTGCAACAGGTGCAACAGCTGTGGTGGCAGCTGGTGGCGCTTCTTCTGCTGCTGCCTTGACATCGCCAACTGCACCATATGGTGATTCAGCTGCAGCTGCAGTGGTGGCAGCTGGTGGCGCTTCTTCTGCTGCTGCCTTGACATTGCCGACTGCACCATATGCTACAACAGGTGCAGCTGCTGTGGTGGCAGCTGGTGGCGCTTCCTCTGCTGCTGCCTTGACATCACCAACTGCACCATATGGTGATTCAGCTGGAGCTGCTGTGGTGGCGGCTGGTGGCGCTTCCTCTGCTGCTGCCTTGACATCACCAACTGCACCATATGGTGATTCAGCTGCAGCTGCTGTGGTGGCAGCTGGTGGCGCTTCTTCTGCTGCTGCCTTGACATCGCCGACTGCACCATATGCTGCAACAGGTGCAGCTGCTGTGGTGGCAGCTGGTGGCGCTTCTTCTGCTGCTGCCTTGACATCGCCAATTGCACCATATGCTACAACAGGTGCAGCTGCTGTGGTGGCAGCTGGTGGCGCTTCCTCTGCTGCTGCCTTGACATCACCAACTGCACCATATGGTGATTCAGCTGCAGTTGCTGTGGTGGCAGCTGGTGGCGCTTCCTCTGCTGCTGCCTTGACATCACCAACTGCACCATATGGTGATTCAGCTGCAGCTGCTGTGGTGGCGGCTGGTGGCGCTTCTTCTGCTGCTGCCTTGACATCGCCAAATGCACCATATGCTGCAACAGGTGCAACAGCTGTGGTGGCAGCTGGTGGCGCTTCCTCTGCTGCTGCCTTGACATCACCAACTGCACCATATGGTGATTCAGCTGCAGCTGCTGTGGTGGCGGCTGGTGGCGCTTCCTCTGCTGCTGCCTTGACATCACCAACTGCACCATATGGTGATTCAGCTGCAGCTGCAGTGGTGGCAGCTGGTGGCGCTTCTTCTGCTGCTGCCTTGACATTGCCGACTGCACCATATGCTACAACAGGTGCAGCTGCTGTGGTGGCAGCTGGTGGCGCTTCCTCTGCTGCTGCCTTGACATCACCAACTGCACCATATGGTGATTCAGCTGGAGCTGCTGTGGTGGCGGCTGGTGGCGCTTCCTCTGCTGCTGCCTTGACATCACCAACTGCACCATATGGTGATTCAGCTGCATCTGCTGTGGTGGCAGCTGGTGGCGCTTCTTCTGCTGCTGCCTTGACATCGCCGACTGCACCATATGCTGCAACAGGTGCAGCTGCTGTGGTGGCAGCTGGTGGCGCTTCTTCTGCTGCTGCCTTGACATCGCCAATTGCACCATATGCTACAACAGGTGCAGCTGCTGTGGTGGCAGCTGGTGGCGCTTCCTCTGCTGCTGCCTTGACATCACCAACTGCACCATATGGTGATTCAGCTGCAGCTGCTGTGGTGGCAGATGGTGGCGCTTCCTCTGCTGCTGCCTTGACATCACCAACTGCAC
Organism: Sphaerolaimus hirsutus; assembly: GCA_964036195.1. Taxonomy (NCBI): domain Eukaryota; kingdom Metazoa; phylum Nematoda; class Chromadorea; order Monhysterida; family Sphaerolaimidae; genus Sphaerolaimus; species Sphaerolaimus hirsutus. The sequence goes on along the minus strand of OZ038454.1, from coordinate 12,815,533 downwards.
CATATGGTGATTCAGCTGCAGCTGCTGTGGTGGCGGCTGGTGGCGCTTCTTCTGCTGCTGCCTTGACATCGCCAAATGCACCATATGCTGCAACAGGTGCAACAGCTGTGGTGGCAGCTGGTGGCGCTTCCTCTGCTGCTGCCTTGACATCACCAACTGCACCATATGGTGATTCAGCTGCAGCTGCTGTGGTGGCGGCTGGTGGCGCTTCCTCTGCTGCTGTCTTGACATCACCAACTGCACCATATGGTGATTCAGCTGCAGCTGCTGTGGTGGCAGCTGGTGGCGCTTCCTCTGCTGCTGCCTTGACATCACCAACTGCACCATATGGTGATTCAGCTGCAGCTGCTGTGGTGGCAGCTAGTGGCGCTTCCTCTGCTGCTGCCTTGACATCACCAACTGCACCATATGGTGATTCAGCTGCAGCTGCTGTGGTGGCAGCTGGTGGCGCTTCCTCTGCTGCTGCCTTGACATCACCAACTGCACCATATGGTGATTCAGTTGCAGCTGCTGTGGTGGCAGATGGTGGCGCTTCCTCTGCTGCTGCTTTGACATCTGTAAAAATGAGTACAATACCCAATTTTTCAATTGCAAGTGATAGACATAGATCGTTATTGTGAATGAAAGCTTTCAAGCACTTCGTATAAAAAGTAAGTGAAATGCTGTTGGAATGCTGAGGTGGTGAAACAGCATAAGACCGCATTCACACGATTCTGCTATTGGTCTCGCTAGCGAGGCTGATTAAATGCAATTCCGATAAAAACCACAACAAGAAGATAATGTGTTCTTGTGTCCACGATGAGGTCATCTATGAATAATGATGTTTGTTATTGAGCACTGGGGCTGGGGGCAATCAAATCATTATCAATTGAGGCGCCACACACCTCAAATTGACCATGTTCATCACAAATGATGGTTGAAAGCTTGGAATTTTTGTCGTCATCGAAAAATCGTGTAAAAGCGGTCTAGTGAAAAAATTGGTTAAATTTTGTGAAGTATGTCGGCATCCATATCCCGTGGTGGCGTGGTGCCTCTTTCAAGTAGTCGCCGCTGACATTGTACTCACCTCCTGAAGCTCCTTTTTCACCGCCATTGTTGGATTCTGAATTTTTCGTAGCTGCATCTTTGAATGCACTAACAGCGTTTACCAGCAACAGCACCTGTTGGTAACCTGAATAAATAGCTGTGATTGATTTAGATGGAACATGGACGCGGTTGTGGTGCTACGTTGACAAAACAGACAGTGCGGCGTTTTTGATCTGAAGCTTTTGTGTTACAAGCACTATACTAAATATTTCAAGCCAACTAAGTATTATCCTGTTTAGGTATATGCAACAAGAGTAAATATACCGTGAAGATTATGTTTAAATGATTGACTACTATCTAATGTGTGACTACTATCTAATGTGTAATCTAATATCTACATAAATATAAGCGGAACTGAAGGTGTGTGTGTGCAACTGAACGTTCATAGTCAATGTCTTTCGGACTTTGTCAATCTTTGCTTACAGATCTCCCACTTCCACTACTCCCGATCCGACCAAAACATTGTGTGAACCACTCAAAACCCTACCATCAACTTTCGCCGCAGTAGTTGCCTCGCCATATCCCTCCGCTGGCGCCGTCTCTGGTGCCGCCTTCACACTGCCGTCGACGCCATAAGTTTCTGGCGCCGCAGTCGTGGCCACTGGCGCTGGCGCTGTGTCTGGTGCCGATTTGCTAGCGCCATCCGCACCGTACGGATCGACTGCTGGTGCCTGTTGAGAAAGTGTCTTTTTTTGATGTGGCCATTTTCTCGTCCTTTTTACCGTATTTCATTAAAATACCCCCGTGAGTTAACCCCCCTCGAAATACCCCCAGGTGTTAGCGAGCTGATTAAAAATAAACCCTCCTTGAAATACCCCCAGGTCTGAGCGAGCTGATTAAAAATAAACCTTCCTTGAAATACCCCCGTTTGTAATGAGCTGAAAATCATGTTTAATTTAATTATGATGTATTAATTGCTTCCAATCTGCATCGAAGCTACACATAAGACTAGATTGTGTAGCTTAATATCTACGTTGATATGTCTTAATATTGATATGCTGTTTGGTCACATTGAGTGTATGTTTTGGGCAGGGTTGGTTTTATAAAAATTCATTTTAGTAAAATTGTATAAAAATTGTATAAAAATTTTATTTTATTTTTATTTTATTCTTGTTTCATTTTATTTTATTTTATTCCATAAAGTCATTAATAAGATAAAATGACACATTTTACAAAAAATTTTACAAAAATTGTACAGAAATTTTACAAAAAATCAGAAACATGCATGCAAGACCAGAAAAATGTTATAATTAGACCTATACATGAAAAACCTGTGACAAATTTTTCCCTTACTTTTCAAAAGTTGCATGCAGTATGTATTGTCAGCTAGCTGCAAGTGTCAAGTTACAATTATTGATAAGAATGGTTTGCATTTTCAGTAGAAGGACTACTGGAGTGTGCTGGGCACATTTGTAAAATGTCAAGCAAAGTGTCAATTGTCATGACAAATGTAAAGTAAAGTATCAATTGTCATGCAAAATGTCAAGTGTCATGTAAAATTTCAAGCAAAGTGGCAATTGTCATGATAAATGTCATGCAAAGTGTAAATTGTGTATCCAAATCTTGTGTTTTTGTATCCATAGTTGTTTTATATCCAAATCTTGTGTTTTTGTATCCAAATGTTCACATAAGATTTGGAGTCAACAACAACATAATTAGGATACAAAACATAAGATTTCGAAATAAAACATGAGATTTGAACACAATTTGCTTCACAATTGATACTTTAATTTTCATGTCATGACAATTTACACTTTACTTTACATTTGTCATGACAATTGACACTTTGCATGACATTTTACATGACATTTGACACTTTACAATGCTTGGGACTGCCCCCAGATTCATGAATAAACAGGTAGAGACTCAAGCAATGAGACAAAATTTTACAAAAAATATGAATTTTTATACAATTTTACAAAAATACGAATTTTTATACAATTTTACAAAAAATTTACAAAAATTCGAATTTTTATACAATTTTTATTTTTATTCTTAAATTTTCCATTTTATTTTATTTTATTTTATTCTTGAATATTCCATTTTATTTTTATTTTATTTTTATTTTTTTCTGAGATTTTGCCAACCCTGGTTTTGGGTACGTAAAATGCCATTCTTTACTACGATCCCTCACGAAAATTTCTGACGACGTAACACTTCTTCGAATAAGCTCTCCTCGAATTACTCACTAGAAATTTTCACTCTGAATAAATAAATCCGCTGGGGATATTGCGAAGAAAGAACAGTAATTGATTCTCATCTGAAAACATAAACATGAGCGCCGCATAAAAAGCTAACCACTTCCGGTGCGGATTTGGCGGCGCCATCGGCGCCATTGTACGCTGGCTCTGGCGCTGCCGTGGTCGCTGGCGCCGTTGGCGCCACTTCGCCAGCGGACTTTGGCGCGCCGTCGACGCCGCTGTAGACTGGTTCGGGTGCCACTGTTGTTGGTGCGATTGTTGGTGCGACTGTTGGTGCGGCTGTTGGTGCGATTGTTGGTGCGACTTCATCGACCGATTTGCCATCCTGTGTTTGTTTTTGTCTTTGGGTAAGTGGAGAACAATCGGAGCCTGCAATATTCGAAGCCCATTCGATCTGGCGAAAAAATTCATCGTGCGTTCACCGTTAGCATTGAGCGTTTAGCATTGAAAAAATCTCTGCGAGATTTATATTTAAAAAATCTCAGAAAATATAAGATTTTCTGAGATTTATATTTTTTCAGCGATTTCCAGAGAGATTTAATTATATTTTCGTGTTGAGCGATTTTATGAGATTTTTAAAAATATCAGAAAATCTCCCAAATTATGATATTTATTTATATTTTTTCCAGTGTTTTTAGTGAGATTTAATCATATTTTTTATTGTTGAGGGATTTTCTGAGATTGTTGTTTATTATATTTTTCCAAAAATTGATGATTTTTTTCAATGCTATACCACGTTTAATGACTCGGTCGAAATCAAATCTTATAAGAAAGTAACCGTCTATGGTATTACGTAGCAAATGTTATATGCATTTACATTTATCGTGTATGCTTGTGTTCGTTTGTCGATCTGGGTTCCATCAAACGTCAGAAATTTCAAGGTATTTAAACGTGGCACTTACACCGCCCCATACGGGAGGCTGGTTGTAGGCGCCGCCACTTTCAACTGGCGCTACTGGCGCTGGCGCAGTATCTCCTGCCGACTTCGCTTCGCCTCCCTCCTGAAAGTTGGAAAATATTTTTATAGTTTTCACTGTGATGGGACAGGCGAAATTGGCTTAGGTGGGCGGTAAAATTCTTATAATTTTTACCAGATGGATTTTCTGTTCACACGGATTTTCGTGACTACAACGACAGTTGGACAGTGATTTTCGTGATCACCCTCGAAGCACCCCCAGTTCTGATCGAGCCGAGGAAAAATAACAAACTTGAAACACCCCCAAAAACCCCCGTCTGGAATGATGTACATCATGTATGCGATGTACATGGTGTATTAATTTCTCCCAAATTGCATCGCAGCTACCTACACATGTCCAAAAATATCCTTTTGGTCCACATTTATGACCCATTTTTGGTATGTAAAAGCCTGTATTTACTAAATACAACCTTTACGACAATTTCTGACAAAATAGAAAACCCCTCTCGAATACGTCCCCTTCGAAGAACCCTTCGTAAAATTTGTTGGCGAAATAATAGATCTCCTGGGGGTATTTCGAGGAAATACGGTATTTCTTTTCAGTATTTCTGTTTTAACAGTATGCATATACAGTATGTTTTGCAGTATACGATCGTGTGAACAGCCAATGTGTGCGCAATAATAACATTGCAATTTTTTGTGCCCCCTTGGTGCAGAGGCGATAACTTTCTGCGCAACTAAAAAATACCTAGTTACTTAATGTGATGTAAATATAAAAATGCCCAAATTTTAGATCACTATTGTACTGATGAGTATTGAAATTCAAGTGCACTGTTGGGTGGAGTTTGCTTGGCGCCCATTCAGGGAACACCTGTCGAACATGGTATCTTATTTACAGCATCTCCTGGGGCCAGTCTAGCACGTTGACAAGTGCTTTACTCTTGACTCTTTACTTGGCCCTTGACTTTGCTTTTGACTTTTAACTTGACTCTTGACCAGGGTTGGTTTTATAAAAATTCATTTTAGTAAAATTGTATAAAAATTGTATAAAAATTTTATTTTATTTTTATTTTATTCTTGTTTCATTTTATTTTATTTTATTCTTGTTTCATTTTATTTTATTTTATTTTTTTCCCAAAATTCATAAATAAAATAAAATGACACATTTTACAAAAATTGTACAAAAATTGTACAAAAATTTTACAAAAAAATCTGAAACATGCATGCAAGGCCAGAAAAATGTTATAATTAGACCTATACATGAAAAACCTGTGACAAATTTTTCCCTTACTTTTCAAAAGTTGCATGCAGTATGTATTGTGAGCTAGCTGCATGTGTAAAGTTACAATTATTGATAAGAATGGTTTGCATTTTCAGTAGAAGGACTACTGGAGTGTGCTGGGCACATTTGTAAAATGTCATGGAAAGTGCCAATTGTCATGACAAATGTAAAGTAAAGTATCAATTGTCATGCAAAATGTCAAGTGCCATGTAAAATTTCAAGCAAAGTGGCAATTGTCATGACAAATGTCATGCAAAGTGTAAATCTTGTGTTTTTGTATCCATAGTATTTTTTTTATCTAAATCTTATGTTTTTGTATCCAAATGTTCACATAAGATTTGTAGTCAACAACAACATAATTTGGATACAAAACATAAGATTTCGAAATAAAACATGAGATTTGAACACAATTTGCTTGACAATTGATACTTTAATTTTTACATGTCATGACAATTTACACTTTACTTTACATTTGTCATGACAATTGACACTTTGCATGACATTTTACATGACATTTGACACTTTGCAATGCTTGGGACTGCCCCCAGATCCATGAATAAACAGGTAGAGACTCAAGCAATGAGACAAAATTTTACAAAAAAATATGAATTTTTATACAATTTTACAAAAATACAAATTTTTATACAATTTTACAAAAATACGAATTTTTATACAATTTTACAAAATTTTTACAAAAATTCGAATTTTTATACATTTTTTATTTTTATTCTTAAATTTTCCATTTTATTTTATTTTATTTTATTCTTGAATATTCCATTTTATTTTTATTTTATTTTTATTTTTTTCTGAGATTTTGCCAACCCTGCTATTTACTTTGTCACTTGCCGGTTCGCAAGTGACAAAGTCAAGAATCAAGTTAAAATTCAAAAGCAAAGTCGAGAGTCATATAAAGAGTCCAGAGTAAAGCACTTGTCAACTCGCGGGACTGGCCCCAGCAGGCTAGGTAAATATACTACAATTGCTTGAATATAGGTAGAATGTCTTACCTGCGCTCTTTCTGCATACGGATTTGATGCCTGGAAGTTGTTTAATCCAAATGCCCTCGGCAATCTGTTCAAATTAAAGCCTTGGCATAGCGCCAAAACGTTGACGATCACCAGAATTTGTAGCTTCATTATTAGAAGTTTATATTGTTTTTAGCACCTTTGGTTCACCTGCGTAGCTTTCGGATAACAAAAGTTTCCTGGCACGGCACTCTAAATTTTTCTTGCCAAACGAATCAAAAGTTAAGCTTGTGCCACAGTAACGGTAAGCGGTCTTTTATATGGCACTTACGAGGCAATGATTCACTTGAAAGTTTGTAAACATGCGCCAGCATCTCCTTGAACTTCTTTAGTTCGATAGATTTAATCAATATGCGATGTGTAATTTTAAATTTTAGAAAACGCTGCCACTTGCCAGTGCAATGTGTTTCATATGATCGAACGGAACCAGTAGGGATAATTTTTACATACCTAAATGTGTTAGTTGAGAGTGTTGGAGTTTAATTTTAATTATCATCCTAGTTACCTTATTTATAGTTTTTATTATTTTCAGATATATCTTGAATCACTGTTCAAAACGTATATCTTAGTTAATCTTGTTTCACAAAAAAATCTCGCTGTTGCAATGCCATTTTTTCTGACAAACTGCATCACCCTGTAGCAGTTTGTAGCTGTGATCGAGGAACTGTATTTTGATCAAATCAAAACTATGACAACAAAAACAAGGGCGTGTTGCATGATCCGATCTTACAAAAATTATGAGCCGTGGGAAAACTGACTCACTCTTGTTTTTGTACTAATCATGGGAAAATTCCCACACCCACGCTTCTGGTCATATTGCATAAATGAGTGAACGGTTGATGAGTACATTTTTTCATGACCCTTTTTGTTGAAAAAATGCCGTGCGAAGCCTTACACGCAGCTTAAAGTCGAGTGTTTACGATGGGGCACCTTTGAGGTGCAATGGCTGCAAAAAATGCTGATTAAAAAGGCGAGGTTTTCAGTTATAACTTCATGTTGCCGCATACACTTATTTAACTACTAGCAGTAGTAAACTCAAATCGGGTGCTCATAAATCAGCTTTTAACCTATTCAAGTTTACGAGAATGAGTTTTTAAATCTTCGTCAATTGTAGTTGACAGAGATTTTTGGTATTGCGTAAGTGAAATGCGTTCAAAACGGATTTGTGAGTTTACCAAAATCCCAGTTCACTAGCAGTAAACTTGCGAGCACCATTGTGCCTACACACACTAGTTTTCACCGTGACTTCGGTGAAAACTGAAATTTTTTTAAATGCGGATAAATCAACACGGTTGAATAATTTTTATTTAATTTAGATGTGAATTTGAATTAATGAAAGTTTAAATTTGAAAAATTGAAAACCAAAACACATATATCATACAATAAGAGTAGGCTGAATGTCGTTATGTTACCATTTCAGTTTTCACATCGGTCACGGTGAAAACTAGTGTGTGTAGGGCCAATGGAATAATTATCATAAATAATTTTTACTTACCGTATTTCCTCGAAATACCCCCCGGGGGTGATTGTTTCATAGTGGTCCCGAGTGGGGGGGGGGGTCAAACGAGGGGGGGGGGGGTATTTCGAGGAGGGGTTATTATTTCGCCAGAAATTTGTTCAAATCCTAGTACAAAATCGTCGTTTGTGATGTACACTGGGGTAGGAAAATGCATCAATAACTGACATGTATAGACTCCTGTAGACTAATAGTAAACACCTTCCCGATCAAGTCCGGCCCCCTAATTTTATATTCACTTCGCATGCCCTAGCTTCTGTTGTGGGAGGGGTGGAAAGCTAATACTTGTGGGGTATATAGGTGCAACCCGCCACTACCCCTCATGAATAAATGGGGCAGCGGCGACTCACTATGAAGGGGGTTGCCGTATATGTGAAAAAAATTTGCCCCATTTTCACTGTCCTGCACAGGTCCGGCCCCCAGTTTTTTTCTTACACTACGGCTTGAAAAACAGGCATTAGGCACCAATAACACCACATAAAAGTGACGCTAAGCACTAATGACCTTCTCAAATGGCGCCAGTGTCATGGCGCTATTCCATCACTAATCCCAACACCTCATTATTTATTCCCTACCCAAAACTTAAATTTTAAAAGGCTCTTTTCGCTTTTATTTTGTGACAAACTTGACGCACTGGTTCAGGGTGTTTTATAGAGGAATGTTTAAGGTGTCAAGTTGTATAAAGAACTATACCCCAAAAATGCCTCCATTTGAAAATTTACTTGGGGTTAATTGAAAATTGAAAATTTTGACAATTTTTGTTCCTGTGATGGCATAATTTTGACATCATAAAGTTCACCCCAAGTAAATTTTCTAATGGAGGCGGTTTTGAGGTAAAGTTTTTTACGCAGCTTGGAACCTTACACCCCCTCTGAAAATCATCGTAAACCAGCGTGTGAAGTGTGTAAAAAAAAAGCAAAAAATGCATTTCAAAATTTGCAAAAGTTCTTTTTCTTATCTGCTGCTTAGGGGGTGGGTGTTTGTGGAATGTTAGTGACGGAATGGCGCCATAGCACTGGCGCCATTTGATGTAGCCAAGCGGTGTCGCGCCATCGCACCTGTTTCCTGTGGCGTTATTGGTGCCTGACGCCCCTTTTTCATGCAGTAGCATAAGAAATAAACTGGGGGCCGGACCTGTGCGGGACAGTGAAAACGCCACGAAATTTTTTCACATATACAACGACCCTCTCTATCGTGAGTCGCCGCTGCCCCATTTAGTCATGAGGGGTAGTGGGGGGTTGCACCTATATATCCCAGAAGTATTAGCTTTCCACCCCTCCCACAACCAGAGATAGGGAATGTGAAGTGAAAATAAAAATAGGGGGCCGGACTTGATCGGGAAGGTGTTTAGTACGTATATGGTATAAACACTGTTCTAACGTGATTACGACATTGTTTTAACGTGTGTTCTGCACTACGCAGAACACAAACTGCAGTATTTGTCATGTACGTTCTCTTTACACTCAATCTGGGGGGGGGGGTGTTTCGAGGGGGGGGGTGATTGTTTCATAGTGGTCTCGAGAGGGGGGGGGGTCAAACGAGGGGGGTATTTCGAGGAAATACCTTACTTACTTTACACATTGTAGTATTTGATTGAATTACTACAATATATTCAAACAAATACTACAACATGATCGACTTGACTAAGTGTAGCTGTGTTAAACTTTTTGTCAAAATATGAAACAGCACCGAGAAATTTTGTAAGACGACTTTCAGCTAAAAGTCAATCATGAACGAAGGGTTGCACTTGCACCTTTATCCATAAAGATTTGAATTAAGTAGAAACTAAAATCGGATAATAATGCCAATGAAAACGACAGCAGAGCTCGGTTCTCTGCGGAAAAAATTTAAAAATCGAAAAAATTCAAACATTAGAGCTTTTCTCTTTACTCCAACTTTACTCTCACTGGGATTCATTAGGACTTTTCAGGCAAATCAAGATCACAAAAGGTCATCGAGGGACTACAGGCATTTGTATCGGAACAAAAAAATGGTTATATCGCGTCAATAATAAATAATATGAATTTATATAACATTACAAAAATCTAACATTTAATTCGAAAATAAATTTGGCGTAAAAATGCGAAAACCTGTTTAAAAATAAACAATTTAAACATTTTTTCAGTAACTTTCACATCGTTAACACTAATGCATTCCAATCGGTCCCGGGCGCTTGATTTCCTCCGACCAAACAAAAAAACGATCTGACGGCGCCCCGGCGCCGTTTCACTCCAGTCCGCGCTCAAATTTACACTTTCATTAGTTCCGTCGCACGTCGCTATCGGGAAAACCGATGAAGTACACTTTTCTCGCTTCAAAATCATTTTTACAACCGAAATGTCATTTTCACAAAAGTGAAGGTAGTGAACCGTTTCGGAAAGTTTTTCGTCCTATTTTTAGTGCCGTTAACGTTGGCAATGGAATCAATTGCGAAGGAACTTCTCCGCGAGCAATGGCGCCATCCCACGAAACGCTGACGGGCAGTCTTGCATAGTTGTTAAAGCGTAAAAACGTTAAAACGTTTTCTCAAAAATATTTAGGTGTACTCGAATACTGAGTAAATATTTACGTTTACGCGTACACCTTACGCGTACTTTTTAAAAGTATGCAAGTACAGAAAACGTATTTCAGATTGGGTGTCAGAGGGTATTTCAAACCATCAAAGTGAAAAAATGGAGAAATATTTGAAAATATATTGGCAACTATATTGTCAAAAATAGCTGGAATAGGCAGAAAAGCACGTGAACTAGGGAATTTGGAGGGAAAATTAGTGATTTTGAGTGAAAATCTGGGCAAGATTTCTCAAAAGTATGTAGGTACTTTGATTCTTTCTGGGGAAAAAGTGTTTTACTCACGTTTACTCATGAGTAAAAGTAAAACATTTTTACTTCCAATTATCTGTACTCAGAGAATCAGAGGTGAGTGAAAATAAATACTTCATGCTTACATTTACTTTGAAAAAAGTTCAGTACTTTTTACAACCCTGCAGTCCTGACGCCATTGCTACGCCATTTACTCTAAATCTGCATCTTATCTCTCTATTGCTTTTACACTTTCCACCTCTTTATGCCCTTTTACGCCAACGAAAAATAGAAAGAGACCGTAACACCCCATGGACATCTTGAATTGGCGCCATTACATCACCTCTACTTGACATCCCCTCCCCAGGCTACGTCTGGCTGGGTGTGGTATGTCAATAAAAATAAAATAAAAGCACGCGTTTTTATGCGGGAAATCAACAACAATGAAGTGAGGATGGTTTCTGGTTTCACAGGAATGGGGAAGCTGCATTTTGTAACCTTGATAAAAACCGCCGATCCCAGTGAGAAATTTGACAATCGCATAAATGGCGATTGTCGCCTTGCGGCCTTAAATCTTCAACTAATCTAACAAAGTTCATGAAACTTTAATAAAGTTCTTCAAATGCTTGATGTTTCACGCGAAGACTTATCGATGGTTGCAAATTTCAACCAATATATTTGAACCAATCTGCCTAAATCCATTCTTAAAAGCCCGTGCTGGCGACATATTTGGCTCCTCTCCAGTAACGAAGACCCTTTAAAGTACCGTATTTCCTCGAAATACCCCCAGGCCAGGGGGTTTGTTTTTCCAGAGTGGAAATTTTGAGGGATGTGTTTCGAGGGGTTCTTATTGCATACATGATGTACATCATTCCAGACGGGGGGGGGGTATTTCGAGGGGGGTTATTTTTCCCTCAGCTCGAAAACACCTGGGCGTATTTCGAGGGGGGGGTTAATTCAAGGGGGGTATTTCGAGGAAACACGGTACATAGATAAATAGGTATTATAAATACATAAAATACAACAGGCGACTGCGTCACATACAGGGTATTTTATAAAGAAAAATTCATAATTCTCTCAGATAATATGATTGATGCGGTGTGATAAAAACTTAAATGGTAATACCTAATATTTATAAAATGACTTCAGTGTCCACTCTGGGTAACAAACAACGTTAGCATGAACAAGCTGTGAAAATGGTCAATTCTCACTATCTTACCTCGACATGCATCGACGCTGGACGCTAAGCATTCCCTAATTTAAGATCAGTGTCTAGCGATAAAAAATTAACCACCATATGCACTGAATAATGGATATCATATGTATGTGCACGTACATTCACGTAAAGGTACGTAAATACATTTATAATACAAACGCACAACTTTTTGAGAATTGATCCTATCGAAATTCATGATCATTTTTTGTCTGTCATCGACGTCGGTCGGATTTTGCAAACCCCTTAATAAGTTTTTGAATTCCCTGTGAAGCTCCTGTGAGCTTGCCACTGGTTGTTTGAACCAATAATCCACGAAAAGCTGTCTCTGACACGGAATTCTTGGAATTCCGTGAACAGGTGCCACTCCCATCCCAAGCTCTGTACAACGCCAAATGACACGGATGTAAAGTGTCATGAAAAATGACCATTGTCCAGTGAAAACTATAATTTGACATTTTACAGTACATTTTATATTAATTGAAACACTTGACATTTTACATGGTGTGGAGGAGTGGGCCGCGCATTTTGCACCCTTTTCCATCACTTTATGATTGGGAAGATCCGCTATCCCTGTGTCATGGCCAGATTCTCCATAGCCTTTATTATTTTATCACATTAATATCGTTGATGATTTACGGATTATGCAACTACTGCAACCAAATTTATCAGTAGATTGCATACGCGAATTACCGTATAGTTATAATATTGTAATTGTGTCGACTTTCAGCACCCCCGAATGACAATTCCGAGCACTGATGAACTTCGCATGTTGTTTGTGTGCACGCGCCGTGAAAATGCTTACTTTCCTTGCATGAAAATCAAAAGCGGAAGCGACATTTTTAGAACGGCAAGTTGCTGATTTGTGAATCGCACCAATTATCAGTGTCTGAGTGTGCAAGTGTGCTACGTAACGAGATTTTGTTTGCAATTACTAAGCAACCGCTGTCATTCGAAAAATGTTGGCAATAATCACACCCACGAAAGTACATAGGTACTTAAATACATAGGTAGGTATATTTATGTACGTATGTAAACGAACTGGTTTCGACTACATACATAGGGATCTTTAATGAAATTAAGAATGTTGTACATTCATAAATCGCAGGGAAGAAAGGAGACCTGCGGCAGGTTCTGATTCCATCCAAATCAGAGTTGTTAAGGCACTAAACTTTTTCAAGTATACATCAAGATCAAGTATTTTTGTACTCTCCGCCCAAAGCTGAAAACGTTAAGTAAATTATTTTACCCTTTTACCGTATTTACTCGAATTACCCCCGGGGGGTTTATTTTTTCAGAGTGACAATTTTGAGAGAAAAACGTGAAAAATGGAACAGTAACCATCATTTATAAGTTGTTACAGCCTTATATAAGGATGTAGATGCTATAAACGATGTTCTAACGTAACACAGTAAATGTTTTGAACGTCTGTTATGCATTTCCCGGACCGGAAATTCATAGTGACCATTTTGAGGGGTGTATTTCGAGGAAACACGGTAGTACATAATAAATAGAAATAAAAAAGTCCCCACTTATTACTCAGAAATACATAAAACAAATGTCTTTTTCGAATTAATAACCTGACTTACTCAGGTTGTGTCAATTTTAATACATTAAGTTTATGTATACTTTTTAAAAGTTCTGTACTTTTCACAACTCTAAATACATTTTTGTGCACACTGGCTTTTGTACATATAGAGGCAATCCTTGCAAGTATCAAGTTTTTGCCAAATGTTGTATTTACACTGTTTTCAAACCTAAGATTCCTATCTCTTTACAAATTGCATGCTCAGCACAAAAACGGAGGTGTGGGCGACTGGCTTCGTTCACATCGCCATTTTTTCAAATAAGTGTGTCGTTTGACATTGATCGGACATTTGTCTAGTCTCGACATACAAATTTATACACCCTCCGATCGAACACTTGCGACGACGTCGGGGACATACGGTTTTTTTTAATTACAGTGCCTCGGTACAGTATGAATTCAAGGTTGGGTATCGGCTATCATACCAGCTACTAGTGGTATCGGTATCAGCTGTATCCAGGAAATAATTTTTGATGTAATTTTGGTCCTAACCAAAAAAAGCAGATGAATATAGGTAAATTAATTAAATCACTTGAAATAAGCACGAGGTAGGATGATGACGGCAACGCCTAATGCCTATATTTAGATATTACTGACCTTGTTTCGAAATTTTTCGCGATGATTGGCGGAATTGTCAAAATTGAAAAAAATTATAATTCTAATTCATTTAATAAATATATATGTGCATATATTCAGTTTATAAGACATCAATACAATCTAAAGTCAAATGACATTTAACAAATAATTAATTATCCATTTATTCGAGATCAATCCTTACTAGATAATCCCAAATTTTGTCTCGCTTGTCGTTTAAGGTATTCCGCATAATGATGGTGGCCAGTAATCCACACCAAATGGATCACTATGAATACAAACTCGCACACTGTGATCACGCTGACACCTGGAAAACGTAAATACGTAAACATTGGACAAATGTGAATACCTAGGCACTTGAAATACTTGGTTTGGCAGGACAAAAAGAATACGGCATATCCTTGAATAAAATACCCCTTGTATAACTCCTCCCTGTTGGCCGAGTGAAGAAATCCCCCCCCCCCTCCCTTGATATCTCCCCCTGTTGGCCGAGTTGAAAAATACCCCCCTTGAACAACTCTCTGTGATAGGTGGAAAATATGTTGGGTCAATTTAAAAACAATCAATGAAGTCAGACAGAACAAATAAAGGTACGCCTGGGCTGCAAATGCAGTGCAATGTGTGAAACAAAAATACAAAAGAATATAGGTAAGCATATGTATATAACGTAATTCTGAGGAAAAAATAACTCACCCCCCACCGTGATTAACTCCTACTCCTTGAACGACTCAACCTCAAAAACTCCCTGCAGTCTTATTCGAGGGTAGTGCAAAATATTCTACGAATTTTTATGCAAGGCTGGTGATGATAAAACTAAATGGTAAATTTCGCATCTTTTACCTAGACAAGACATTCTACCTTTAACTACATACGTCACTCACCGAGCCATAGACCAAATTGTCCGCCGAAGTCGGATAGCAAGTTCACAACCTGCGGGGTGTTTGTGATGCGAATAAAATCATTTATTTCTGAAGGTCAGTGAGAATTAGACTCACGCCATAGGCTTCCGATTCTGTCAGCTGTTCGTAGTTGAGCTGCTCGTAGAACACTTCAATCATGGCACCGTTTTCTCTACGAGAGTGGGTACGTAGGTCAAAGATCTTTTAAAATTGAAGGAAAACACGACAAGAGCTCTTAAGCACAAAACCAGAAAAAGGAATTTCCTCGAAATACCCCCTGGAGGTGTATTTTTTCGCCAGCATATTTTCTAGGAGGGGTTTATTCGAGGGGGTTATTCGAGGAAATGCTGTATGTTTTTTACGCCACCCAGGGGTCTACTAGATTTTGACCCTCCTTGGGGGGGTTGGGTTGGTAGCTGAGCGGCCTCCGGGATAGATAGATAACTGGAAAAAATTAGGTGTGGGGTGCGGGGGTTCGGTATATAGGCTTTTTCGGGGTGTAGAAGGGAGAAAAGGGAGAAAAATCGCTAAAAGTAGGTGTAAAATAGCTCAAAATGCGTATACAAGCGCATATAGTGCTAAATATAGCTGAAACAAGGTAAATAGGAACAAGGACTAGTGATTTTGGAGGTGAAAATCTATAAAATGGTTTGAAAAATTATGATTTTGAGCGTAAACATGGGTATCGTTTCTCACAAATCGCTCCAGATACCTAAGCTGAGCGATTTGGGGGGGGGGGGGTTAGGGGGTAGTAGCCCAAAATTTTGTTTCGGTAGATAGATAGCTGAGCGGCCTCTGGGATAGATAGATAGCTGGGCGGTTTGAGGGGGGGGGAAACCCCCCCCCCCATTGGACACATCTGACGCCGCCGATAACCAATCCCAATGACCGACTTGTAGTGCTGGTTGCAGGTGACGTGGTCGCCCTCGCACACGCCCAGCTGGACCTGCAGCGACTTGCTGGGCCACACGGACGCCGAGTACGTCACCGAGTAGCTCGACTGCTTGCACGGCTGCTGGCAGCGGCACTTGAACGAGCCGTGCAGCCCGCCCAGCTGCTTGGTGAGCGCGTCCAGGCATTTCCCTGTGGCGCCGAGTATTTATTACCATTATTGTATGTGAGTGGAAAAAAATTGTTTATTTCTTTCGCCATAGCGCTTTTCAGAACTTTAGCGATAAGTGCCAATAGCGCCACAGCAAAATGGCGCCAGGCGCCAAAAGCGCCATGACGCTTTTACATCACTAATAGGTAGATAGTACTAGGTATTATAATCACTTTTGCTTTTCACAAACTTGAACTCACTGGCGGCTGGGTCTGCAGCTTGACAATGTTTGTATCCCTTCAAGACGGGAAATCTGGGGTCACCGCAGCCGCACTCGTGCAGTACAATTTGTTGGAAGCACGACCTGCAGTGACTACCTGAATCACACACTGCCAGAGTTGTTAAAATTACTGTCCCTGTCAACACGACTGTCCCTGTTACCTAGGAGTCGGTTGATTTTCAACCTTCAAATATATCGACTGCCTTCAAGTCCATTCAAACACTGAACCTTACGTCCTACTTCAATTCGCCCCCTGGCAATGGTGACACACCTGAAACAGCCCTCGGTGGTGTACTCGTATTCGGTGTAGATGTAGGACCCTGTGCGCCCGTCTTTCACACAGTCGCCGAACGGCGCCGACAGTCGTTCCATGCGTTTCTGTGAGTACAGTATAGGTACCTTATTTAACTTCTTTTCAAATCGCAGTGCCACCTTTTTGCCTTTAGTTTTCTTGACGTTCTGTCTTTTGCAGTTACAAAAGAGATAGAACGGAACCCTCTAATAGAACGCCACATCCGAGGGAACATCGAGCTCTGTTTGGATTATGTTGGGACCAACGATGGGTAAGTTCTCCAAAAAAAAACACTTTCTGTGTTTTGAGTTTTTCAAAAATGAATACCTGTGTTTTGAGTTTTTTATCGAAAAAAAACTTGAGTAACTCTGTTTTTATTTCTGTGTTTTTTGTTAAAACTCGAGTTTTTTCTAAAAAACTCGAGTTTTTGTCTAAAAAACTCGAGTTTTCCCCCCAAAACATCTGATTTACAGCATTTTGATGTGGCAAAAAGCGGTTTTCTTATAAAATATTGGTTTTGCACATGTTTTAACCCCACATAACATAAGTGTATTCATTCAAGTGTCAAAAAGTCCATAAAAATGTCCTCAATGAGGACATCCACCCACATCGCAACACCAGCATCAACAAAATGCTCACAAAGGACAATTTACGCAGTACTCCAAAATTCTTCAATGGATGTGCACTGTATGGAAGACTACAGAATTGATTTGAACTACAACTATATTTAAACATGTCCACCAGGAGATGTGCATGCTATCCTTAAATTATTTTTTGTTCCATCATAAAATTTGAATACATTATGCACATATTTACATGCTATACATGCATATCTTATCTTGTTTAGTTTAACTGAATTCATGTGCTTTTTGAAAATGTGTTCAACCACTTCGCTGAAAAAAAACTCAAAAACTCAAAAAACTTTTCTGTGTTTCCGTGTTTCTGTGTTTCTGTGTTCTCCAAAAAAAAACTCATTTGAGTTTTGAGTTTTTCAAAATTTGTGAGTTTCCGTGTTTCTGTGTAAAACAAAAACACAGAAACTCAATGAGTTTCTGTGTTCAATTTCTGTGTTTTTCCATCGTTGGTTGGGACTGTGAAAATAGAACGTTAAGCCCGATGAAAGAATGGACTGTTCCACCTCAATAGGTACATATTTTTAAGTGGAGGAACACAGCAAAATAGGCGTGCACAAAGAACGCTTCGCATCACGATCGTATTGAGTCGGAAGCTACCTACCGTATATCCTCGAATAGTTATGTTACCGGTGCAGTTATTTTTCGTCAGAGTTTTTGAGGGGGGACTTATTCAAGGTGGGGGAGTTATTCAAGGGAGGGAGTTTTTTTTCCTCAGAAACTTGGACTGAATTCATCCTATAAATGCATTCTGTCAGCTCATGTAATCCATGTATTTAACAGTTCAACAACAACAAAAAAGTGTTGATATTTACACTGTGCACATGTCATGTATCTGCTGTCGCTGCCATACGTTAACATTTTTTGTATTTTCATCGATCATTTTTATAAATTTTATAGCATATTTTTCACCCAGAGGGGGGGGGGGAGTTATTCGAGGGCGGGGGTTATTTTTTCGTCGGTGTTTTTGAGGGGGGGTTATTCAAGGGGGGTCTTATTCGAGGATATACGGTAGTTTCGTTTCTGCTTCCAAAAATACTTGTATTTTTAGCCTAAAATGGTTTTAAAAAATCCAACCAGTTTAATGCCAAATGATGAAATGTATCCAACTGGAGCATTGTAGCCAAAAGTGTCCGGAAATGGATATTCATATTTTTCGTGAATTGTCATTTTTACGCCTGCGGCTTCAGTCGTGGGCAGATATTCGGTCGCATTCACGTACACAATTAGACGCAGCCCTGTATTTATATTGCAAGCTTATCGTGGAGCAAAAGTTGTGGACTTGCTTCAATGTTGTAATTAGGTGTGTAAACTCCACCGACCGTACATGGGACCAGCCCTGATGCTGGTAACGTTTGTCGTTCTGTTGTGGTTAAACGTGAAGCAGTTGCCAAAAATTGGATCGACGTGTGTCATGAAATCTCTGCAGTGCAACGTTTTTGTTCAATTTTTACAGAACATTTTTTACATGAACCCTGCCCTGAACTCAGTCATTGGTTTCAACGTGTGTTCTGCATCATACAGATCACAAACAGCGATATTTGTCGTGTACATTATCTTTACACTCAATTTGGGTGGCGGTATTTCGAGGGGGGGTTTATTATTTCCTCAGCAAAAATTTAGGGGGATATTTCGGGGGGGGGGGGGTTAATTCAAGCGGGTGTTAGTTCGAGGTAATACGGTATCAACATTAAGTCATCCACGATCAAAAACTCGTTTCAAATCGATTTTTCAGCTGACTGCTTTCGGGTATTCAACAGTGAATTAGTACTGAAATGTGAAGTGTGGGTACTACGTAAATAGTAACCATTTTACGCCACACGTACGTTTTAATGGAGCACTGGACACCATTGAACGAGCATTTATGCACGAATTCCTCCTTTGTGTTTGACAGATTTTTCCTCTCTTCCATAGATAACGTGGCCATGGCAAACACGATGTTCTCTTTGGCTTTTGTCACAATCGCTACCTCGTCAGTCATACCCTGTGCGGTGCGTTGCTGTATTGTCTTTAATTCAAATGTCATGTAAAATTTAACATTCTCCATGAATCTTATAACTCAGCCTTTGAAGGTTCACGTGTCAATTGACATTGAAACTACACATTGGTTTGAAAACACTCAGTTTGAAGACATTCGAGTTTATCGGAATGAGTTATCTTTAATCCAAGTTTACCAAAACATTTTGAATCTCGGTAGATGACTGCTCAGTGTGCAAACTTGAAATACGCCGACCTCAAATCCGAGCGCCTCCAAAAACGATGGGTCCTCTGTGGGTCCCGTATCCCCATAATATTCCCACAAATTGAGGATCTGGCCACCAGGAAAGGCCAGGCAAAAGTCATTTATATCCTGGCAAAGGCATTCCGCCTCCAGCGTTCCCAATGTACTGGATGCCTCTTGGTTACAGAAACCTTGTTCATTGCACGAGTGGCATGTGACGGGATCTGTCCAATGGTACTGCAAAATGGGATATGCCTGTATTGTACCGAGGCGTCCCAGCAATGATACTTGATAGAATGCCATATTTCCTCGTAATACCCTCCTTGAATTAACCCCCCGCCCTCGAAATACCCCCAGGTCTTTTCGAGCTGAGGAGAAAGTACCCCCCCTCGTCGAAATACCCCAATCTGGAATAGGGTGCATCACGTATACAATGTACATGATGTATTGATCGATGCCGATATGCATTAGCAGTTACACATAGACTAGTTTGTGTAGTCACCTACGTTGATACCTCTAAATACCTATACGCTGTTTTGTCACTTTTATTACCAGTTTTGGTAATCTAAAAGCCCACCTTTACTACGATCCGTCTCGAAAATTTCTGGGATAATAATACCCCCCCCCCCCCCCGAAAAAGCCCCCTCGAAATACCTTCTCAAAGTTTGCAATCTGAAAAAATGAACCCCCTGGGTGTTTTTCGAAGAAATACGGCACGTGCTTTTTTCAATCGGTCACATTGTGGTTGAAACATCAAAACAAAAAAGGCTAATTAAACAATGCCCCCCACTCACAACTGGAAAGCAGGGCCACGCATCGCCTGCCAGCCTGTCGAAGGCGCAATAGCACACCGATTCCACGTCGCTAAATTCCGGCCTGTGCTCTTTGTCCGCTTCGCAATTCATTTCCTGGTAGGCAATGTCATTTTTAAAAGGTCGAATGATGAGACGAGTAACAAAAATTCATTAAGTTATGAATGCTACCGAACCTTTCCCTCGCCTTCACATTCACACTTTGACTTTGCCACTTCGAAGGTGATCCCCTAAACGAAAACGACGTTTGAAAGCGAGATTTCTCCAATAGTGTGTATAATTATCTACTAATTGATATGATTTTCTCACGTGGGTCGAACGCCTGAGTCTGTGGTGCATCGATCCCCCTGGTTTTGGGCCGCCACTCGATCCGGCCGCATTCATCACATCGTCAAATGCCTTTAGCTGCATTTTTAGGCAGAAATTACACAATGGTCTCTTGGAAGAATTACCTGGTGCCAATCCTAGACCCTGTAAAGCGTAAGGTGTCAGATGACATGTAAAATGTAAATCAAAACAAAAACGAATAGATGTTTTTACTGAATTTTCCATGACAATTGACACTTTACGTTACACTTGACACTTTACTTTGCACTTTACATGGTCTCGAACTGCCCCCTGTCTTACCGTTCTCGCCACAAGTTGGTAGTTGCTGGCTGCACTCTTTTTGTATGGATTCAAGTTGCATAAAGTGATGGCTGGGAATGGGGCCGCATCGAAGACGAGCTGTTAAAAGTTTCAACGTTTTTCTTTGGTATTTCTGGTATTGTCATTTCTTGGGTGGAAAAAATTTCTGGACTTACGTATACCCTTCTTAGACGAAAGATGGCGCATTGCCAAGACGCACTTTAAGTAAAATGACATGCGACTATTTGAAAAAATAAAATGGCACGTATTTGTGCGTATTTGCTCGAATAATTCTCATGGGGGCTATTCCAGGGAGGATTATTCAGGGGAGGAATTATTATTTCGTCAAAATTGTAAAGTATGTTTCTTTCAACTCATTTTACAAAATATTTTTTGTTAACACAGTAAAATTCCATTTTTTGTTCAAATTGGACGTACAAAATTGATCATATGCCTTAAGGGAAGAATTATTCAAGAGGGGAATAATGTTTTTCCTCACTCGTGTTACAGTGAGGAATTATTCAATGTGGGGAATTATTCTAGCAATGACGGAAAAAAACGTCGAAGGGTGTAATGTGCGCATGCTGTGATAATTAGGGTGTCAAATTTCCGTTTTCCGTTTTCCGTTTCCGTTTTCCGCAGGCAAATTTTTTCCGTTTTCCGTTCCGTTTTCCGGCTGCTGAAATTTTTTTTCTCCGTTTTCCGTTCCGTTTTCCGGCAACTTTTTTTTCCGTTTCCGTTTTTCTGGCTCATTTTCCGTTTTCCGGCTAAATTTTCAGTTTTTCTGCCTTTTTTCCGTTTTCCGCCTCAATTTCTACTTTTTCCATCTTTTTTCCATTTTCCGCCTCAATTTTCCATTTTTCCGCCTCATTTTACCTTTTTCTGGCTCAACTTTCTGTTTTCTGATCAGCCAAACTGGTAAAAATTCATGCAGATTGTCAATGATGTAAAAATTTTTCTGTTTCCAGCAAAATTACTGCAAATTTTTTCCACTTCCAACAAAATTTCAGCAAATTTTATCTGTTTTCGGGCAAAATTTCAGCAAGTTTTTCCATTTCCGTGCAAATTTGATTTTTCCGTTTCCGTTTTTCCGGCCTCTTTTTCCGTTTTCCGGCCGCTGAATTTTTTGTTCCGTTTCCGTTTTCCGCCAAGTACAATTTTTTTTCCGTTTTCCGTTCCGTTTTCCGGCTGCTGAAAAATTTTTTCCGTTTCCGTTTTCCGTAAAAAAACTTTTTTGACACCCTAGTGATAATGAAAAATCAAAATCAATTCCACCGGTCCCAGCGGAAACACCTGAATATCAACAATCTTCTCCCTCAAGTTGTACTTCTCAATCACGTTGCCCACTTGATACGCGAACATGGCGAAGCTGCACACGTACAAAATCGTCCACCAGGCTCGTTCAATGCGATTTTTCGCCTGCGCTATCATAGGTATGCCGTGGCCAGAAGTTGTGTACGCGAATTCCCGAATGTAATACGCCAGTTTCTGGTCGTAGGGCAGCATCGCCGGGTCCACTTCCATGTTGAGGTTGAGCAGTTCGCACTGGATGATGCAGGGAAGCGTGTTTTTTGATGGTTGAGTGTGGCTGATTTTTGATTTGATTCGGTGTGCGAGGAGTAGAGTTGGCAAAAAACAAAGCGCATAACAAATTTGCGACAACCTGAAGATTGTGCAGCGCGCTGCCGTTCGAGAAAGTTCAATGCGCTTGTAATCTCTCTTAAAATATTTATAGCACGTCCGAAAATACATGTCACTTGGTAGGATGCGTGAGGTTTTTTGACATTTCCGTGAATTTGAAACTTTTCTGAAATATGTTATGATGGAGCACTTCGCACTGTGCAGGGCGGCTGATTACACCCAAGGGCTATGCGACCTCAGATTTCAAACAAATTCCAGAGGACGGTTATACGTTTTTCGGCGACCTCTATCAACTAGACAGAACAACCTGAATTTCCTGTTCCTTTTCCTGAAAACATTCTCCATAACCCCAAGCTCCATAATACTCGTTTGTCTTCATGAAATCCGGCTCATCAGTGAATCTTTCTAGCGTCTCGCCATATGCGCCTTTTAGATATTCTCGTGTTATCGCCATTTTTAAGTAACTTCCCAAATATTATTTGTAATGTTCTTTCTAAGCCACAAGTTTGAAACCATAGAGAGCTTCTATGACTGGTGCATTTGCTTACTGTAAAACTTGGTTGTGTTGTGACTCATGGACAAGTTCAAGCAGACTTTGAAGTCAGGTCGTCTTGACACGATATCTCATTTCATGCAACTGTGATGAAGAATGTTCATGCATTAGGAAGTACTCTGCGCTATCAAGTGCGAACCACTGAAGAAACTCTAATAGCTGAATTTTTTTTTTAGGGGGGGGGGACTGGCTTGATTGTGAAGGGCCTGAAGGCCAATACCCGTGATAAACGTTGAAACCCTATATAAACGAAAAGCGGTGTTTAAAGCAAATACTTCATGCACATAGCAGAAGCAACTTGCAAGAGAAAATCAGTGTCAAACACTCGATAGCAGCTGATGGTAGAGTGTAGTGTTTACACTTAACGGCATTTTATTCGGTGCGCAACCGCCATCACAATGAACCCAGTTGCCCCTAAGTGAAACAGGGAATGCAAACAGTAGTAGCATACCGAATTATTATATGTAAGTACCGTATCACCTCGAATTTATCCACCCTTGAATTAACCCCCCCCCCCTCGAATTGACCCCACCCCTCAAAATGGGCTGGGGAAATAATAACCCCCCCTCGAAATACCCCCCTCCGGAATGATGTATAAAAGATCATACATACATACATACATACATCATACATACATACATGAATGATTATACATCATGTATGCGATGTACATGATGTATTTATTACTGCTTATTTGTATCGCAGCTACACATAGACTTGTTTGTGTAGGAATCTACGTCTTTATGTCCAAATACATCCTGTTTGGACGCATTTATTACCTGTTTTGGGTACGAAAATGCCTACTTTTTACTACTATCCTTACGAAAATTTCTGACGAAATAATAAAGCCCCCCCTCGAATAGATCCCCCTCGAATTACCCCCCCCCCTCAAATGTTCCTGGCGAAATAATAAACCCCCATGGGGGTATTTCGAGGTAATACGGTACTTTCGCTACAGGAACTGTCGAAGCTACAGAAACAATCTGGGCAACCCTCGAGTAAGGCTTTATCAGAAAAGTCCAACGAGAAATACCCCGACCTCAATAAACTCCCCCATCAGAAAAGTCTGGGTAAAAATTACTGCGTTGAGAAATCAATCAATAATATATGGTGACCTTCTTTTCCCAACTGTTGAAATCAAAACAAAACCCCACAATATCATTTTTACACGGGATTACCGTAAGCTATAAAAATATTTACCTGAATGTCAACAATCTTCTCCCTTAAGCCATACTTGTGCAGAACGTTGTTGCCCTGGTACAAGAACATCAGCACGCTGGAAGTGTATAAAACAGTCCAGCCAAACCTGCGACCAGATTTTGATGTTATTATGAGGATTCAATGCCGCATGTAACGTAACGACGGCAAAAAATATTCGAAAATTCGAAAACATTATCGAATTTTCGAATTATTTCATAACTTTCGAATTTTTATTTCGCCCCTAGAAAAAAACACTTAAAATCGATTTATTTTTCAAAAAATTCGAAAATAGTTTTCGGATTTTTCAGTCAATTCAAGGCAACAAAACGCACTCTAAAGTTCAACGTGCTATATAAATCGACAATTGATACGCGGCGCGTATGAAAAAGCGAAACGTAACGAAAAAATGTTGAAATGTCATCTGCGGTGGAAGATGCAGACTTCGACACATCCGTTTTTATACCGTATTTCCTCGAAATATCCCCCCCTCGAAATACCCCCTCAAAATTTACACTATGAATTTATAAACCCCCCTCGAAATACTCCCCTCCCCAATTTGGTGTATAGAGAACGGGATGTGGTTTGTGATCTTGAAAACACAGAACACATGCCAAAACCACTGACTGTGTTGTGTTACAACAGTTGTGTGTGTTAGTCTATAGAGTCTTATAAATGGCAGTTTTTGTTGCATTTTTTGACATCTGTGTTACTTACAAACAACAATTTAGTACTGGGATTTTTAAAAATTTCTGGCAAAATAATAACCCCCCTCAAAATACCCACCCTCGTTTAACCCCCCCCCCCAAGTTTCCACTCTGAAAAAATAAAACCGGGGGGGGGGGGCAGCCAGCAGGGGGTTAATTCAAGGAAATACGGTATTTGATACCAATTTTTTATGCCGATATTTTATTTGATGCCAATTTTTCAATTGTTCTTTTTATTGCCTTCGCTGTGTTGGTGAATAAAATGTGCCAATGTGTGAATAAGATGAAGAAGCAGCACACTGGTTTGAATAACTCCTTCCACCAATTTTAATGCAAAATTATGGTTAAAAAAAGTTGTAAAAACTGAGCAGAACATGAAGACAGTCCAAATTCTGTGTTTTAAGCTAGCTGTTTTAGCTGTTTTAAGACTAAATATTTTACCAAAAAGATTCAAAAATTATTTGAAAAGAATTCGAAAACTAGCCAAAAAATTCGAAAATTGCCAAAAGAGATGAGAAAATTCGAAATTCGAAAATTAAATTCGAAATTCGTAAATCCATTTCAGAAAAAAACACTTAAAAGTTTAAATACTTTTTTTCCGACTGTTTGCCATCGTTAGCCGCATGACAAAGGACAGAGAATTATTAAAGACGCTTAGTAAATACTAGGTATTATACATCAGGGGACAATTTCAAATAAAACCTCATAGTCCACATCCACGTTCAAATAAAACATCCACAAAAGTCCAAGTGAAATGTTTGCAGGCCGAGCATCGAAACTTTTTATTGATATTCCTAGGTAAATATATTCTAAATGCCTTTGCACAACAATTTCGCAGTGTATGAGAAACTACCATACTTTTGTCTGATATTCGCCACCTGACACAGCAGTTGAAAGTTTGTGGGATCAGTCAAGTTAACCTACCTGATAACTTTGTTTTGTGCACTTCCTATCATAGGAATACCATGCGCAGATGTACTGTAGCAAAAGTCTTTGATGTAATAGGCCATTTTTCTGTCATATGGCAGCACTGATGGATCAATCTCCGTGTCGATTTTCATCAATTCACACTAAAATAAATATAAGGTTGTGATGTTTTGTGTGTAAGATCATCGTATCCTTGTGTATCGGATGAATGGTTCTGACAATTCTGGTTCCCGGAGTTTTGTAACCATCTAACGTATTTTCTCAAAATACCCATCCCCTCGAAATACCCCCTGTCTGGAATGATGTACATGATGTATGCAATGTGCATGATGTATTGATGTCTGCCAATTTGCAATGAAATACTGTTCAATTGTTATTGTTTTTGGAGCAATGTGGCATGGCAAGCGTTTCACCCACTTGCAATTCTGAATACAACGTGAAACACACCTGGACTTCAACCTCCTTCTCTTTGAAACACTCTCCGTATGCCCAGTCGGGAAAATATTTTCCCTCCTTTCCATATTCTTGTTCTGATTGGAACAGGTGAAGTTTCTCGCCATACGTCCGATCGAAGTACATTTTTTTGTCCCTTAATGAACCGTAAAATATCTACGTAGTCATATCATTGCAAACACTTAACAGCCCTGAAATTCCGTATATGATGCCTTACAGGGGCCAGTTCCGCAAGTGGACAAGTTAAGAGTTAAAAGTTAAGAGTTGAGTAAAATGACAAATGGCGAGTTAAGAGTAAAGTTGAAGTTTAAGAGAAAAGTTAAAGTTTAAGAGTTGAGTTAAAATTTAAGAGTTGAGTTAAAAGTTGAGTTAAAGGTTGAGTTAAATATTAAGAGTTGAGTTAAAGATTAAAAGTTGAGTCAAAAGTTGAGTTAAATGTTAAGAGTTGAGTTAAAGGTTAAAAGTTGATTTAAAAGACAAATGGGGGAAAAATGTAATAAAAAATTAAAAAAATGAATTCGGATCTTGAGAGCGTTGTTTCCAACAGTGATTCCGACGCGGAGGAATTTCAGCGGCAGGCACCGATTTACCAGCTGCGTCGCAATTTCGGAACCGAAAATGAGGGCCTATTCAAAAAACGCTTCTGTCTAAAGCCAACACAAGTGAACATTGAACGCCATTTTGCAACACTGTTCTGCGATTTTTTTTATTTTTTAGCGATAATTTTTTGTTGGATACGTTATTTTTGAATGTCGTGCATTCAACATTGGTACCATGCCAGCGAACAGGGGTATCGATACCACTTTCACATTTTTATTAATTTTTTTGATTTTACCACCATTTTCCACTTGTCTCTCAACTCTCAACTCTTAACTCAACTCTTAACTCAACTTTTAACCTTTAACTCAACTCTTAACATTTAACTCAACTTTTAACTCAACTCTTAAATTTTAACTTTTCTCTTAAACTTTAACTTTTCTCTTAAACTTTAACTTTACTCTTAACTCGCCATTTGTCATTTTACTCAACTCTTAACTTTTAACTCTTAACTTGTCCACTTGCGGAACCGGCACCTGGTATAGCACACAGTATACCTAATTTGGCAAACTTTCATCACTTTACTTTTTTCACTATCCCAATTGTTTCCCAATTCAAATATCTCAAACGACGACAAGTAAAATTTTTCAGCATTTAAAGTAATCCGAATTTTCTATTTTTCGTGTTCTGAATACCTAATCGCGTCGTTACGGTAGATTTTGTACAGTTGGATTTAATTCGGCAATAGCTTATTACAAAGGTTTTGAACATAGTTGGATACTTTAAAAATCTCGGTCAGTAAAAAGAACAATCAGTTGAAATTTTTGAATGCTAATTTGAAACAAATTCGAAAATACCGTATTACCTCGAAATACCCACCATGGGCGTTTATTATTTCCTCGACAAATTTTGACGGGGGGTTAATTCGGGGGGGGGGGGGGTATTATTTCGTCAGAAAATATGGCAAGGATCGTAGTAAATAGTAGGCATTTACGTACCTCAAACATGTAATAAATGCGTACAAACAAGACAAATTTGAACATAAAAAGATAAATACATAGCTACACAAACTAGTCTATGTGTAGCTGTGATGCAAATTAGCGGTAATAAATACATCATGTACATCGCATACATGATGTTCATCATTCCGGACGGGGTTATTTCGAGGGGGGGTTTATTATTTCCCCAGCCCATTTTGAGGGGGGGGGGGTTATTCGAGGGAATACGGTATCACCCTTAAATGATAGAATAGCAAATAATCCATCCTGTAAAAAATGAAATTATTTTGAAAAGATTTCACACTTTTGAAGCATGGTTGCAATTGAATTGACATTTTAAATACCAACACTTCATTTTGGGACAAACCCGTACAAATTTCTTGATTCTAGTTCCCGTGGCATCTTTCTCGTCGCAGGGTTAACTGTGCTCTTCAAATATTATCCGTAATTTACCGAATTTTTCTGTAGTTGGTGATTACAAAATTATTTTGCCGATGTGCATGTATTTGTGAATCTTCGTGACCTTCTCGCATGAACGTACTAATTTCCGTAAAATGGGTGGGTATGTATGTACTAATGATGTTACAATGCCCATTGTGATACGTCAATCTTGTCGTTGTCCGACTCGCCGCATCTAGCGCAGCCCCAATCCAGTGGCGAATGCATTTCAAATGATCCGCTAGTTTGTCGCTTCCCTTTCCTTCCCACGACGGTGCACATGATTGTACCTATTTTCATTACATTCAAACAGCCAATTTAGCATTCACGTTGAATTTTATTTACAGTAACGCGTGGAGATGCGATTGAAACCCTTTACCGACTCAATTCCTGTAGGTAATAATTAAAGAAAATAATAAAACTTGGGCACATGCAATAGGGTATAGGAAAATTTGATGCTGTCATAGAAACTGTAGCACAGTAGCATCTAAACAATTAGTAGACTTAGGTAATTAGTCAGTGAGTCAAGAACCATGACTGAGAACCAGCCACTGTATGGCTCTATACATGATCAGAAGATATCTGGCATGTCATTGAAAAATCGTGAATCTGTTTAAATTGTAAATAATGTGTAGCATGTGTGTATTCTTTCATCTCAGTGTAAATAGCTAATTGGCATGTGAAGTGATGCCTCACAGCATATAAAGTGAGCTATTCGCAGCATACGAAATGACTAGCATTTGAAGTGGTCTGGGCTCGCTTTTTCATATTCAGTTCGAGTGACAGATCCCGATAATTCGTTGCGTGGTGCGACCAAATAATGAATTTGGAGATTGGCGGTAGATGAAGTTTAGACGCCCTCTGAAGTGAAAAACACCAACATTATACGTTCATGCTTCTAAATGTCTTGTAATAGCTAAATTATAGTTTAAAGCCTCTCCATTTCAAATAATTTCATACAATTATTGTATTTAATTGTTCTCCACGTATTGTATCTTCATTTATTTAATATATCACAGATAAATAATTGCACAGTCAACACAGCGATGACATAAATAATGATATCTTAGAGTTATAACTCGTTCAAATTTTGGAGTAGGGGGTTATTTAAAAAAAGTGGGTTGGGAGAAGTCATCGATGTGCACAATTGTTAAAAAACCCATGATTAATATTCTGTACAAACAAAGCGATACTCGTAAATAAAAGTTGATCATTAAGTAAATAAATGGGTATAAAAAAGCAACATTGAGTAGTGATCGCAATTTCGAAACAACATAAATTAGGAACAAACATTGGCATACCTAAAGTGAGATTTGTTAATGTACCAAACGTTTTCCAATGTACACATAAACGTAAAGTGTTTATTTTTTACTCACCCCCTGACCACAGAAAGCGTCAAGTACATTTGTTTTACTTTTACTCAAGAGTAAATGCGAGTAAATGTACTTTTTCTCAGAAAATGTAAAAGTTATTGTATTTTGATAGATTTTGTCGCAATTTTCAAACAAATCACTAATTTTCATACCTGTTTGCAAATTTTCAATATCGGTGGTTGCAAGTTCACTCAGATTTCATCCCAAGCATCATGACAATTTTTTTGCGCAGTTCAGGGTAAAGCATCAGCATGAGGAAACTGCAAGTTATATTTATTATGAGTGTTGTTCTTCGGATGGAACGGGGAATGGCATTTATACGTTAAAAATACAATAAACATAAAAGTAATATACCTAGTACTGTCACAATTTCATATTAATATGAATTCTGGAAAGTTTTTAGGATTCTGAACGACTCAGATACTCGTAAGTGTTTTCAAAAACGAATGAATGTTACAGTAGATTTCAGTACAGTAGTCAGATAGTTACAGTACAGTAGGCAGTTACAGTCACGTGCCCATGAAATGTGAGGCCCACACTACAAGAAATCCAATGTGGAGTTGGGTAAGTTCAATTTTCTCAATCTTTAAAATTCTTTTGTTATGACAAACCCCACCCATGTTTGGCGATATTGTGATATGCTGTTTACCTAGGCCACAAACAATGATTTCATTACTTCTTGGCAGTGGGTCAATCTTTTCTTTTTTCAATATTTTGTCAAACACTGTTACTACTGTTGCGTGATTGGCTGACAGAAATACCTTTAGGGCAGTGTGGATGAATAAAATGAGAAAGTCTATCATGATACTTGCAACCACCTGACAAAATATTAAGGAAGTTGGCCCACTGCCAACAAATGACGAACCCATGATTTCCAGCCCTCAATTTATGTAAACTGCATCGTATAGGAAGATCAATGAAGTTCTGACAAAATTTTATGCATGTATTACACGAATGGCCTTACTTTACTGTCAGCGCATGTGTGTCAATCTGGCTAAATGATTAAGGTTTATCTGGCAGAGCACATGGCTTCACAAAACTGTTGGGAGAATTGAATCTGGCCCTGGGGTTCTTGACATTCACGGTGGTAAATACATAACAGAAAACACACAATATAAACACACCCATTGCTTCCATGTGCAATAATGAATGGTAGAGTAGCGCAACAGAAGTAGCCCAGTGGTGTGGGAAACATTAGGCTAATAATGTGAAATGACACGACCATGCTCTGTAAAATGAACTATATTGGATACATTCTGATAATTGCCCCCAACCAAATTGGGGGTGAGCGCAAAAGTAACCAAATTAACTGAAAGTGCTACCTGCAATGATGTCATTGGTGATGTCATTCATCAACCCCATTAAAACCCCTCAGGGATGCATTTTCAGGTAATATTTTTACAAAATTCTTAAGCATTTATCACCCTTTAGAGGACATCGTAAATCGACTTTAGAAATGTAGAACAAAAACTGACTTTGGTAGATAAATTTTGTGTGGTGCTCATCTATTGCGTGCTTTATTAGTTTTCTTAGTGCAGAATGAGGTTTTACTGCATGGTACTGTAATGTACCATAAAATTGGAAAATGCACTGAAAATACGGTTTATCACAAATTTGTATCCCCCATTGAGCTGTCAGTTTTCAGACCTGGCTGTACAACATATGTTCATAACCCCACCGGGTGTTGAACTGGTTTTGCACAGTGAATTTTCCAAAAAAGTTCATGTATTTATATGGCTCATGGTCAGGTGTGTCGTCGACCCCCCATTTTATTTGGAGGTATGTCGATTATAATACGCCGTGATATCGAGCTAACCCCCCCCCCCAGCATCCAGTATTTACAAATTCAGAAAGCAGGTGCCGAACCTGTCTTGGACGGTGTTTACAACAGAGAACGTACCTCAGCAATGGTGGCATTGAGCGCGGCTTGAATGAACAGCCTCACCTCAGCCTTGCGCTTCCAGCTCATGCCCACGGTCGCTCTTCCTGGGGCTTCCGCTACGTGAAGCGACCGTGTCTTGTCGGGCATATTCGAGTTTTTCGCGGCCACGGACACGGTGGCGTGCTGCCGACGCATGGCGCGCAGCGTGGCCGTGTTGGCGCTCAGAAGCACCACGATGCTCACGGAGCAGGCTGCGTGTTGAGAGTGGTATGAGGATTCTGTTGCGCATGTTGAATATGAAGGGTGTGCTTCTAAATGTACCGATCTACAAAAAAATTGATTTTGAGATAATCGCAATTGAAAGTTTGGAGTATGCAATACCCATACATGGGTATTGGGTATGGGAATTTTGTGTATGGGTTTTTCAGCCATATAGTTGGGTATCCACATGCATGGGTATAATCATTGTTTATACACATAACACTAGCTATATAACAATTAGTGAATCGTATTTTTGTAGTACAGTACATTTTAAAGGAACAAATTGGTAATAGCCTGTAGATCGGTACCTTTTAAAGCACAAAATCAGATAGATGTAGATCGGTACTTTTACCGTAAAAGCACAAATTGAGTTTTTGCTGCTGATGATGCCGAGCTGACATCGGTACTTTTAGAAGCACAAAAAAAATGTGCAGATCGGTACATTTAGAAGTACAATTTTGAAAAATGTGTGTAGATCGGTATTTTTAAAAATTCAAAAGCTGAAAAAGCTTGTAGATTGGTACTTTTAAAATTTCAAAAACTGTATTTTGCGATTTTTTTGCTTTTTTCGACCCCACATATCTCAAAATTTTATTTCGCACCCCCCACATATTATATATATTTTTGAAGCACATTTTTATGGGGACCCCAAAAATGGTAACTCAAATTTGAAAAATTTGTAGATCAGTACTTTTAAAAGCACACCCTTCATATGGAAAGGCGCTGCGCGCACTAGTACACCAACAGAATTATGAAAACTCGTAAATCTGTTTTGAACATATTTGAGTTTACCACAACGAGAATTCTGTAAACTACTGTAGATGACAATCAAATATTACTCACTCTGGTGAACTCAAAAGTATTCAGAACAAATTTATGAGTTTCATAAATTTTGATGGCGTACTAGTGTGCGTGGCCGCAAAGCAAGCATAACGAACATGCGACGCAGTGCCAGTTGAGCGCCCAGCCGCAGGTGGTGTCCTTGTACGCCCAGCCCAACATGACCGGCGAGGGCAACAAGTCGCACCACTCGGCCGGGTACAAGTAGCCCTGCGGCGCGACCACAGTTCACTGCATCGATGAATTGAATAAACAAACAACAAATCAACAAACGTACTATTGTGTTGACTACGGCGAACACCCAGCACACGACCAGCATTATGACGCAATTGCGCTGGCTGAATACGCTCTTGTACTGCGAGCGTGGAATAGTTACGGTTTTGATTTGTGGGTGTGCTTTATATACCTACTTATTCCCTCGAAATATCCCAGGTCTGAGCGAGCTTGTGGAAACATAAACCCTCTAGCAATTCGCCCTCCTTCACTTAACCACCCCCCCTCAAAATTTGCACTCTGCAAAAAAACCTCCTGGAGGTATTTCGAGGAAATTCAGTATCTTTAATCAAACAAAATTCACAGTCATGGGCCTTGCGATGGCGATGTAGCGGTTGATGGCAATGATTATCATGTTGTAGATTATGGCCGACCATCCCGTGATCACCGTCTGGCCCAATTTGCGACTGAGGAACGTTTCGCCCAACTTTTCCGCGTTGCTTGAGATGGAAGGGACATTTTTAAGCGAACTAGGATTTTCATAGGTGTACTGTATTTCCTCGAAATAACCCCAGGGGGTTTATTTTTTCATAGTGAGAACTTTGAAGGGGGGTTAAACGAGGGAAGGGGTATTTCGAGGGGGTTATTGTTTCGCCAGAATTTTTCCGTACTCCCAGTACTAATTTGTTGTTTGTAACATACGCAGACGTAGAAAAATGCAGCGATAAGCACCATGTATAAGGGTCTATGACTTGTATAAGTATGTAATTGGTATAAACCAAGTTCTAACGTAACAAAGTCATTGTTTTTAACGTGTATTCTGCATCGCCCAGATCACAAACTGTAGCTTTTGTCATTTACGTCCCCTTTACTTAATTTGGGGGTGTGGTATTTCGAGTGGGGTTTATAAATTCATAGTGTCCATTTTGAGGGGGGTATTTCGAGGATATACGGTGACCATAAATGATTATTCATCACGTTATCTTTCTCATCAATTTTTTGAATTTTTGGCACATTTCCAGTGAAATTTACTGCATAATATTACATTGTATGTGATGTCCTATGTATTTAAATATGAACACAATTTTTTGTAAATAAGGTTTATTCGAGTTTGAATGTACTTTCTGTTAGATAGATGCTCTTCTGATAGAAAAGATATGGAATCTGTACTACTGTTTACAGGGAATGTGATTTATCGGCAGTGCGATAAAAACTCACAAGAAAATAATGGGCGCCAACCAGAAGGTGCAAATGGCCAAGTCCATGCACTCTGCGAGCACCATGTTCAAGTAGAGCATGGCGAACTGGGGGTTGGTGAAGAGTCGCGTGCGCAGCATGATCACCGCCACGCACCCGTCCACGAGCAGGCACACCAGGCCGATGCAGAAGGCCGCCGCGCCCGCCCACATCTGCATCGACCGACTGCGCCAGGGGCGTGTCGTTGGCAGTCTGCTTGTACTCGGCGGACATCACACTTAGTATGGAAACCTACCATAACCCATCTGAATAATGAACCAAAAATTATACAGTTTTTATCATAATATTTCGTTTTTCTATGGAATCATTAATACGAAATTTATCACAAGATTAGATACATTAAATTATGGTAATACAAAGTATGCGCTCCACTCGGTATATGTATTTATGTTCTTTGCGTGCATCCAGGCTGCAGAGTTGCGAAGGCGTATTTATGCTTACCCGAAATACCCGGGTGATGAGTATTTATACTTACGCTTACGCTTTCATAAAATACCTGTACGCTTTATAACGCTTTCCCAGCCGAAATGCCCGGGTACTAAAAGCGTAAAAAGCTTTTCACATGGTCCGGTTTTACACTTTTGGAAAAGTGTAAAACCACGAAAAAAGAAAGTGAACAAAACTGTGTACCAAAATAAAATGACTGTGTGTGTACACTGTGCAGTAATGCACTGGAAATAGCCACACATGTACAAATTGTGTCGCAATATGAATGTCATGTTAAGGCGCCGTTTACACAGTTATTTTGTGACGACAAAAATTTTGATTTTCTCAACCTTATTTTGGGATGAAAATCAATTTGTAGATAGATGGGACACCTCAATTGATCATGATTTGATCAACCTCACTGCATGGAACAATAATTAACTTTTCTACATTACGTAATCACGCACACCAGATAACGTATTTTTCTTGTTGTTGGAGGTTATCGGAGGGTTTGTTCTGTGCCGAGGCCGCGTAGAACAAATCCTCCGACAACCACCGACAACATGAAAAAAGTGCGATTTCGTGTGTGTGATTACAGAATCTTTGGGATCTGATGTTTGCCTCAGGCAGTGAAGCTGGCACAACCATGATCGATCGAGGTATTGCACATGTAAAATATTTCACACCCATTCCACAAAAACGATTGAAAAATCACATTTTTTGTCATCACAGAAAAACCGTGTAAAGCCGAAATTACAGCTCAGCGGCGTTTGACGTGAAATGATGACGTCATAAATTGATTACATCAAAATAGACATATGTACAGCGTTGAAATTTCAGAATTAGATAGTTCAAGTAATTGTGTGTAATGTCCCAAAAAAAATTAAGAAAATAATTATTATTTAATAAGTTATTTATTTTACGTCAAAATTTACACATTCTACATCAACATTTCACGTCAGACATTTTACGTCACCAAAAAATTTTGATGTTAAATTAATAACTACTTAAATAATGATTATTTGATAAAAAATTTTTTGGGACATTACACACAATTACTTGAACTATCTAATTCTGAAATTTCAATGCTGTACCTTTGTCGATTTTGATGTAATCAATTTTACGACATTGTCATTTCACGTCAAACGCCGCTGAGCTGTAATTCCGGCTTAAACGCGGCCTAACACTGTGTAGTGCGTGGCTTTAGATTAGAAATTTTGGGGTCAAAAATGTATTCCGATGACGATGTTGTTGCTGTCAACAGCATGAGTTAGAAAATGAATATGACTAAAGTTTTTTACGCTTACGCTTTTTTATGCTTCCCTAGGTATTTAAAAAATACCTTACGCTTTCTGTATCCATACTCAAAATTTGGAAAGTGTATTTACGCTTACGCTTTCCAAAAATACCGGTATTTTAACAACTCTGCCAGGCTGATAAAGTTGAGATTAACATGATCCGATACGCGTGCAAACTGTGCGAAAACAGTTCCCTTGTCCACGGACAAGCGTTGTCCCACCTAGTGATGTAAAGGCACCGGGGCACCGGTGCCCCGGTGCTGGGCACCGAAGGGCACCAGCACCGGTGCTGGTGCGGTGCCATTGCAATTTTCAGGGGTGCCCTGCTGGTGCCGGTGCCATTTTTTTCAGAATAGCACCGGTGCTGGTGCGGTGCGGTGCCATTTTTTTGCCGGTGCCAAAGGTGCTAGCACCAGGCCAAAGTAAAAGGCACCGGGGAAAGGCACCGGCCAAGGCGTCATGTGCTGTGCAAATTTGTCCGTAGTATGTGCTTATTCATATTTCAAAAAAACAGCAATATATTTACCCAACCGTTTTTGCCTATTTTGTAAACCTCCCGTCAAATAAATATACCTACTGTGAAATCCATTATACCCGATACGTGATCTGATGAGCGAATCTAAAAATTTTTCAATTGAATTTTCAATCATTTTTATATTTTATATTTATCTTACTTTTTTGTTCAAAATTTGTTAGTTCCATTCTCTGTACAACAACGACTCCGATCAGTAGACAATAGTGGCTCTGGACATTGTAGTGAAAAAAATATTTTATCTTTCATTTGTAATCATTGTAATTGCTTCATAAAAGTGATTGCCACATCATTCTGATCATTTTAAGTGGTCAACCATCAAAATCGGTTGAAAATTCATGGAAATATGCACTTCCAAATGTGAGACCACTGAGAAACTGCCCGATATTTACTTCAGAAATTCCAGTCCGGTGCGGTGCCTTTCGGTGCTAGCACCGGCAACCCGCCGGTGCCCTTCGGTGCCGGTGCCATTTTTTCCAAAAGGCACCGGTGCCGGTGCGGTGCGGTGCCATTTTCTGGCCGGTGCCCCAGGGTGCCAGGTGCCCTTTTCATGCGTTGGCAAAGGTGCCGGTGCGGTGCGGTGCCATTTTTCCCGGTGCCTTTAACATCACTAGTCCCACCTGGGATCCTCAAAGGGTGTGTGCAGCATGGCTGACTGAACAAATCCGACTTCTTGGGTTTCGGAGTGCATTTTCTGTTTGTCGTTTCAGCTGCTTTTAGCCCATAAGAAATAAAGCTGGTAAATAATCAATAAATAAAAAATATAAAAAGTGGAAATATATCTATATAGGGTAACAAACGGTAACGCTTTAGGATAAATGTTACGGTACGGTACATCTAACAAGTGTCGCACGCGTGATGCTATGGTAATTTCTGATTGTAAATAGAAATGCATAAATACGGGATTACGTATTGCTCTGTCGGGAAAGTTTTTGCCGCTTCTGCATCGTATCCGTTTGGATCATCCTGTACGGTCCTAGTGAGATACCGTATCTGCTTGAATAATCCCCCTGGGGAATAATTATTTCGCCAGACTTTTTTGAGGGGGAACTATTCGAGGGGGGAATTATTCTTTCGTCAAAATGTTCGAGCATCTTTCTATCAAGTCATTTTACGAAATGTGCATTTTTAACACAAAAACGGGCCATTTTTGTTAAAATTTGGCACAACTAATTGACGAAATATCTTAAAGGGGGGATTATTCAAGGGGAGGGATAATTATTTCCTCACTCGTCTTACATTGGGGGATTATTCAAGCAAATACGGTATGTACCAATTTCTTTAAATAGAATGGGATACCTCCAATAGACGGACAGGTTTTGGCACGTTTTTGTTCTCAAAAAACGATAAAACGGCCGACTCTAATTTAACGGTACCCTCCAATTGAACGGCAGTCCCCAATAGAACGATAGGCAGAAATTACATGCTTGGAAGGGTGCCAAAGCACAAAAATATAACCAATGAATACGTCATGCTCTGATATTAAATTATTGCTCAATTTTCATTGAAAATGAAGCTAATAAATAATACCATATTTGCTCGAATAATCCCCCTGGGGCGATTATTATTTCGTCAGATATTTTTGAGGGAGGAACTAATCAAAGGGGGAATTATTCAATGGAGAATTATTAATGGAGGGATTATTCAATTCGGAATTATTCATATGGGAATTTTTATTTCGTCAAAGTTTCCAATTATGTTTCTGTCAACTGTATTCACGAAATATGCTCTATTAAAAAAAATAATAGGTCTTTTTTCTTCAAATTGGACAGAACAAATTGATCATGTCCCTAAAGGGGAATTATTTTATCCTCACCCATTGAACAGTGGGAATTATTCAAGGGGGGAATTATTCAATCAAAGACCGTATGTTCAAATGAATAATGTGTGAAAACATGGTGAAATAAATAAAATGGCAGCCTCCAATAGCACTGAACCTCGATTAGAATGGAGGAATAAATATTTAGAACGGTGCTTTTCAATGCTGGAAAGCTGGAATTACAGCTCTATGTGAAATTCAAGCATAAAATTTTGCCGCAACATTGATTTCATAGAAGTGGATGATGGTCTCTCAACTCACGTTTCCAACTGATTAACATGATTTTACAAATGAAATTTCGTTGAAA
This sequence comes from Sphaerolaimus hirsutus, assembly GCA_964036195.1. Lineage (NCBI taxonomy): Eukaryota > Metazoa > Nematoda > Chromadorea > Monhysterida > Sphaerolaimidae > Sphaerolaimus > Sphaerolaimus hirsutus. The sequence goes on along the minus strand of OZ038454.1, from coordinate 12,776,850 downwards.
AATCGATATCTCCAGAAATGCTGAGTTTTGGACATTTGGAGATGAGATCACAGGGATGTGCATATCATTGTAAAAACATGTTTTTTCAATTGCCTTTGTAGTGTAGTAGGATAGGAGCAGGGTTGGCAAAATCTCAGAAATAAATAAATATAAAATAAAAATAAAATGGAAAATTTGAGAATAAAATAAAATAAAATAAAATGGAAAATTTCAAAATAAAAATAAAAATTGTATAAAAATTCATAATTTTTGTAAAATTTTTCTTTTCTTGGTTTAATGGTTCAACATGTTTATCCATGGAGCTGGATCAGTCCCAAGCCCTGTAAAGTGTCAAATGTCATATGAAATGTCATGCAAAGCATCAATTGTCATCACAAATGTTAAGTAAAGTGTCAATTGTCATGACAAATAACAAGTAAAGTGGCAACTGTCAAGCAAATTGTATTCAAATCTTGTTTTCTATCCAAATCTTGGTGTTGGTTTTGTATGCAAATCTTATATCAACATTTGGATACAAAAAATAAGATATGGATACAAAAACATAAGATTTAGATATAAAAACACAAGATTCGGATACATAATTGACACTGCATGACATTTATCATGACAATTGACACTTTGTTTGACATTTGAGATGTCAATTGACTCTACTTTACATTCATCATGACAATTGACACTTTGCATGGCATTTTACAAATATCCCCGCGCACTCCAGTACTCTGTCTACTGAAAATGCAAACCATTATTATCAATAATTGTTACTTTACACTTGCTACCTATTGCATGCAACTACCTACTGCATGTAAGTTCTGCAAAGTAATGGAAAGATTTGTCACCAGTTTTTCATGTTTAGGTCTATTTATAAAGTTTTTCTGGCCTCGCATGCAAGATTCTGATTTTTTGTAAAATTTCTGTACATTTTTGTAAAATTTTTGTAAAATAATTCCATTTTATTATTTTATTATGATTTTGGAATAAAATAAAATAAAATAAAATGAAACAAGAATAAAATACAAATAAAATACATTTTTATACAATTTTTATACAATTTGTATACAAATGATTTTTATAAAACCAACCCTGGATAGGAGCATTTAATAGTTTTTTACGTTTACGTTTTATTTTATGTTTTCCCAGGTATTTTAAAAATACCTTACATTTTAGTATTTTTACTCCAAAATGTGAAAAAGTATTTACATTTATGTTTACGTTTTCCAAAAATACCAGTTTTTACAACACTGGAGTCCATTCAAACTTTCCCAAATAGACCAACACAATTTTTACTTCATAAGTGGACATTAAATTCAATTATACATTTTCATAATGAACATACAATAAAATGGTGACATAAATTTGCATTACCCACAATGCTAAAATGTCGACATTTATGATTCAATCACTATACATACATACTATTTTTATCATGAGTTATAATGCAGAAATGGAAGAACTGCAAATCAGTGAAAACAATCTTGTGTATTTTGTGAAATTTGCATGCATTAAAATTGCAGCAAAAAACTAACGAAAAAGTATAATTATTAGTTAAAGTACAATTTTATTCTTCAATTTTCCATTTTATTTTTTTTCTGAGATTTTGACAACCCTGGTCAGGAATAACAACACTTTTTGTATCCAACTCATTCATATTCAATCATGTTTGGGCATCCAACTCTTAATAAACTGAATTACCGTATTTGCTTGAATAGTACCCCCCCTTGAATAATTCCCCCCCTCGAATAATCCCCCCTGTAAGACGAGTGAGGAAATAATAATTCCCCCCCTCGAATAATCTCCCCCTTAAAGACTTTGCTCAATTTATTGTGCCCAATTTAAACAAAAATGGCACGTTTTTGTGTGAATAAAGCAGATTTCATCAAATGAGTTGATAGAAACATGGTTGAAAATGTTGACGAAATAATAATCCCCCCCCCTCGAATAATTCCCCCCTCGATTAGTTCCCCCCTCAAAATAGTCTGACAAAATAATAATCCCCCAGGGGGATTATTCAAGCAAATACGGTAGTCATGTCTAGCAGGGTTCAAACGGGATTGACTTTTCGGGATCGGGATCGGGATTCACTTTTTGAGATTTCGGGATCGGGATTGGGGTTTCAGGATCGGGATCGGGATTGGTATTTTGAGATTTCGGGATCGGGATCGGGATTGGCCGGGATTCGGGTCACGGGATTCGGATCGGGATTGGCATTTTTTCGGGATCGGGATTGGGGTCTAGGGATAGAGATTTTCGTCACTGTTCTGGCATTCACAGTTGTTCATAAAGGTCTCAAAACACTGTTGAATGCCAGAAAAGTGACGTAAAATGGACGCTGGGGGTTTGCGTTCACATTTTTGCACGCAAAAATGTCATTTTTTTACTTTTTATAATTTTCACTATTTTTTCCGGGATCGGGATCCCGGACTTGGGAGATTCTCGGGATCGGGATCGGGATTTGAAAGTTCTCGGGATCGGGATCGGGATTGGTATTTTTGGATTTCGGGATCGGGATTGGGGTTTCGGGATCGGGATCGTGATTGGGAATGCTAAATCCCGGAATTTCACGGGATCCGGGATCGGGATCTCGTTTGAACCCTAACACAGCATTCTGGTAAACTTAAGTGCGTTCAAAACCGATTGATGAGTTTACCGAAATCAGAGTTTACTGGCAGTAAACTAGTGTGCGCAGCGCCGCCCGGTGTAAACGTCTACAAGGAAGTTTGATGACATGTTCCAAATCGGGTCCTACAGCTGAACGTAAATGAAGTAAAACAACTGGTTGAGCGATGTGAATAAATAGGTAAATATGTAGGTACATTTCACATCATTTATAGGTATGCTCAATAGAATTTTAAGTAGGGCGTATTTTGAGGCGGGTACATTTCTCCGGCACACTCGTACAGATGGGTGGGTATCTATTTGGTTGGGTGTTAATTCCAGAGTTGTTAAAACGTACGTACGTTTACTCGAAAAATACGCGTATGCGAGTACGCGGTAAATACATTTACATATACTTTTCAAAAAAATACCATACGCACTTGTACGCGTACACTTTCAAAGCGTACGCGTACCGAAAATGTATTTATGAAAATTCAATGTGGGACATATTTATAAAGTAACTACACTGCTATGTATTTACAGGAGTGGTTCCATTGAGTATTTTAGATATGCGGGGGTCGTGCCTTTAAAAATTTCAAATTTCGCAACCAAATCGAAATGGTTGTGGAGACAATGGATGTGGTAAACGTCGGGAGAACAGTGATTTCTATCTCCTAGAAAAAAAGACCTTGAAAACTATATAGGTAATCTGTCATTTGCTTACAGAAAAACATACGTTGTGCTGTACACGTATGAAAAAGTGCTCACTTTTACACATTCTATGAAGAAAAGTAGTCGTTTCAACACTCACAAAAAGTACCCACATTTACGCGTACGTACGAGTAAAAAAAAAGTATTTTACGTTTTCTATACTTTGTGGTGAGTAAAAAAGAAATACTTTACGTTTACATATACTTTTTAAAAAGTTCAGTAATTCTAACAACTCTGGTTAATTCAATTGATGTTCTCGAATTCATGGCGGCAATGGCGCCATGGCGCGACACCCTTTAGCGTACTCAAATGGCGCCAGTACCATGACGCCATTACTCATCAGTTTCGGATATTTTGACCTCACCTTTGATACTTTTCTAACATTGTCCAGTTTATAAATATTATAAATTCTTTACTAGGTACTTTAGTAGAGTCTAGAGTGTCTCATGAAATAGTCCCTCTTGAAAAACTCAAAACTTCAGTGATGGAGACTGATTAAAATAACATTCACCGGTGCTTATATCCAGTGATTAAAAATAAAACAGTCAATCCGAACAGCGTAATATCGACCTGCGTCACCATGTCAAAAAACGAAAACACACTAATACCGTATTACCTCGAAATACCCCCAGGGGGTTTATTATTTCGCCAGCAAAATTTGAGGGGGGGGATATTTCGAGGGGGGGTTTATTCGAGGGGGGGTCTATTATTTCGCCAGAAATTTTCGGAAATTCCCCATACGCAGACGTAGAAAAATCGAACAATCACATAGATTTATATGTGTTTATAGGCATATATTACTGTATATACACAAAAAACCCTTCCCTAACGTCACTTAGGTAATCATCAGTGTTAACGTGTGTTCTGCATAGTACAGATCACAAACTGCGGTATTTGTCATGTACGTTCACGTTACACTCAATTTTAGGGGGGGGGGTATTTCGAGGGGGGGGGGGGTTATTATTTCCTCAGCCGAAATTTAGGGGGGTATTTCTAGGGGGGGGATAATTCGAGGTAATACGGTATTTACCGATTTTAAAATTCACCATGCCTGGCCTTATAAAAACATTGATGTGCTTCCCTTGGTGTATAATTCCCCCCAGAGTTCTCATCTATAACAAACAATTTGACTTTCTATATCGAATATTTCTATTTCTATATTGAAACGATTTCTATAACAAACAATTGTGATAATTAATTTTAATTAAAACATCGACATTTAAATTCAACCATGATAAAAAAGTGAAGTACAGTCAAACGAGGGTGCATTAATACGCACATCTGCCCGTTACGCACATTTGCCTGTTTTTTTCACTTGAAACTTTTCAAGTGATTTTCAGATATGAGTGAAGTGAAAAAAAGTTGCGCAATGACATAAGTGAACTTTTTCACTTCACTCATATTTGAACATCACTTGAAAAAGTGTCAAGTGAAAAAACGGGCTATTGTGCGTAACGGGCAGATGTGCGTATTAGGCATGCCCCCAGTCAAACGTCACATCTAGAGTCATGACGCCACAGCAAAGTGGCACTGGCAGAAGCACTAAAGGTTGGCGATACAGCTCAAGGTGCTTTTCGTAAAATTATGACGTGACATGTTTGGGTAAAATATAAATACTTACATGGTTCCAGCATTTACATGGTCGGGCTGAAAAGTCCCCGGGCAGTGCTCGCCATTCGCGCTAGGGGTAAGCTACGGTTATAAAATTTTAACACGTTAATATATCAGGTGTTTTGAGTTTTCACCCAAAATTTCACCCCTCTAGCTCCACCCACTGCGGAACTGTGGGGATTACAATTTCGGTCATTTTGTACTGATGTACAAATGGTGCTCTAGCTCAACGCTGCTTTAAGTTGTGATCATGAAACTTTGGCTAGAGTAAGCCACCAGTGTTAGCAATGTGCCAGCACTAACCAACATTAGCTATGATATCATAAGCCTAGTCCATATTGCCATTACTGTCACTACTCTCACTACCAAATTCATCATTCTGCCTCTACGGTTGGTCAATACAGGTTAATACAGGAGGCGTTTTTCATGCACACTGCTGTTGAACACAGGTAATGTGTCCACTACAGATTAGTAATGAAACACAAATGAAATTTAATTGACATAATAATTTACTGCACATTTCAAAACAACATTAAAATCACTGCAATACAACATGATCTCAGATGATCACCAAAACATCCATCACAGTTCCCACATTTCTTGCACATCACCCTGATCTGCATATTAATTTTACCTTACTAGCAATGATGTTGATGAAAGTGTTGAATACTATCAGCACATTGCCAACACTGGTGGCTTACACTAGCCAAAGTTTCATGATCACAACTTAAAGCAGCGTTGAGCTAGAGCACCATTTGTACATCAGTACAAAATGACCGAAATTGTAACCCCCACAGTTCCGCAGTGGGTGGAGCTAGAGGGGTGAAATTTTGGGTGAAAACTCAAAACACCTCATATATTAACGTGTTAAAATTTTATAACCGTAGCTTACCCCTAGCGTGAATGGCGAGCACTGCCCGGGGACTTTTCAGCCCGACCATGTACATCACAACTCATATGTAGAGGTACTTGTGAAAACGGCTACAAGAAAGTTTTAAAACGATATCTCATGTGAATTATCTAGATAAAGTTCAAGCATGAGACGACAATCACAAATGCCTTTTAGGTGGATAGTCTGAAATATCGTCAAAAAATTCAATGTCACCCTGATCACGTACGAACCCCTGTTTATTGGGGTATACATGGGATAAATTCTTGTACCGTATTTCCTCGAAATACCCCCGGGGGGTTATTGTTTCAGAGTGAGAATTTTGAGGGGGGGGGGGGGTATTTCAAGGAGGGCTTATTATTTCGCCAGAATGTTTTCGGAATTCCAGTACTCAATTGTCATCTGTAACGTACGCAGACGTAGAAAAATGCTCCAATAACCGCTATATAAATATAAGAGTCTATTGACTTAAATAATTATGTAACACTGTTCTAACGTAACAATTCATTGTTTTAACGTGTGTTTTGCATTGCCCGAATAACAAACCGCAGTTTTGTCATGTACGTTCTCTTTACACTCAATTTGGGGGGGGGGGGTATTTCGAGGGGGGCTAATAAATTCATAGTGGCCATTTTGAGGGGGGGGGGGTATTTCGAGACGGGGTATATTTCGAGGGATGGGGGGTATTTCGAGGAAATGCGGTAGATTAAGTTGCCTTTGTGCCGCAAGTTGATTTTTAGATTTCTGTGTGCATTTTACTGCTTGTTGGCGGTTATCCAAAGACAAATTTGCCATGGAAAAGTTTATGATTTTTGCAACAGTGTGCAAAAACATGTTAAAGCAATGAATAACAGATGAAATCCACCTAGGTATTTACTTAAATATTACTTCTACACAAATTTGAATTCAAAATGGTAGGCAAATTTAGTAGTGTTTGAGTGTCCACCCACTTAAAACGAATGCCACTGCGCATCATGTTTATTACTGTCTGCCCTGCCGTCGGTTTGCAAACAAATATCGAGCGGGCACGGTGCACATTTCTGAATTATAGAATGATACGAACTGTTGGCACCACGCCAGCTCATGGCCATGCAGATTTTGCGAAATGTAAATAGAAAACAGAAGAAACAATTCGCGGAAGGTGCTGCATTCTCGGTAAGCGAAAGATAGACTATATATGCAAGGGGGGTTCGATCGACTATTTCGACACTATATTGAACACTTCTACTGCTGGGGTTCGACAACATGACCACCCCCATGTTATGAGTTCCACCTCCAAGCAAACCACATTTAATGATTGCTTCACCATGTGTTTTTGAACCACAAAAATCAAAAACACAAAGACTTTATTCCTGGAGTGTACACTGTACATAGATAGATAGCTGAACGGGCTCTGTAATAGAGAGCTGGACTGTTCAGGATGTGACGGGAAAAAGTAACCCCCTTTGAATAAGTGCAAAGTCTGACATGAATACGGCATGCACAGCATCACAAAGTCATGTAAACTCAATAGAAGTAGTACGAAACAAAAATGAAGTTATTGAATTGTTAGTTCGTCTTGTCAATTCGCGTAAAATCACTTATTGAAGCCCTACGCAATGTCCACTCCACTGGCCTGTTGTTATTTATGAGAATTTTCATGTATTTATTTAGTTGTATCCAAATCTGCTTTCAGTACATGGTTCTTTCGTGCATTATTTTGTAAAACATAAGTGTTTTAGTGTTAATTGCTGCGCCGAGCCCCGGTCGTCGAAAATTTCTATTAATTGCAGCAGATTTTCGACAGTTCATTCAAATTAAATATAGGAACGGAATTGAATTCAGTAGCCCCGAGAGCTTGGCGTCTGTTGGGGACCGTTCGGTTACAGCGTGCTTTGATGAATATTTTGTAGATATGACGTCATCTACACATGAAATCTACACCCTTGGATTCTAGTGCTGATTACACCGTATACTGATTACGATATGAAGATGTGCAATTTCGGAGTATATGCTTCGACTAAACCTATCCCGAAGCCTGATTTCTGCAGTCCGTATACGCTTGGAGCCATCAGTCGTACTTATTACACACTTTACTGAAGAAATAAGGAAATAAAAATAGAAAAGTAAAGCTCTCGCCTTCGGGAAGTCGCTGGCGAAAATGGTTTTAACCGACAATTTTAACTTTACAAATCACTAATGATGTCTGCTTTCTAACAAACCATCTTCACTAAAGCTATATTTGATTTTTATATAAAAATGTTGGGCTACGACAGCGAACCGTACCGCTATGGAAGTTTTGCGTCCAGTTACGGTCATGCTTCGGACCGCTATGGCGGCGATCGGTACAGCATGCGGTCGGTTTTCACAAATTGAGGGACTGTTTCATTTCGTTGTTTTTTTCAACAGTTTAAAAAACAGCATCGAAATTCTAGTTGTTTACCTTAAAAAGTAACCGTCCATATTATTCTGATGTTCACGCGCTGGGCAGTGCTGCCAGTTTCCGAGCCAGTTTCATTTTCAGCACAACTTCATCCACATCGCAATTTTATCCGGCCGGCGGGTTGTCCTACTCTCGTTCCCCTTCGCTGGACTTGGGCGGGCGCTCTTACGGTACTTATGGCAGGAGTGCCGCTGTGGCTTACGGCGCCTCGACTAGGTCGAGGCAACTTCAGGTCTGTGCGCTCGGGCTGAACGAGTTTCGTTGTGCGCCGATTGCGTTGATAAAAAATACAATTTGATAAATATGGGGAACCACATTGGCTATTATCTACTATAGTATATTATTTATTACGGTGACATGACGGCTTATTATTACATGGTAACGTGCAGAGATGGAAGCTTTGACACTTTTAAAGCCATAATACCAATGAAAACAACTACCAATTGTGTCTCTGAAATTGAGAGTTCGCACACAAGATGGCAGAATATCAAGTGGATGAGTTCTAATTTTTTTGGCTATCGTCTTTAAGAATGGTTCAAAGAGACAGCCATCCCTAGCGGTTCCATTTCAAAATGGCGCTGCTGACGGGCCGAAATCCCGCTGTCGTAAAGTTCATGACTTCTGAATCACCATCTACACCAACAACCACCGCGACACCGATCTCATCACAGACCGGCGGGGGCTACACGAGCGACTTCGCTTTGCGCCGCGCCTTTGAGCGGCCCTCCTACGACACGCCCGGCGAGCAGCGCCGCCAGCTGCCCGCCACGCCCAACGTGCAGCCGTACAGGCCGCTTGCCAGCAGGAACAGAACCGCGTATGATAGCTCGCAGGGCTATGGTGGGTGGTTGGGCTGTGGGTTTAGGGAAATTGCATTTTGAAAGGTTTTTGATTGCGCATTAAAAATGATTTTTTTTGTAAAAGGGGAAATCGATAAGAATTGAAGCTAGTCCCTTTACCGCTAGGATTTTTTGTCGATCTTCTATCGATTGTCCACTTTCTGATATAAAAATTCTGAATGCGCAATATTCCCAGATCTGATGGCAGTTCCGCAAATTGATAAGTGATAAGAAAATTGGCAAATGCGATGTGAATTGTGATGAAAATTGGCAAAAGCGAAGTGAAATGGCAAGTAAACTGCCATAAGCGAAGTCAAAAAATAAAGCTTTACAAATAAATAAAAATTTCGCTTTTGTCAATTCACTTCTCATTTCACTTCGCATTTGCCATTTTATTTATCACTCCTCAATTTACGAAACTGGCCCCAGTTCTACATTGATCAATAAATTGCTTGTAGCTACTGTGTTCGTAAAGCATCGTTTACTGTGCTTCAACGACATGTAAAATTCTACGCGCAGATTACGGGAACCGATCGATGTTACAATCGCACACAATCAGTGGTTCCAACTCCGGCTCCTGGCACCATGCCAGATCCCTTTCGGTCGATCGGTTTGGCTCCACCAGCGAACAACAAACAAAGAGAAGGCAACTGAAGACTCTGGATTCCATCAATGGCTATGAATCTGACCAAGCGAGCCACGATGAAGATTTGAGCGATCGGGGCAGTTCCAACTACAGGGTGAGTCGATGCACGATTTAATTTAAGATTTGGCAGCACAATTAAATATTCGATAACTGATATTTTTGTACCATATTGTTTTTTTTAATTGATGGTTCCGAACTGCAGAACATTCTTGCTGAATATTCAGTGAACACTTTGCTAGCGTGGAACGGGAAGAGGCATGCCGTGTTCACTTTTTGCCTTCAATGTTTATCGAAATTTCGGATATCCTTTTTGACCTTTCAACCCCCACCACTTTCAACCCCCTATCACGATGTATCGTCTTATTTATATATTTTGATATATTAGCACACGAACACACTGATATACCGCTGACTCAACTCTAATTGTGTCACTATCTACAATCGAATCCACCCCAACACAATGCACAAATCCCAGTCGTCGACGCGCACCAGCCTCGGCAAGGACGGCAGCTCGCTGTGCGTCACCGGCCGGTCGCTGCACAGTCGCGAGGCGAGCGAGGACAGCGGCTACTACTCCAACGGCACGCTCAGGCGGCAGACGCACTACGCGCAGCACGCGTATTCGGTGAATAGGTTTGTTGTTGGGGTGTCGTTTTTAATCAGACTGGTTCTTTTTTTCTGAAACATTTTCCACTAGGGATGGAAAAAAAATTTCGTAAGCAACAAAAAAAAATTTTGGTTTACAAAATCAAATCATTTTTCAAAGTTTTCAATGTTTCAAATAGCTATACAATGCCTGTGGAGCCATATTTAGCATTAGATGTGTTAATTTCTGCCACACAAAAAAATCCATTTTTTATTTTTTAAATATGTTTAAAAAGCTCCTATATGTGATGATAAATATTTATACTTTGCAATAGCGCCTAGTGATGCATATTTGACGTAGCTGGGGGACATCTCGAAATGCTTCAGCTATCTTTCTATGTCAGACAGCTGCCAGTTTTAATTGACAATACTCTTACTTCTCCCAAAGATATGGCGTTTTAAATTTATCGTGCACCGAAATAACTTACGCGAATGATGTACATGCATATTTACCGTGCATATTTTGCATATTTCCGTGTCTCGTTTGATAATTTTAATCGATCAATTTCTTATCGCCGGTGAGAATAGGAATTGAGTGGAAAAATGGGGAGGTTGGAAAAAATATGTATCTTCCGTGAGGAAGCGAGCTATTTACCATTTACCAGAAAACCATAGAAAATAGGTTGAAATTGTTCCGAGTAGAGAACACTGCGCAAATACAGCCGCCGCATTGTTTGCGGAACATGCCAAATATTATTTATAAGTCATAATGCATGAGTCGAGTGTCGTTATCAATACGTTGCGCTGCGTGTAAATTACCCAGCGTAAATAGTATACTAGAATTTCCTTAGAAGTGTGCATCCAAGGTCGCGATAATATCTTTGTCGCAAAGTTGGAATTGAGACGTGTGCGCGCGCAATTCCTGTTATAGAGGAATTCTGCTACCAAGTACACTCGGCGGCCATCACACTTAGTATGGAAACCTACCATAAACCATCTGAATAATGAACCAAGAATTATTGAGTTTTTTCATCATAATATTTCGTTTTTACCATAGAATAATTAATTACGAAATTTATCACAAGATTATGGTAGGATTGTGCACAGACTTTGCGGTCCGCCGAGTATACTAAGAATAAGTCTGGTAAATGCAATTAGGTAAGTGCGGTAAGTTGAGGGACCGTTGTCAGTTTTAGGTAGACGTACCTATATATTTTTGCATCAGTAAATATTTATACTTCATACGTGGTAAATACATAAATTTTAATTGATTCCCATGCACATCGATGATCGATGTCAACAAAAGGATAGATTAGGGGCATTTGGGAAAATTGGCATTGTCAAGTCTTTGTAAAGAAATTTACCTTGTAGACTAGTGTGTGAGGGCACAATGGCGTACAGTTTATAAAAACTTTGACACTCTGGGGATGGGACTAAATCACTAGAGCGATAACGTATTATGGTATATTTTGTTATCGATATAGTTTCATTTACCATCGATATTGTTTTCCTTATCGGAATGTGGCCAATATCCTACATCCAATAATAATATAAACGATATTTCATAAACCCCTTAAATCCGACCAACCGGTGAATATACCAATGGAACTGAACGCCAAACGAAACATGCTACCGCATTCTGGTGAATAAACTCACTTGAAAATTGAATGCACCAAATTCATTCACAATGAAAGCGGTGAAACGTCACGTGTAACAAAAAGTGTAACAATTAACAAAAATAACAACCCCCCCTAACCCACAAACAACCCCCCCCAGATCCACCTACGAGACCTCTGGCGGCGTGTGGCGCGAGTCTCTCGACCCCGAGCAGCCGGCGAACACTGCAGCCCTGCTGGACAGCCCCAACGATGCGTACAGGCACTCGCTGGGCCTGCCCGCGCACCCCCTCGCGGGGGTTGGCCATTCGGGCAGGGTCGTGGGGGTTAGGAGGATTGCTAGGGGGGATAAGGAGACTGGAGCTAGGGAGGGACAGGGGGAGGAATCTGTGGGTGCTAAGGTGGGTTGTGATCCTTTTTCTGTTTTTGTGAGTTTCTGTCGTGTCGCGTGTACTCGTCAGATCTCAAAGTATGCGTCCAAAATCGATAACGCGCTAACACGATACTTATGTATACGCGCTTTCACAAAAAATATTCAACAGAGAAAAACGCGAAGTTAATTACAAACGACAAATGTTTTTTCTGAGATGTTTTTCTCGTGTTTTTTGGAACAATTGTGATTTCATCAATGATGACGTCATGATCGAGTGTTTCCTTCAGAAAATACATTGCATGCGGTCCGCGGAGTATATGTGAATCTGAAGCGTGTCATCAATACGCTAAATCCAGCCATTTTTCCAAGTCCATTAACCGTGCGATAACACAGAAGCCACCGCGGCCGCATTCTCCCACTGGCCGGACGGCGGCCACTGCCGCTTCGTCGGACTCGCCGAGCAGCTCGTCGATCTCGTCCGACATGAACAGCTCGGGCGTGGCGTCGGGCACGGGCACCCTATCGCGCAGGGTTCGCTTCCACGCGGAAGAAATGGGTTCTTCGGATGGACAGCCGAAACTGGCCCAGGGCAGGGCGAGGGTCTCTCACGCGCAGGTAGCCGTGAATGGGACTGATGCGGTCGCCGCCGCCGAGCATAAACCCACCAGGGGCATTTTGAGGTCCGTTCTGTTGTCTTGTATAGTGATGTAAAAAGCGCCAGGACATTGGCGCCAAGCGCCATGGCGCTTTTTCCATTGCCGCCAGCGCCATGGCGCTTTTACATCACTAGTCTTGTAAATTTAGACCGCTGCGGGTGTTTAGAGAGATAGTAAATATGGGCGTGGGTCGGTGCACAAGTAGAACCGGTGCACAAGTACGGCCGGTGCACAAGTTATAAGAGCGGTGCACAAGTACGCCCGGTGCCCAAGTACAGGCACTTTACTTGGGCACTGGGCGTACTTGTGCACCGCTCTTATAACTTGTGCACCGGCCGTACTTGTGCACCGGTCTGGCGCCGTAAATATATCGCTTTTCCAAAGTGATGGATAACTGAATATTTTGGGGGTGTGTGGGTCGCGAAGGTTTAACGTAGTTTTTTTCAAGGTAGAAAGCGGAAAATGGAGAGAATCTATCAATTTTTAGGAAATTAAAAAAAAGTATAAGCACATAGCTGAAAATAGGCAGTAAGGCAGATGAACTAGTGATTTTTAAAGTGAAAATTGGTGAATAATATTGATTTTGAGTGGAATCAAGGGCTAAATTTCTCCAAAAAAATAGATAGCTGTTCTAGCATTGCAGGGACGTATCCAGGATTTTTGAGCGGGGGGGGGGGCTGTTTGTTTACGGAGGCCGGCGAGCGGGGGGGGCTCAGCCCCCCCCCCTAAAATTTGACGTATACAGGGGCGGAATGGCGTCATGGCGCTGGCGCCATTAGTAGGCGCAACGCCATGGCGCCATTGGCGTTGGCGCCAGCGCCTTGGAACGCTGTATATGTATGTAAATATACATACAAATACAGCAAACAGCGCACAATTGAGCATGTTTGTAACGATTTCGGCCACAGGGAGCAAATCTGTAGATAATACATCACGTTTGGTGAAAAATGCGCGCTTGCGCGCAAAATTTTTTTTAGCTGACGTTGAAAAAGTGCCATTTTCCGGTCACTTTTTTGTCTCAGCCCGGGAGGGGGGGGGGGCTGCAGCCCCCCCCGCCCCCCCCCCCCTGGATACGGCCCTGTAGCATTGAGACTTTTTGTCTGCCGTGAACAAAATCATTTCCACTTCCAGATCGGGTAGCCCGATCGACCAGGCGCACATGAACGGCTCCACGGAGGGCGACAACTCGACCGAGAAGGAAACCAAACTGGATGCGGCGTACAGGCGCGCAGCGGCCACAGTCGGCATCACCAATGGGGCGGAAGCAATTTGCGAGCGGACTGGCAAACTGGCCATTGGTGATGCACGCGATGGGCCAGTTTTGGGGATAATTGGCCTGCGAAATATCGGCAATACGGTGGGAATGGCAACATTTGGTTTTTATTTGTCGTATTGTGCCTGCGCACACTAGTTTTCACATGAAAATTTGAAAACTCAGAAATCTGCTTAGAACGCATTTGATTTTTCTACAATGAGATTGCCGTCAACTACAGTCGACTGAGATTTAAAATGACTCATTGTGGAAAACTCAAAGACTCTCAAAGCTCAGTTATGAGTTTTCGTAATTTTGTGTGAAAACTAGTGCGCGCAGGGTCTTTACACCACCGTGATGCTAAAACGCCTTCCCTTTTTCAGTGTTACATGAACTCCATTATCCAGTGTCTTTCGCATACGAAACCGCTGCGGCCGTATTGCCTGAAGGAGAAATGCTTCTCTGATATAAATAACAACACTCCCCTTAAAGGCGCCCTGATGAAATGTTGGTGGTTTGTTGTCTTTGAAACAAACACTCGATGTTTTCAAACATTCAAAAATCTTGCAGCATTTTGTGAGATGATTGATAAGTTGTGGAGTTCTACGCCAGAAGGCAGCTTCACGCCGAGGGATTTCAAAGCTCAACTGGAGAAGTACGAGCCCCGTTTCAAGGGATACAGGTAGATTTTGTTGGCCTGTTGATTGTGTTTGTGCTAATCGGAACTGCCGCTTTATATGGTGACAATCATTCTAAATATTTCTTATTTATGCACTTTTCTACCTCTGCGCGGAAGCCGTATAGTCATCCAGTCCCCAAATTCGCAGCCAGCAAGATTGCCAAGAGTTTCTGCGCTTTTGTCTGCAAGGTTTGCACGAGGAAGTGAACAAGGCGCCCAAGCGGCCGCCCAACGCCAAGCCGCTGCCAGAAATCGATCACACATTGCCTGAAAAAGAGATTGCCAGGGAGGCGTGGCGCAGGTATTTGCTCACTGATGAAAGTAGGATTGTCGGTCAGTTTTGGTTTTGAGTTTTGTGTGGATGTACAATTTTATAGGAACCTGAGTTCTGACGCAAAAATAACTCGGCCAGGTGCTCTTTTATAGTACTTTTCTATCCGATACGTGACCAATCTCAATATATAATTTCCCATGAAAATTTTGCGAGTAATCAAAATATTTCCGTGTGCTATTCGAGAAGATTGTTCTGGTAATGATCTTTTAAAAACAACGTTCTTGACGAATGTTTTTGCCAAACTTTCCTAATGACAAACGGGAAATGCCTAATTACATTTTCCACACTTGACTTCACACAATGTTTTTGCCAACCACGCGGTGTAAGTGCAGTTTGGTGGCAGCCCTGAGCCCTGTAAAGTGTAAAGTAAAGTGTCAAACGTAAAGTCATGCAAATTCAAATGTCAAATGTAAAGTAAAGTGTCGATTGTCATGTTGAGTGTCAAATGTAAAGTCAAATGCAAAGTCGTGTGAATTGTCATGCAAAGTATCAAATGTAAAGTCAAGTATCAATTGTGTATCCAAACCTTGTAATCCGTATCCAAATCTTATGTTTTTGTATCCCGATCTATGTGAAAGATAAGATTTGGATACACAATTGACATTTTACTTTACATTTGAGACTTTGCATGACGATTGACACTTGACTTTGCATTTGACTTTACATTTGACACTTTACTTTAACTTTACTTTACATTTGATACTTTGCATGACAATTGACATTTGACTCTGCATTTGACTTTACATTTGGCACTTTACCTTACACTTTACAGGGCTTGGGACTGCCCCCTAGTGTCACATATTTTTTCAAGTAAATGTTTTGCTATAGGATACATCTTTGAACCTTCCCCAATGTTTTTCCACCTGTGTCCGTGTTTTCAGATATTTTCGTGGGCCAGCTAAAATCGCAGCTGCAGTGCGCAGTGTGCGGGCACAAGTCTGTCACATTTGACCCATTTTGGGATCTGTCCCTCCCTATACCACGCGGCGCCGCGCAAGGAGTGTCCTTGACCAAGTGTTTGAACGCATTTTTTGAAGAGGAAACTTTGGATGGAGATGAGGTGCCGGTGAGTGTAGTTTTTGCCACTTTTTGGGCAGTTTTGAGATCATCCTGCAACATGAACTAAGCTTTGTAATTTTCGTTTAATTAATTCAGATGTGTGAAAAGTGCAAGTGCCGGCGGAAAAGCACTCGCACCCTGTATATTCACAAGCTGCCGAAGATTCTGGTCCTTCGTGAGTTTAAAGGGCGAAATACCGTGTGATTTTCAGAACACAAAGGAGGATTATATCTATGTGCATTCAAAAAAAACTTATTTGCGTGAACTTTTGCTCTGTTCTCAGCCCTCGCAGAAATGTTAAATTTGCATTAAAGCTATTCTGACATCACGCGGTATTTACCTTTTTTGCGCAAAACATCCCATTCATATTGTTTTCTTTTGCAGATTTAAAGCGGTTTAGCGGTGAACGCTACAAATCGAGGTTGTCCACGAAAGTGGAATTTCCATTGAAACGTTTGGATGTGTCCAACTTCTCCGATCCAAATTGTGGTTAGGGCACCTTCTTTATCACTTTTTATCGCTAATTTTGGCCACGCGATTCATATAACATTCAGATCATGTCGGCCGCACGACATTTGACCTGTATGGAGTTAGCAATCACATGGGAACAGCCCTTATGGGCCACTACACTGCGTTTGTGAAACACGCTATTTCCGCTGAGTGGTACTCCTTCGATGATGAGAGGTGGGGGGGGGGGGGTACTTTGAATTTTTTGAGTGCCCTGTGCCTGCAGACATGTAAACTCGCTGCGCCATGTAGGTATAATATAGCTAAAAATAGGTATATAACCATGTGTATATACCAAAATAGGGTTTTTAAGGTGAGAATTGACAATTGGGAAAAATCTCTGAAAATTTTGCTCTACGTAAATAGACACATAAATAAACAGATATCTAGCTAAAAAATTTCGGGGGGGGGGGGTTCAGGGGAAAGTAGCCCCAAAAAATTGCTTTGGGTAGATAGATAGCTGATTGGGGGGGGCAGCCCCCCCCCCATTGGAGACTCCCGCAACGGGTTACGTGCCGACTTGGTTTACATGCCTAGAGAGCCTACGTCCTTTTTGATTGGGTCAAACCTGTGATGACATCGCAGAGTGCGACTTGTCGCCGGCGATTTGAACAGGAATATCGTCACATCAGATGCCTACGTGCTTTTCTTTGAAGCCGTGTGAATCAAATATTGATAAAGCTGTGTTGTTGTACCAAGAATTTTTATGCAATTCGAAATGCTCACTCATACTTTCATACTCATACTTTTAATTTCTAACCGCTGTCTTTTGTGTCTTCCGTGCATAGGGTTCAAACGGGATTGACTTTTCTGGAATGTTTTGTATCTTCAATTTTCAGAGTCCCATTTGAACCCTATCCGGGCGTAGAGATTTCACGCCTGTGTGTGTGGTAAGTGACAGGAATAACAACTGTGGTTGAACGGGATGCGGTGTGTGCCATTTGCGATTGAATTTTTAAGCCCAGTGTATTTGAGATTTGCATGTAGCAAATATTAGGTGGCCTAAATTACTTTTATTGTAAATATGATAAAAATTAGTCTTGGTCGTTTCTACTCGTGTAGCATTTTGGCCAGTGTTTGTATGTTTTTGTTTTTCTGCAAATATGTATCTGGGTTGGTAGTTACTTTTTTCTGTGTGTTCATCTGGCAGCTTCCAAATTTAACTATACCTTCAGTGGCATTTCTGTCTGCTTTGCTGTGCTGCCTTTGCATTTGCACTTTTTGTTGCTGCTTTTTTACCTTTACTGGTTTAGTCGGATTCAAACGAAACCGCGGTCTCGGTCTCGGTCCCGGTAAACGATCGGGACTCACAAGTCTGAGACCAGCTTTCAGTACTGGGAAATAAAAACGGCAGATTCGGTTTCGGTCCCGAAAAGCCAGTCTCGTTTTAACCGTAATTACACATTATATTTATGTAAATTTGATCACTTTTTAACTTTTCACTGTGTAAGGAAAAATTTTCCGATATATGCTTCATTTTCCATGTACTCAACCGTTGAGGGCTTTTTGTTTTATTATGATTTAGAATGACTATTCTATTTATATTGATTTCTACTAGGTGCCTCATAAAAAGAATTATATTTAGATTTCTAGTACTATAACTATTCTAGTTAGGGAATGCTCATCACTCATCACCATCACATGTTATTTTTTATTCATTTTTAGGTATCCATAGTTGTATTTATTTTCGTGCCATAATTTCTGCTACCATAGTCCCCGTTTTTAAAGGAATGTTTTGTCCATATATCTTATTAATGTTACTTTTACCGTAGAGAATTCTTCACACATTTACATTAAGAATTTATTTACACAATACTTCTAAGGCACGAGACAACCCTAACCAAATTTTATGTTCGCATGTTCCCCAAAGATTGTCCCATTATTTTGTTTGATGACAGTACAGAACACTGATAATTATTCTGTATATTTAAGATGTTTTTATACATGTATAAGTTTATTGGTAATTTAGTTAAATTTTGTCTGTCAATAATTTGTAAGAGTGCGTTGTCTTTCACGAGCTGTTTAGTGCAGAGTTTATCCATCGAACAATACCTTTACCGAAATGTAATGAAGCCAGATGCCAAATTCAATTCGTGGAACGTAGCTAACTGTGGCGTGTGTAAGTAAAAATCTAACACAAAATATGAAACTTGTAATTCCGAGAGTACTCTGACAACAATATCACTTTTTGATGTCGATTTATGAAAGTAGGTATGGATCGGTTTAGGGTATCGATCACTTGAGCGATATTTACACTTTTCTTTATTTATCATCTTTTCCCAATCCTCGGTAAACAGATAAAAAAAGCGATTGCCAGGGTGGCTTTCAACGAATGCAATAACCGTTTATTTTTTTAGTGTGGAAATTTTGAAGGGAGTTATTTCAAAGGAAGGGGGGTTATTATTTCATCAGAAATTATAGTAAGCAATACGTGCCCAAAATTGGTAATAAATGTGACAGAATAGGATATATTTGGGCATATTTACGTATTTTACATTGCTACCGTATTACCTCTAATATAACGTATACCTTATATTATATTCGTCAGTTTTTTTCGGCGTTTTGGTATACCTTATATTAGAGGGTACCTTATATTAGAGGGTTCCTTATATTAGAGGTTTACTTAATACTATTTTCGTCAGATTTTTCAAACATAAACACCTTCCCGGACAAGTTCACCACCCATTTTTTAATTTCACTTCTAACGCAATATCTCCGTCCATGGGGGTGTTATAAGGCTGAAACTTTGTATATATAAAGTTGTAAGACCCCCTTACTCCCCAACAATGAAGGGAGGTGCGGCGACCCACCCTGTAGTGAGTCGCCGCACCTCCCCCATTGTTGGGGAGTAGAGGGGTCTTACAACTTTATATATACAAAGTTTCGGCTTTATAACACCCCCATGGACGGATATATTGCATTTGAAGTGAAATAAAAAATGGGTGGTGAACTTGTCCGGGAAGGTGTTTATTACCAAAAGTGAACAACAACGCAATTCATTTTATCACACTGGAATGTAACGGAATCGTGAACCAGGCCTAATACAAGTTGCACAGAGTTGTCTGAGTGCCCTTCGGCACCATTTTCGCCGTTGTCCGCCATGTATGGCAGCGGCTTTTACGGTCTTACGCGTTTTGGCTCTCAGCCAGCTGTGCCTTATATTAGAGGTATACCTTATATTAGAGAGATGCCTTATATTTATTTCATCATGTTCAAATAGGCCAAAAGGTATACCTTATATTAGAGGGTACCTTATATTATAGGTATACCTTATATTGGAGGTAATACGGTACTTACACTAGGTATATTTGTATGTGTAGCTGCGGTGTAATGTTGAACGAAGCCGCCTTTCACAAGCGGAGTCATTCACACTGTTCCCAGCCAAACACTTCACTTCACGTTTTGAATATAAAAAAGTTAAGCTCAGCTCCAAGCACCACCCTGCGTTTGCCCGGCAGGAATGTACACGGGCTGGCCGGGCGAGACCACGTTGGCGTAGGGGGTGCCCTTCGATTGCGACACGGTCGCCAGCGGCACGTCGCCGCCCCCAGCGGCGCTGTTGTCGTGCGATGGGTCGGTTTGAGGTCGCCACGCTGCCGTGGGCGTTATCAGGGTGGACAACTGTGTGGGGGGGCTAGGCCGTCGCACGATCGCACGTTTGGATAGCTTTTTGTCTTCATGTGTTTCAGCAAAAGCCGTTGTGGTGCTAAAGTGAGAACTTGTCGCAGAGCTGAATTTCGTTAGTGACCATACATCTCGTTACTCATCATTGAGGAAAATGCTCTAGAGGTTTTTCAAATTGTGCTCGTTTTTCCACAAGTTTTTTAATTTTTACACCCCTTTGAAAATGCCTTTTTGGTGTTTCTGAAGGACTCTCGGCTGTTGCTGTGGACACATTTAGATATACCACCAAGGTTTCCTGTCACTAGTATGTCAATCATGACACGGCATCCACTCACGGCACTTTTCACGTCGTTGCCCGTCTGTTTCGCCTTGAAATACTTCACGCAGGTGATCGCCAGCGCCCAAATGAATACGGGCGAAATGACCAGCGCAAAAATGGCCCAGCCCACGCCCTCCGCCCATATCGGGTAAATGTAACTGCCGCGTTCGAACCGCTTGTAGGTGACGAAACCGAAAATGAACACTGCCTGTGAGTGCGAAGGAGCTTGTCTATGAATTCGACATTTAGAATCGTTTTTGGCGTTGTTAATGGGGATATTAAGACTCGCTTCGCCTAAGGACCAAACCTCCCTTGTTACAAAAAAAATTTTTGCGTTTTTTTCCATGGATTTGGAATCTCCATAACCAGAAACTTAAAATTTCCTTCCATGCATATATCCGGAAATGTCATCTTCCTACTGAAAAAATTGATCAAAGTCAAAAGTCACCATTTTTCAGGCTGTTTTTTGGAAATTCATAACTTTTGTTTGACTTTATCTATCAATATAATATTTTGTATTTTTATTAAGAAAGTTGTGGAGATTAATTGGCCCATACAAACTAGTTTCATCAAATGTTTTTTTCTCAATGAAAATGATGGCTGAAATTTTGAAAATGGCATCAAATTTTCAGTTTGCAATTGAGAGCTTAGCTTTTTTTTGCAAAAACTGTGCCCAATTGCATAGTTTATTTTACAAAAATAAAATAGAAAAAGTAGGTCTGTCAATTTTTGCCACAACAGTTTGAAACAGCCGGACACCCGTCTCACCACCACAGACAATCCCACTCTGAAGACTCAGATGAAGTTGTATGAAAAAAGTTTCCATCATAAACTGAGGTTATTTTTCCATGTTCTTTCATTTGTATATCTCCATTTTTTTTAAACATACTTTGGATAGGTGCTGTCATACAAAAATGCACTTTTCACATAAAAAATTGTGACCCCCATTTTTATGGTGGATTTGGAATCTTCATACATAGAAACTAAAAATTCCCTTCCATACATATATCTGGAAATGCCATCTTCCACTAAAAAATTGATAAAAGTCAAAAATCATACTTTTTTCTGGATGTTTCTTAGGAAATTCAAAACTTTTGCTTGACATCATCTATCAATGTGATATTTTGGATTTTTACCAAGATAGTTTTGGAGATTAATTGGCCCATACAAACAAACTTCATCAGACTTTGTTTTCTCACTGAAAATCGTGGCTGAAAATTTGAAAATGGCGCCAAATTTTTTGTTCTGAATTGAGAGCTTAGCTTTTTTCACAAAAACTGTGCTCAATTGCACAGTTTATGATAAAAAAATAAAATCCAAAAACTAGGTCTGCACTTTTTATCCACAGCAGTTTGAAATGATCAACAACGCAGATGTCATGATCACAGACAATCCCACTCTGAAGACTCAGATGAAGTTTTATAAAAAAAGTTTCCATTATATTCTTAGGTTATTTTATCATGCTCTTTCATTTGTATGTCTCCATTTTTTATTAAACACACTTTGAAAGGGTGCTGTCATACAAAAGTGTACTTTTTTAGCAAATATCACAAGTGTGATCATGTAAAATCCAAAAATAATTCATTTTTACCATTAGCTAACTGTTCTGACAGTAGTTTTTAGCTGGCCATTTGGTTATTTTATGTTTCTGTTTGCAATCTAACTGCTATGAACTAATGTTGGGACATGATATTCACATGTGATCATGCTTGTGATATTTATTTTTTTATGCAAGTGCAATTTAGCAGAAACATAAAATAACCAAATGGCCAGCTGAAAGCTACTGTCAGAACAGTTAGCTACTAGTACAAATGAATAATTTTTGGATTTAACATGACCACACTTGTGATATGTGCTAAAAAGTACACTTTTGTATGACAGCACCCTTTCAAAGTGTGTTTAATAAAAAATGGAGACATACAAATGAAAGAGTATGATAAAATAACCTAAGAATATAATGGAAACTTTTTTCATAAAACTTCATCTAAGTCTTCAGAGTGGGATTGCCTGTGATCGTGACATCTGCGTTGTTGATCATTTCAAACTGCTGTGGTAAAAACCTACCTGCTGCAGACCTACTTTTTAGATTTTATTTTTTTATCATAAACTATGCAATTGAGCACAGTTTTTGTGAAAAAAGCTAAGCTCTCAATTCAGAACAAAAAACTTGGAGCCATTTTCAAAATTTCAGCCACAATTTTCAGTGAGAAAAAAAAATCTGATGAAGTTTGATTGTATGGGCCAATTAATCTCCAAAACTATATTTATAAAAATCCAAAATATCAAATTGATAGATGATGTCAAGCAAAAGTTTTGAATTTCCAAAGAAACGTCTGGAAAAAAGATGATTTTTGACTTCAATCAATTTTTTTTGTAGGAAGATGGCATTTCCAGATATATGTATGGAAAGAAATTCTTAGTTTCTATGTACGAAGATTCCAAATGCACCATAAAAATGGGGCTCAGAATTTTTTATGTGAAAAGTGAATTTTTGTATGGAAGCACCCTTCCAAATTATGTTTAATAAAAAATGGAGATATACAAATGAAAGAACATGTAAAAATAACCTCAGTTTATGATGAAAACTTTTATCATACAACTTCATCTGAGTCTTCAGAGTGGGATTGTCTGTGGTGGTGAGACGGGTGTCCGGCTGTTTCAAACTGTTGTGGCAAAAATTGGCAGACCTACTTTTTCTATTTTATTTTTGTAAAATAAACTATGCAATTGGGCACAGTTTTTGCAAAAAAAGCTAAGCTCTCAATTACAAACTGAAAATTTGATGCCATTTTCAAAATTTTAGCCATCATTTTCGTTGAGAAAAAAACATTTGATGAAACTAGTTTGTATGGGCCAATTAATCTCCACAACTTTCTTAATAAAAATACAAAATATTATATTGATAGATAAAGTCAAACAAAAGTTATGAATTTCCAAAAAACAGCCTGAAAAATGGTGACTTTTGACTTTGATCAATTTTTTCAGTAGGAAGATGACATTTCCGGATATATGCATGGAAGGAAATTTTAAGTTTCTAGTTATGAAGATTCCAAATCCATGAAAAAAAACGCAAAAATTTTTTTTGTAACAGGAACAAAATAGGCATGTTTGGTTCTTAGGCGAAGCGAGTCTTAAGCTGACATTTATTGTGAAATGGAATGGTGCTAAAGGGTCAGTCAGTAGTCTTCTCACAGTCAGTATTTTTTCCATTTTTACTCTGGTTTACACCAAAGATGTGTTTTCCAGGGACGTATCCAGGATTTTTGAGCGGGGGGGGGCTGCTTGTTTACGGGGGCCGGCGAACGGGGGGGGGCTCAGCCCCCCCCCCTAAATTTTTTCCCTATATAGGGACGAAAAGGCGTTTTGGTGCTAGCGCCATACAAAGGCGTCACGCCATGGCGCTATTGGCGTTGGCGCCGGCGCCGGGAACCGCTTTATATGTATGTAATTATGCATACATATACAGCGAAAAGTCGCAAAAATGCGTTCATTTCCAAGGATATTGGTTTATTGGGACCGATCCGTTGAAAATACAATGCATGGGGAAGAAATTGCGCGCTTGCGCGCAAAATTTTTAAGATACATCAAAAATTATATAGGAAAAGTCGCATTTTCCGGGACTTTTTAGGTCTATCCCCGGGAAGGGGGGGGGGGCTGCAGCCCCCCCCCCGCCCACCCCCTGGATACGTCCTTGGTGTTTTCTCTTCTGATAAATATTTATTAGGAAAATGTCTTATGTTTGCCACTTTCTGTTTGGCAAAATGACATTTTCTGTCCCCTAAAAACATGTTTTCTTTACTCGCGTACTTTCAAAACGTACGGGAGTAAGTGAGTACTGGTATTTTTGTGAACAGTACACGAGTATACGTTTCACTTATACTTCACAGGGAAATTATACGTTTTAATTTTCAGTTTCCGCAGCCGCTAGTTCAACACATAACCGCTTCAGATGTGAACTTGTGAGAGCATGGATCCAATACATTTCCATCCCTTGCTTAATTTCCAGACACCCCGATTTGTCGCTCACCGTCAACAACAGCGGCGTGATCGCCGTCCAGCACGCGATCCAGTAGAAATTCACTGGATACCCAATAATTTTGGTGAAAAAATTTCTCGGCACTCCGAGCATGAGTCGTATATCGCCTACAAAACGTCGCCAGCCGTAAATGTGCGACACGACCAACGCTTCGATAATTCCCGCGCACACCATGGGCAGGCCGCCGCCGAACTTGTCTAGAAGATCCAGGAGGTAGGGACCTGTGTGGGGTGGTGCGCATTTGAAACTGCAATCAAATAGGCGGTGAGTGGGCACTACACTGAGAAAGAACCATATTGCCGTATTTCTTCCAATAGAAGGGCGTGTCTCCGGTGGAAGTGCGGGTAAAACAGTTCACGAAAAAATAGAAGGACCCCTTCTAATAGAAGAAATACATACACATGTGTATTTTTTATTGATTCAATGGGTTTGTATGTTCATCCGATTTATTCACATATAATTTTCTTGAATACCATATATCCTCAAATAAGTCCCCGGGAGTTGTTTTCTGTCAGAAGTTTTTGAGGGTATTTGTTCGAGAAGGGGGAGTAATTTTTTATCAGAATCTGCAGTAAGATGTATGATTAATTTACTGCACAAATTGGGTAAATTTGTTAACATAAATCTCATCAGTAGGATTTACAAAGTTCACAATTCAAGTAGTGAAATCAATGTTAGTGAACTCTGGCTGCAAGATAATATGTACGTATATTTACATATTAAATAGGTACATTGAACGTTTTTTGTAAATGTGACATGTTGTGAAATGTTTTCTACCCATCAAAATGAGGGGGAGTTATTTGTAACGATGGCAAACCCTCCAAAAAAAAGTATTTAAATTTTAAAGTGTTTTTTCTGAAATGAATTTTCGAATTTTTCCTGAAATGAATTTTTGAATTTCGAATTTAATTTTTGAATTTTTGAATCTTTTTTGGCAATTTTCGAATTTTTTTGGCTATTTTTCGAATTTTTCAGATAATTTTTGAATTTTTGTTGTAAAAATATTGAATCTGAAGTTTTAAATGAAGAATTTGGACTGTTTTGGAAGTGGCTATACTCAGCAGATGTGATACTCTACAAATATGTAGATAGGATTTATGTCTTTGGCTGGCAGACAGCCAACCTAAAACTTGTGAACCGACTCCCCACTCCACTCCACTCATCCCAACTCTGAACCGGTTCAGTGAGCCGTAAGTTCACTGCCAACTGCGGTTATGACGTCATGATGGAGTATTACCTCCAGAAAAATGTACAGTGTAATGTCTCCCGAGTATAGCGCACTGAGCGTACTCAGTGCATGCAGTGCTAACTTCACAAGATACAGGTAAATACTTCTCAAACCACTCTTCTTTGATAATATCTTTGATCACATCTCTTTTACTTATAAATATGTGCAGTTCCTATGGGCCGTCCCAGACACCTGTAAAATGCTCTGTGAAATGTCAAATGTTATGCAAAATGTCTAAAGTCATGGAAATGCTGTGGAAAATTGCAAATATGTTAACCATTTTCATAACTTTTGACACTTGCATGACATTCCACATTTTACATTTCAACGTTTTTGGATGTTTTTTGTTTTGTTTCGCTTTTTCATACGCACCGCGTACCAATTGTCAATTGATTGAGCGCGTTGAACTTACGAGTACGTTTTGTTGCCTTGAATTCCCTGAAAAATTCGAAAAGTATTTTCGAATTTTTGAATTTTCGAATTTTTTGAAAAATAAATCGATTTTTAAGTGTTTTTTCTAGGGGTGAAATAAAAATTCGAAAATTATGAAAAAATTCGAAAATTCGAAAATGTTTTCGAATTTTCGAATTTTTTTTTGCCATCGTTAGTTATTTGAGGGGGGGTTATGTTTTCCTCAGGCTCACAAGAGGGGGGCTTATTTGATTATATACGGTATACCTAAATGAAAATTTTACCTGCTGGACAACATAGAGCTATGCCTGGTAAGAAGAGAAGCAGGCAAGTGACCGCCACGACCAACATCTTCACTTTGCCCTTCCTCAGCGACGGATACTCGTCCAATATGGCCGTTATTGGCGTCTCCACAAACACTAACTGCGATGTTCACAATTGTAATAACCAATTATCGATTTCTGTATAAGTACATGCATTTGCTGTGCAAAAAAAGTGAGCCTTACCTGCGAGTCGATTCCTAGCAAAATGAGCATGAAGAAAAACAGCAAAGCCCACAGCGGCGCCACGGGCATCCTGGATATTGCTTCCGGGTACACAATGTATGCTAGAGTGGAGCCGCTTTTTGCCAAGTCTTCCACTGGGTAAATTTCAATTTCCATATGAGTATTTGTATAGTCTATAGTTTGTATTTACAAAACAACAAAAAACGTACTGCTCTGTCCTGTCAGCTCGGAGACGTAACCCAAAATCGAGAAAATCACAAATCCAGCAAAAAATGAGGTTAAGCAGTTGCCAAGCACCACGATCAATGTGTCCCTGTGGTGTCAAGTGAATTTTAATCTTGTAATTTTTAAATTTAGGTATGCTGTGGCTTCCGTTTCAACTCGTAAGTGTCGTTTAGCGAAAAAGCTTCAATTCACAATGGAATTTTTGTTCAAGCACATCAATGTACATATTTATCTGTAAGGTGATCTGAAATTTATCATGAAGCAAGTGTAACCATTACCTAGGTACATCTAAAATCAGCCCGAATCGCCCTTGCTTTATTGAGTTTTAGAAAATTTTGCACTATAATTCACAACATATTTAGAATAGATTGAAATCACCGAAAAATTGGTATCTCCACAAAACGCGAACAATTCATGCTGATTTTTCGACACGATGAAGGTAATGGATAACAGATGCTTTATGACAAATTTCAAAGTCATACCTAGTGATGTAAAAGCGCCATGGCGCTTTTGCCGCGGCGCCATGCCCATGTCATGCGCTTTTGGCGCTATTTTTTCGTGGCGTCAGGAACAAAATGCCCGGCGCTTGGCGCCATTTCGCTCTGACGCCGTTTGCGCTTGGCGCCAAAGTTTTAGCGCTTTTTACATCACTAGTCATACCTTCACTCGTTTCAGTGCTTTTTTCGCTATGCTGCAAGTTCCGCTGAAACAAGCCACTCACTCATACAACAACTGAATAAATATAAATGTAAATATTATAACCTGAAAATGTTATTGTTGAATTTATTGTAGCTGGACAGTGTTATCAATCCGCCATTTGCCACACTTAAAGAAAAGAATATCTGATTAGCCGCATCGCTCCATACATCCGATTCTAGAAGCTTTTCCCATTTTGGCACCAGATAAAATGTCAACCCTTTGCTAGCACCTTGCAGTGTGATGCCGCGGAAGAACAGAATCACGAGCAGGACATATGGAAATGTGGCTGTGAAGTATACGACCTGGGTGGTAGGATAAAGAAAATTATTTTGTGCATTAATTAGCTTGAACACAACTGTCTGGCAATTGAATTTTATGGTACTAATTACGCTTGTGTATCGAATTGATTTTGGCATTTTACATTGACATTTGAGTGCATCAAGAAGTCGGGTACCTAAATATACCGTATTACCTCTAATATAAGGTATACCTTATTGTTTTCGTCAGATTTTTCGAGCCAAAAGTTATGCCTTATATTAGAGGGTACCTTATACTAGAGGGTACCTTATACTAGAGGGTACCTTATATAAGAGGGTACCTTCAATTATTTTCACCAGATTTTAAAGAAATTTTACCAACAGTGAACAACGGTACAATTCATTTTTTTCAAATTGGAATGAGGGAAGTGAAAAAAGTTCACAAATGTCATTGCGCAGCGTTTTTCACTTGACTCATATCTGAAAATCACTTGGAAAAGTGTCAAGTGAAAAAAACAGTCAAATGTGCGTAGCGGGCAGATGTGCGTATCAGTGCACCCCCGTACGAAATAGGTGGTACAGTATCACTACAAAATGGCAGAAGTCGTCGAAGAGTTATCACAGTGCCTTTCGGCACCATTTTCATCATTTTCTGCCATGTTTGGCGACAGTTTTTATGATTTTGCGCGTTTTGGCACGCAGCCAGCTGTGCCTTATATTAGACGTATGCCTTATATTAGAGGGTACCTTTTATTTATTTTTGTCGCATTCAAAATAGCCAAAAGTTATACTTTATATTAGAGGGATGCTTTATATTGGAGGTAATACGGTATTCCCGGTCCCGGCCCCAGAAAAGAGTATTACATGTTTACAATTACAATATACCGTATTTCCTAGAAATACCTCGCCCCCCTTGAAATACCCCCCTTCAAAATGGACACTATGAGTTTATAAACCCCCCCCCTCGAAATACCCCCCAAATTCAGTTTATATAGAACGTAGATGACAAAACGTCCGGGAAACGCAAAGCACATGTGAAAAACAATGACTGTGTTATGTTAGAACAGGGTTTATACCGTCTACGTACTTATAAAAGTCTATAGAGTCATATAAATGGCGGTTTTTCTTCCATTTTTCGACGTCTGTGTACGTTACAAACAACGATTTAGTACTGGGATTTCAAAAAATTTCCAGCAAAATAATAACCGCCCCCCCTTGAAATACCCCCCTCGTTTAGCCCCCTCAAAATTTCCAATCTGAAAAAATAAACCCGCCGTGGAGGTTATTCGAGGAAATACGGTATGCAAAAAATTGAGCAACAACGAAACAAACCTTCCCAGCAGTTTTCACACCTTTACTCAGCGCAGCCCAGACGAGAACCCATGCTATGAACAACGAAAGGAGAATGTCCCATTTTGGATATCCAAAATCATGCAATCCATCAGACAACCCCAGCAGATAGGTGCTGAAATAGTTTTATTATGCATGCCCCATGCACATGAAATGAAGAACTTATGCAGTAACTGATTGGCCCTGCGCACATGGTTTTCACACGAAATTTTTAAGCTCATAAATGAGCTTTGAACGTGTTTGAGTTTCTCACAATGAATCATTTTCCGTCGACTGTAGTTGACGGCCACCACATTGTCTCAAATGCGTTCTAAGCTGATTTGTGAGATTTCGAAATTTCATGTGAAAACTAGTGGGCACATGCACAGGCACACTACTTTTCTGCTCGATAAAAACCTAAACCATTTTTCCATACTCACTTATATTCAGCTCCAGGTGACGATCTGTTACCAGAATAGGACAAATAGTCTTCCAACTGCTGCTTGTTCCAATTCTCAGTCAGACCTCGTACATCAACAGGAGCTACAAAATCTACCTCATCCTGGTGGCATTCCCCCTTGAAATAGATCATGGATTTATTTGCGCAGTCAGCCACAACTCTATCATCGTAACACGCTGTCAAGTTGAATGTTAGGTATTTTAGAATATTTACACAGGTACTTAATTCTACCGTATTCTCTCGAAATGCCCCCGAGGGTTTATTATTTCGCCAGCAATTTTTGAGGGGGGTTAATTCGATGAGGTCGATTTCGAGAATTTTAATCTAGGTAATCCCAGCGCACCATGCGTATTCCAATCTCTGTTGCAGTCCGACCACGGCAGATCCGTCGTCAGCGAGGCTACAAAGTAGCGCATTGCCCAAGCAATGTACATGTTGTAGTAGATCGATGATATCACGCAGATGAACACCATCGTGTAGCCCAGACCTGAAATTGGTGTGCATGCAGTTTAAATGTGATGCAGACCGGAATGAAAGGTGGTTTTTGGCTATTGCACAGGTTATCACGGTGCAGTTTTATGTTGCCAACCCGGCACCAACGACATTGCAAGACAAGCCAAAAACCAATGTTTTCTATGTAAATTTTGAAGCATTTGGGAGACTTATAAATCAGTTTTAAAGCATTTGGTTTTATCAGAATGAGGTGTCTGACAATTTCTGTGATCAGATAAAAGTCTTTCCAATAAACTCAAATCTGTTCAGAGCTGTTTTGACTTTTTAAATTTTTTTTTAATAAATGAAATTTACATGGAAAACTAGCGCGTAGGCACACTGTGACTGGCTGCCAAAACCAGGACTTGATCACCATATTTATGCAAATACCATCACCAACAAAACCTCACCCGAAAACAGTGGCGCCATTCTCCTGTACACAGTAGTCGGATTATCACCTGTGTACTGCCCCAAACTCAGATCCATATAAAACAGCGGGAAGCCAGCAAATATCATCATAATCACGTATGGTATAAGAAAAGCGGCGCCGCCTGACCGTCCGCACAAATACGGGAACCTGACCACGTTGCCGGTGCCCACGGCGTAGCCCAGACAGGACAGGATGAATTCCATTTGGCTGCCCCACTGGTCGCGACCCGGCGCTTCTGCCCCGCCCATTTTTGAAGAGCGGGTATTTGTGATTGTCTCCGGTCTAGAAAAATATTCCTGAAGAGTAAATACCTATTTATGTATGTAAAAAAATGTAATGGAAAGTGGTATAATGGCCTCACACACACGCTAGTTGACATCGACACAAAATGTCAACTGGTTCCGATCCCAATTCAAAGCTCGCGTTTGAACGTCGTTCGTCGGCTCGTCGGCAAGCTTTGGATCGGGATCGGAACCAGTTGACATTTAGTGTCGATGTCAACTATGGGGCCAATGGCCTACACACTAGTTTTCTACCGAGATTTCGAAATATTTGGAAAACTCACGAATCAGTTTGAATGCGTTTGAGTTTAGTGGTACTCAGAGATTGTCCCGTTGAAAGAGATTGAAATGACTCAAAGTTTACAATGTAAAATTTGAGTAAACCCATTTATCAGCTATAAACGCAGTTAAGTTTACCACAATCAGTTAGGTATCTTTTATCTCTGTCAACGGTAGTTTATAAACACCTCAGATGAAACACTGTCTAGATAAATAAAATACTAATATTTTTTTAAATACAGGGGAATGTGCATGAAAATAGAAAAGGGTGTGAAGTATCAAAAATATGTCAACTCGTCGTTGTGACTCCTGAGGAATATTCAATGGAGAGGAACTAATCGAGGATCTACGGTAGATCTAGAGGATCGATGCAAACATTCTAAAATTATATTTTTCGAGATGGCGATTTTCCTACCGCAAAATTAGAAGTTTTTGTACTCGAGTAAAATTACACTGACGCAAATTAAATAAAACATGCGCGTATTTACGTTATATTTCGGTATACATTAACGCATCTATGGACGAAAATAATTTTTACATTGGCTCATTAATTCCGAGTAAAGGGTGCAGTTCACGTATAGATAAATACATCTCCAAATCACAATCGCAAGTTACAGGCGAACAGCTTAGGTACCTACCTGGTATTTCCTACATTTATATTTACATAAACAAATAAAATATTTTGTTTTTATATGCACCTGCCTAAATATGTATACTTTTAAAAGTAACAAATAAATATACGAGTGGAACACTTGAAAGAGTTCCATATTTATGTTAGAATCAGAGCGTTAACTTTTGGGGAAAACAAAACAAAACCGGAAAACAAAACAAAACCGGAAAACAAAACAAAACCGGAAAACAAAACAAAACCGGAAACCAAACAAAACCGGTAAACAAAACAAAACAAAACAATTTCCTTCATACTCATGCTCATGTGTCAAATGTCCTGTGCATTGTGCAAACGCCCTCTTGTATTTTGTCTGGCAAATATTTTGCGTGTCATGTCATAAAAACTTCCTGGGAAATATGTGTAGCTATTTTGGGTATTTTACCATGTCCCGCAAATTTGAATTTGTGCAACGTTTTATGGATACTGGGTGTAATACCTACACCGTTGAGCCGCTGCATTGACTACATATGTGACAAAACGCATCTCGAGCCTGACGGAGTACCGTATGTTCTTCTATGGTTCAACTTTAACGGTTTCCGAGCTCGTGTCCGCGTAAAATGATTCTGATGATATTATTCAAGGCTCATGTTTCAATATTTTATATACGCAAATTTATTGCGAAAATTGGGATTACGTTTCATTTAACTACTGAACCGGTCTTACGGACCCTGACGATGTCTTGGGCAGTGCCATTTGCATAAAGATGGCAAACGCTCTCGAAAAAAAGTATTTAAATTTAAGTATTTTTCTTCTGCTGCTACAAAAAGTGATGTGAATATGATATTTTGAGTTAAGTTTCTGCATTTTTTACTCATTTTCAACAAAAATCACCAAAAAAATTCTAAAATTCGAAAACGTTTTCGAATTTTCAAATCTTGAAAAAACACCGATTTTTATGTATTTTTTTCACTGCGTGATTAGAAATTCGAAAAGTCCTAAAAAATTTGAAAATGTTTTCGAATTTTCGAATTTTTTTTGCCATCGTTACATTTGCATTTATTCTTCATTTCACATCGATATAGACGAGGGAGTTTTTCAAGACGGTATAGAAGGAAGGGCGCATATTCAAGAAAATAGTGTAAATTTTTATGCAAAGCTACAGCGGTTGTCGTCTGAGTGTTGCGATGGTTATTAGATAACGCAAAGCTGTAATGTCAACAAAAACACGTTTATGCTCCTTCATCCGTTGCGACAAAAATCTCCATACCGACGTAAAAAAACTATGGGCTTTTAGTTTTGACAACACATGTATGAAAATTTTAGGTAAATACAACGCATTGAGGTACCTACTTAGTATGCGCCCAAAATTACGTAAATCTTAGTCGATAACTCTCGAGCAGAATGCTTATGTATGCACTTTCACAATAAAGAAAAATATTTCAAAAAGAAAAAGGCGGAGTCGTGCAGAACCAAGATACGTTTCACACCTGAAATCGTTTTTAAATAATAATGACGTCATGGTGTGTTTCAATCAGAAAAATGCACAGTGTGCGGTCCGCTGAGTATACAAGTGGTAGAAACTGATGTAAACCCGACAGATTGAGAAAATGGTACCACAGAAAGGACAGCAAGTAGCAACGGCGTCCCAGCATGCCCATTTTGGCACCTTCAAATGTTGCCATCAGTGGTGCGGCACGATTCCGAAAATTTACAATAAATAATGGCGAAAACTAAAACGGAAGAAATCGTTAAAAATTATGCCGTATGGTTGAGAAAGAAATTGCTGTACTTTAAATACTTCACTAGTGATCCACAAGGCTGAAATATAAATGCTCCATAGTTTGTGCCAATTTGTACAATAAAAATTTTACGCAAGGTGCCAAGGGCGCCACAAAAACGGCGGTTATGCTGCGATTACAGCTCGGGCGTAAAATTGACTGGGCGTAAAATTGATTACAGATGAATGGATAAAGATAGGACATTGTTATTTCAGTCAAAGAAAGCCTAAACTCAGACGTTTTTTGTGTCCAAAGCACATGAGTTTATTTACATCGTACTGGGAGTTATGAATTTTAGCACAATTTTGTCAATTATGCGCTGTAAGTTGCGTAAAATTAGGGTGTAAAATTAAAATATTTGCACCAAAATTCATAACTTCAAGTACAATCAAAATAAACTGATGAGCTTTGGACACAAGCAACATCTGCATGTGTGCTTTCTGTGACTGAAATTACACCGCCATATCTTTATCCATTCACCAGTAATTAATTTTACGCGCAAAAATCAATTTTACGCCCAGTCTATTTTACACCCAAGCTGTAATCGCAGCATAAGTGTCAATAGAACCATGGAGGGTGCATTGATACGCACATGTGCCCGTTACGCACATTTACCAGTTTTTTTCACTCGACACTTTTTCAAGTGATTTTCAGGTATGAGTGAAGTGAAAAAAAGTTGTGTATGACATTAGTGAACTTTTTTCACTTCACTCAAATTTGAACACCACTTGAAAAAGTGTCAAAGTCAAAAAAACGGTGAAAAATGGAGATTTTGACCGTTTTTTTCACTTGACACTTTTTCAAGTGATTTTCAGATATGAGTGAAGTGAAAAAAGTTCACTAATGACATTGCGCAACTTTTTTCACTTCACTCATATCTGTAAATCACTTGTCAAAGTGTCAAGTGAAAAAACGGGCAAATGTGCGTAAAGGGCAGATGTGCGTATTAGGCATGCCCCAAACCAACCATGGCTCAGCGACCGGCATATTTTGGGTTTACCATGGCGCCATCCCATCCTCGGTGGTGGATGCTAACCTACTGTATCAAATTATGTAAAAATTAGGTGTTTAGTGTGCTACTGCAAAGGGGAGAATGTTATGGTTGCATTACTCTGTTATCGGCTGTGTGGTACATTTTTATTTAAAACCTTATCTCCCAACCAGAGTTGTTAGAATTACTGAACTTTTACTAAAATTATATGTACCGTATTTCTCCGTTTAGAACACCCGGGGGTTATACAAGATAGGAGCAATTTTCAGCGAACTTTTTGAAAACTTGTATAACACCCGTGTGTAGGTCAATGGGTGTGCTATACATAGAAATTTTTTTTAAACATAGTATTTATGACTTCTAACGGTAACACGGTAACAATACATTGTAGTTCTTCATTAACATCGTATTTATGACCAAATAAGGGCGTTAAAATTCCCCTGTTTTTTTTCATTTTTTAAATACAAATGTCCCTACATATTTTTTCGTTCCCAGCTTACAGTCAATTCAATGGTAAAAATGTGCGTGCATGCCGTGCCGCGGAATTACAATGAGTGGCGGCGCCACACACAATATTTAAATCATTCAATTCGAGCCATTTTTTTGAAATCTAGCATAGCACCCCCGGGGTGCTATAAAACTATATAACACACCGGGTGTTATGCACGGGGGGTGCTATAAACGGAGAAATAAGGTAAATGTAAGTATTTTGTTTTTACTCACAACAAAGTAAAGAAAATGTAAAATACTTTTGTTTACTCGTACCTATGCGTAAATGTGAGTGAAATACTTTTTTCCCCAGGAAAATGTAAAAGCGAGTACTTTTCCACTGGAAAACGTAAAAACCACTACTTTTTACATGTGAGAGTGTCAGTTTTACTCTCGAAGGCATAATAGGTGTCATTTTTAGTGATTATTTAGAAGAAATCATATCATTTTTCTACAAAATACACAATTTTCTTTATTTAGTTACAGAAATTAGTGATTTTAGCAACAAAAATAGATTTTCTCTGTACGCGTGTACTTTTCAAATGTACGCGTAAAATTGAGTACGACTCTGACGAGCAAAAAGTGACGACTCTGTACTGTTCATGTTACAGGAACCGTATCATAAACGCCCTGCCCCGGCCCCGATATCAACCTTGAACAACCTATGCGCAGAATCCTACCAGAATTGAATGAATTAAATCTTGTGATAATATTCCATAGTAAAAACTAAATATCATGATGAAAAACTGTAATTTTTGGTTCATTATTCAGATGGGTTACGGTAGGTTTCCATACTATGTCCGCCGAGTAGGTATATTAACATCAGCCAGGAGTGCAGGCGCAACTGCGAAGTGCTCGACCACGTTGGATCCGACAGCTTCAAACAGAATCAAACTACGAACAGGTGCCAGTTCCGCAAAATGAGAATTGAAATGGCAAAGGCGAAGTAAAAGCCCAAAGGCGAAGTGAAATGGCAAGTGAATTGGCAATTGAATTGGCGAAAGCGAAGAGAAAGTACTTCTTATTTTTATTTTTTTTACTTCGCTTTTGCCAATTCACTTGCCGTTTCACTTCGCCTTTGCCAATTCACTTATCACTTCTCATTTTGCGGAACTGGCCCCAGGACTAGTCGTGCTGCCCTGAAAATATGTGGGCTAACTAATTTTGGTCATTGTTCACGATGAAAAATATTTCCATGCCACCCTGAATCCTGATGTCCTGGTTCCATCCAAACCCGTTGACAATTTCACTCAAAAATGGCGAAAAAAATACGACGTGAACTTACGATTCACCCAACCACCATCACCGGTGAAATGTTGAGTTATTTTTACCATTTTATATCCCATTTCACATTTCATTCGCGCGGCCGGCTGTAGGTCACGCATGGAATTCAATCTGATGACCACTAATTACACACGCGGTAAAGCACTACATCCACTGTGCGCATGCAAATATACAGTGTACTGTAATCACGGGAAAAGCTCGCCGAGCTTGATGGATAGCCGCGGAATAAAATACAGTTTGCACCGGTGCTTGAATGCATACGTGGAGATTGAAGGATATCAGCTAGGTGAATGATTAGGGTGTCAACTTTCCGTTTTCCGTTTTCCGTTTCCGCTTTCCGCAGGCAAATTTTTTTCCGTTTCCGTTTCCGTTTTCCGGCTGCAAATTTTTTTTTCCGTTTCCGTTTTTCCGGCTCATTTTCCGTTTTCCGGCTAAAATTTCAGTTTTTCCGCCTTTTTTCCATTTTCCGGCTCAATTGTCTGTTTTTCCAACTTTTTTTCATTTTCTGGCTCAATTCTGTTTTCTGTTTCAGCCAAACTGGTGAACATGCATGCAGGTTCTCAATTATGTGAATTGTTTCTATTTCTAGCAAGATTTCAGCAAATTTTTTGAATTCTGGATAAATTTCTACAATTTTTTTCCGTTTCCGGCAAAATTTCAGCAAATTTTTTCCGTTTCCGGCATAATTTCAGCAAATTTTTCCGTTTCCGTTTCCGTTTTCCGGCCTTTCATTTTTCCGTTTTCCGTTTTCCGGCAGGTGCAAAAAATTTTCCGTTTCCGTTTCCGTTTTCCGGCAACTGCAATTTTTTTTCCGTTTCCGTTTCCGTTTTCCGCCAAAAAGTTTTTGTTGACACCCTATGAATGATATAAGCTTAAGTATGCGCTGCCACCGAGGCACAAATTGATTCGAGTTTGCCGAACTCAGCAAGAAATAGATACGTGGAGCCTGCATGTGGAAGCTGACTGGATGCGGGTCAAGAGGTATATGGGACGAGACGATACTTCCATACTTTCCAAGTGCTTCACAAATTTTTGCTTCCACACGCATCACCACGTATCACCCCATCGAGACCATGTTGGCATACTTTTGACTATACTCAGCGACCGCATGCTATGCATTTTTCTGAAGCAAACACTCCATCGTGACGTTATCGCTTATAAAATCAACATTTTTCCAGCAAAAAAAGCGTTTCAAAAAATAACATTCCTCACTTGCACGCCTTTAAAAAAATAGTTTTCTTCTTTCGTGAAAGTGCATAAGTATCGTGCTCGTGTGTTATCGTAGTAGACATAAGTAAGTTTTTACTTCGCGTTCCGCCGAGTATACGCAGGGGGCATCACGGCCGTTTTTTGCCGTGGAATTTGCTTCGCCAGTGAAATGTGCTTTTCGCGGCTTTGCGGCGTCCGCGGCAGGGTTTTCAGCCAATTACGAGATATACTACACATAGTTGGCTAGCGGTTTCGAGTTTGACCGCGGAGTGTCTAGTGAGAATAACTGGAGGTACACCGAGCTGGTTGCAATTGAAATCCAACTCTCACATATTAGGTACATCATTTTTATCAATTGACACCGTAGATTTACGCTACGTTAGGTACCGTGATTCAGTTTTCGAACGCATATTTACGTTTACCCCAAATACCCGGGTATTCGGGTATTAATAGTTACGCTCATACTTAAAAAATACCCATTTGCTTTGTTACGCCTTCCCGGCCGAAATATTCAGGTGAAACTGGGAAAGCGTAAAACTTCTTGCACACAGCCCTGTTTGAAAGTTTACTGTGAAATAGGGTCGAGTATAAAAAACTGAACTCGTGTTGTCATTGAAATTAGGTATGCACTGAAAAAAATTGTTCATGTATGAAATCCGTCAACATCTACAAATGTACTAATTACGTTCCATTTCCAATTCTCTGCCAGTGATGCGTGTCCTACGGGTGCTTTCACTGACTTCAGGGTATTTTATTGAGTCTGGGTATGAACATTTCTAAATTTTGGAACGTACAAAATATTCCTTTAAGGCCGGAATTAGAGCTCAGCGTCGATTCGACGTGAAATGATGATGACGTGAAATGATAAAAATTGAATTTTTCAATTCGCTCTAGTTGTGGCTGATAACACTCAGTATTGGACACGATTAAGGTATTGATTCATACATTATCCTTAGAAAATTGTAGACCCGTAGCGTGATCCACACTCGTGTAATAAATTTCACGACAACATTTCACGTCATCATTTCACGTCGAATCGACGCTGAGCTCTAATTCCCGCTTAACGGACTTCATTCATTTAAATAACGGACCCGCGGCTTGATTTTTATAAAGAACGTATGTATTCATCCATGCTCACATTCTTAAAAAGTACATAGGTATGTGTACAGTAACGATGGCAAACAGTCGGAAAAAAAGTATTTAAATTTTTAAGTGTTTTTTCTGAAATGAATTATCGAATTTTCGAATTTTTCTTCAAAATAATTTTCGAATTTCGAATTTAATTTTCGAATTTCGAATTTTCGAATCTTTTTTGGCAATTTTCGAATTTTTTTGGCTAGTTTTCGAATTTTTTCAAATAATTTCCGAATCTTTTTTGAAAAATATTGAATATTAAGCTTTAAACACAGAATTTAGACTGTCTTCATGTTCTGCTCAGTTGTTATAACCTTATTTTAACCATAAATTAGCATTAAAAATGGACGAAGGAGTTATGCAAACCAGTGTGCTGCTTCATTTAATTCACACATTGATACATTTAATTCGCCAACAGAGTGAAGGCAATAAAAACAACAATTTAAAAGTTGGCATCAAATAAAATATCAGCCAAAAAATACAAAATTGGCATCAAATACCATATTATTTTTTCAGAGTGGAAACTTGGGGGGGGGGGGATAAACGAGGGTGGGTATTTCGACGGGGTGTATTATTTAGCCAGAAATTTTTCGAAATCCCAGTACTAAATTGTTGTTTTTAGGTAACACAGATGTCAAAAAATGCAACAAAAACTGCCATTTATAAGACTCTATATACTTATATAAGTACGTAGATGGTACTAAATTAGATGGTACTAACGTAGATGGTACTAACGCCATTTATAAGACCCTGTTCTAAACAACACAGTCATTGTTTTTGATCTGTATTTCCCAGATCACAAACTGCATTACGTTCTCTATACACCAAATTGGGGGGGGGGGTGGTATTTCGAGGGGGGTTTATAAATGTATAGTGAAAATTTTGAGGGGGTATTTCGAGGGGGGGATATTTCAAGGAAATACAGTATAAAAAACAGATGCGTCGAAGTCCGCCTCTTCCGCCATGGATGACATTTCAACGTTTTTTTGTTACGTTTCGCTTTTCGATACGCGCCGAGTATCAATCGTTGATTTATTTAGCACGTTGAACTTAACAGCGTGTTTTGTTGCCTTGAATTCCCTAAAAAATTCGAAAACTATTTTCGAATTTTCGAATTTTCGAATCTTTTGAAAAATAAATCGATTTTTAAGTGTTTTTTCTAGGGGCGAAATAAAAATTCGAAAATTCGAAAATGTTTTCGAATTTTCGAATCTTTTTTTGCCATCGTTAGTGTACAGGCGCAGATTGTCGCTTTCTTTGCTCTTCGCACACTTTTATTGAATTTTCTGAAATACTCAAAAGTACCCAGTACTTGCGAAAAAATACTGGGTACAATGGGTACTGCTACAATTGAAGTATTGTACTCATGGGTATTTACTCAGTACCCCGGTTTACGCGTATTTTAGAGTAAAAGTAAATACCCAATATCGACTCTGCTGAGTAGGTAAAATAGGTAAATACTTACTATCACTGCACGATTTAATTGTATTAATTTTCTTTGTAAGGTCAATATTCTTTCTTACTCAATCTCAAGTTTCAGTTCAATCTGGTTTTCAATCTGCCAATGCAGATTCTGTCGGCTCAATCCTTATCCTTTTGTGATGTTGACCTTGATCCTCCTGCCCTCTGAAAGTGCAGTTAAGCGAGTCTCCACTCCGAGCAGCCAGGAAATTTCAATGTCAGAAACATCGGTCTCACTTGAGCTAGGGTTCAGATGAGACACCAACCCCGAATCTGAATAATTTTCAGGATCCAGCTATCCTGATCCCCAATCCTGAAATTTTGAAACTCCAGTCATTCCGTTTGAACCATTTGTTGAACTAAATATGTATCTATGCATTGTATTGCTTTGCATGAACAGGTAGTCGAAACTGGGGCGTAACTGCTTGTATTTATAAAAAAGAAAATATGTATACGTACTCGGCGGACCGAATAGTATGCGCTCAAAATTATTTATGTATTGGTCGATAACGCACAAAGCAGGATACTTATGTATACACTGTCAGAAAAAAACTTTTTTTTCTTCAAAAAAGGTGGAGTCACGTAAATACAAGCGAAAGCGACGAATGTTTTTGCCTGAAACATTATTTTTTGCTTGAATAACTTCTATTTTGAAAACAATGACGTCATGATGGAGTGGTTCCTTCAAAAAAATGCATAGCATGCGCTCCGCCGAGTATAAATGCATAATATACTTCGTAGCGCATGCTCTGCGTATACAGAATGACAAATTAAGTAGCTAGCTGTAGGTGCTATTTAAAAATTTTGCGCGACTTCGTTGGTGTTCCCCCATGTCACAGGTCTGCCGCATGAATGGAAATTGATATTGGACAAACAAGTGCTGTCAAACACTCACATCAATTGATACATACAATGATATTTACATACTTATTAAGCTTGTGCTGTATGGCACGGTTGTTAAAACGTATGTACATTTTCTCGATAAATACGTATACTCCAGTACTGCATCATATGTTTAAGTATCCCCAGAAAAAATACCGGTACTCACTTACTCACGTACTTTTTGAAAGTACGCGAGTACAGAAAACGTATTTCATATAGGCTTTTATATTGCTTTTTCAAGACATAGAATGGAAAAAGGTAAAGGTAGAGAAAAATAGTCAAAATTTGGTATATACCTAAGAATATACATAGGTTTACTTTGAAAAAAGTTTAGTACTTTTAACAACTCTACTGTATGACAATGCTCATTCGTCAGACGAATCCAGTAAAGAAATTTCTGCAATATTATTTGTTGGTTGTTTGTATTATCAGATGACATCCACAGGTGTCTATTGACAAAACTGTCAATTTTAATTACGATCAACCAAGTGCATCACGCGCGGCTAAGACAGCAGCGCAAATGTCTGCGGCTCAATGCGCCCCGTCCACAGTGCGGACCGGCGCACCATTAACGATGGCAAAAAAAATTCGAAAACTAAATTCGAAAATTTGAAAACTATTTTGGACAAAAATCCGAAATTCGAATTCGTTTTGTAAAAAACGCTTAGGCCCCTTTCACACTGCACTTGTGTGACGACAATAGATCTTACTTGTCACAGACCGTTTTGTTATGACAAATCAGATTGTTCTTAGCAGATATTCATGAGTGTGACAACTCGTCAGCCTCGTTATTGGTGACAGCAAGTAGCAACCCTTTTTTAACCATGCTCATTGTGATGACTAGATCAAATATTTAACTTATTGTCGTCACACTCGCGCAATGTGACTAGGGTTGGAAAAAAAACGTTTTTTTTTTACAGCATGTTTTTTTTTATTAAAAAAACGTGTTTTTTTTAAATGTCCCATATATGTTCCTGGGTCAACAGATATAGGTATATCA
This sequence comes from Sphaerolaimus hirsutus, assembly GCA_964036195.1. NCBI lineage: Eukaryota > Metazoa > Nematoda > Chromadorea > Monhysterida > Sphaerolaimidae > Sphaerolaimus > Sphaerolaimus hirsutus. The sequence goes on along the minus strand of OZ038454.1, from coordinate 12,734,665 downwards.
GACAAGTGACAATACCCTGTAATGTTATATATGACCATATAATGGCTGTGGAGCCATGGGATAGCATTATAAGTGGTGATTTGTGTCAAAAATGTCCATTCTTTGTCGGCATGTTCGTATATTGCCTTATAGTCAAATGTTCGAGACTTCGAGTGAAGTTTGGCACGGAATAGTGATCAAACAAGGTTATAAAAGGAGGTTGTTACTTTGGGAGTGATGTTACACACTGTGGAGGTACATGGAAGCACATTACCTGAATATTATATACTACAGCAACATATGATGATGGCTTTGCGCATTGATACGCTTGCGCGCAAAATTTTTGCAAAATACCTAGTGCTTAGTACTAAAAATTTCGGCCGATATTAAAAAAAAACGTTTCGGTCCTCGTGTTTTAGAAAAACAACAACGTTTTTTATATATATAAATCATTTAAAAAAACATCGGCCAACCCTAAATGTGACAACGACTTTTTTAAATTGTCGGCGCACTGTCGCGCTCTGACAGTGGCAAATTTTTCTATAAACATGTATAACTCTTGAGCAACACACAACTCATCTGAAATTTGACATGCATATACTTCTAGTTGGTATGTACACTTGACCACATTCACTCATGAAATGGAACTATTCACTCGACTTATGGAACTTTTTCAAGTGTTGTCAGAGTCATCACAAAAATGCAGTGTGAATGCTGTCTTATAAATTTCAATAATTTTTCATGAGGGTTTGCCATCGTCACGCACCACAACAGTTGAAGTGCGATGCACAGAAGACATGCAAGCATATCTCCATACATCCTCGCGCCAGACCGCCGCGCACGCACGTATTCATTTCCACACGCAGTGCGCTGCAGACGCGTCTTTGTTTGATTAGAAAAATAGAGGGCACTTTGCGCACTGCATGAGTGCAGTGCAACTGCCCCCGGGGCTTCTGTAAGAGAATGGGTTCGTTCCCCCATCTACGTAGCTATTTATTTCAATGTGAATATTTCTGCCGTTCAAAAAATGCGAGATTTAAAGCTGCGGAAACTTTTTTCGAGTCCTAATGTTGAAATCATCTGCTCTACACCGATGAATAGCCACCCCCAAATCTCTACCTAGCCGTCTTTCTCGGTGCAAAAAACCCAGATACCGTATTACCTCGAATTATCCCCCCTTGAATTAACCCCCCCCCCTAAATTTCGGCTGAGGAAATAATAACCCCCCCCCTCGAAATACCCCCCCTAAAATTGAGTGTAACGTGAACGTACATGACAAATACCGCAGTTTGTGATCTGTACTATGCAGAACACACGTTAACACTGATGATTAAGTGACGTTAGGGAAGGGTTTTTGTGTATATACAGTAATATATGCCTATAAACACATAAATCTATGTGATTGTTTGATTTTTCTACGTCTGCGTTTGGGAAATTTCCGAAAATTTCTGGCGAAATAATAGACCCCCCTCGAATAAACCCCCCTCGAATTATCCCCCCCTCAAATTTTGCTGGCGAAATAATAAACCCCCTGGGGGTATTTCGAAGTAATACGGTAGATATAATAAGTATACTCGGCGTCAACTATGTTCAAATGCGCTAGAAAAACTCACCTGTTAGGACCGCAACTAAGGGTAGTCGATGGGTATGCAATGTGGAATGTGTATTTACTTGCGTTTGGAATTCGTGGTCTGAGTCAAGTAAACCTATTTGATTAGATTTGATCGGCGGACAGCACACCTTGTATGAAAACCTACCATAATTTTATGAATAAAATTTTGTGATAAATTTCGCAATTAATTATTTCATAGTAAAAAGGAAATATTATGATGAAAAAATGTAAAGTTTTGGCTCATTATTCAGATTGGTTATGGTAGGTTTACCGAGTAAGTGTGATATCCGCCACGTACATACGTGAGCCGGACATAAATAATTAAGGTTGCCCGCGATTAGAGCCGCAACAATATTAAAATTGAGATATCAGAGGATCCCCTTTGGCAAGTAAAAGTGCAAGGCAGCGTTATGGCGAGGCCGGCTAGGCGCAATTTTATTCGACATTAAGCCAGATTTATTAGAGGTATTTCCGAGCTATGTTCATGCGGCATATAATTGAAGGTCGGTGTGTAAGGCTGTGGAAAGCTACCTGAATACCAGCCTCATTTCTAGCTTGCAAACGCGCTAGAGTCTGCAGGATTAGTCTAACCCCGGCAAATAGATTGTGTATTTGCAATATTAGTTCCAGAAATTAAGAAGAGCTGTTGAACAAGATATTTGGGATAATAAATATTAAGGAGTGTATTTTCACGCTTCAGCAGCATGTGGAAGCACATTGTCTGAACTCTGACATACTTCACTAACATTACAGCTTACCATTACATTGTAGATTCAGGTTTGCCACTAAAAAGACAAAACCAATCAAGACAACCCCAACTGTCATATTTAGCCAACAATGCACAGTTGTGCACAAAAAAAACATTTATTAAGAATGCATTGTGGATTGTTGCCGCAAATTTTCGCCTTTTGATTTCAAAAAATCATATTAGGTAACCAGCGATTTGTTAGAGCAAATTAAGTGCGACCATTAAGCCTTATTATGCTAAATTGATGTGAGGAATAGTTTATTTTGACATATCGTTTTATGACCCATGGTATCTGTAAAAGCTTAATACACTATGTTTCATAGTAGTCTGGAATTTGTTATTATGAATTGTTCTGGGAATGTTCTGATGCAGATAAGTATGACTGCCAAGTAAATATTCATCTGTTTGATGCACAGGAGTGTTTCCTAACAGCATGCAAAGATATATTTTTCACTCTTACTCATGAGTCATCCAGTGCTCAGCTTGTGTTTCCTATGGTATTTATGTCTCAGTAATATGCAAACTGGATTACATCTTCAACCTGCACAAATGCATATTGAACAGTCTATTTTTCAGAATACACAATACTTAGGTACCTAGGTAAACCTTGATGACCTGCAAAAATTTGGAGAGAGTTCAAAGATATTGATGATTAAATTCACAAAAATAGTTCCTGAAAATGTAGAAAAGTTTAAAACATTCATTTCAAGTTCCTGTCTCCAGGTTTTAACCAGACTCCAAGGTACTTAAGGGTGATGTTCTGATACTCTCAAGAAAGCTCTAAGTTATGTACCAATCATATCTCAGCTGTGTGTGGTTGTACATGGCCTGTATTGCATGTTGTAGTGCCAATGCTTGTTAGAACAGCTATGTGAGGGTCGATTCATAGTGAAAATCACTTTCTGACCCCCTCAAACCCCCTTTTTCAGGTAAAAAATACTTTCTGGATAACACGTACCGTATTTCTCCGTGTAAACCGCCCCCCCGTGCACAACGCCCGGGGCGTTATACAGCTGTATAGCGCCCCCGGGGCGCTATACAAGGTTTCAAAAAAACCATAAAAATTGAAAAACCACACAACAAATAACACGGCGCAATAATAACATGCCCACCCAATTTGAACAATTTCAAAGCTATGCCTGGCGCACTGCGCCGCGGCATGCACGTTTTTTCAATTGAATGCGCTGTACGTTGGGAACAAAAAAATGTAAATATCTGGGGCACGTTCACAAAAAAACACTCTTTGCTGTTTTGCTTGGTGAATTTCAATTGCAAAATGGGTTGCACTTCCTACACAATTGCTAAGTGAATAAAGTGCTATCGTTAGCTATATGTGGAAATGCCTATATAAAATGTGAAAATTTGGTTATGTATAACGCCCCCCTCTCAATAAATTAACGCCCGGGCGTTATACAAGTTTTCAAAAAAGGTTGGTAAAAAGTGCCCCGGTTTTGTATAACGCCCGGGCGGTTTACACGGAGAAATACGGTAATGATAATTCTGCTTGTGGGCCATTATAAATACTGCCAAATTCCTCTATTTGATAGCAAATGCCACTAGGCAATTGTGGAGAGTTTTGTCAAATAACGTGACCTGTGAATAAAATAGGAGGATGTTTCTTGAATTTTATGATGTTCATCTGACCATTTTTTTAGTATCTTTGTGAGTATTATTCACCTCAGAATATCTTTCGTTGCATTTTCCTTTTATGAAACATGAAAAAGTCCCCGGAACAGATTCCAGACTTATGTGAAACGTAGTTTATTTACACTGACTATTTATATAGATATGGCCTCCATGCTTGATTGCCCATAACCAAATGCATGTATTTGTAGGCAATTAATTGATGAACAATAATTTTCAGGAAAGCAGCTTTGAACAAGATAAATTGCAATGGCTTAACATAAAAATCTAAATACAGACTAAGCATAAAGGAACAAAATGGGCAGTGGAGATAGAGGTACCCACGTTGCACTATCATAGTGGCCAAATAGTCTTCGAATGCAGGTCAGTTCAGTAGATAGATACCGTATTTACTCGGATAGTCCTCCTGGGGAATTATTTTTTCGTCAGACTTTTTTGAGGGGGAACTATTCGAGGGGGAGATTATTTCATCAATGTTACTATAAACTCATAAAATCATGTTTGTATAAACTCACTTCATGTAATATGCTTAATAAACAGCACAACGTTCCATTTTTTTCTAACTTATACACAACAAATTTATCAAATGTTTAATGGGGGGAATAAATTGAGGGGGTGGGTTTTTTTCCCCTCACTTGTCTAACAGGGGCAGATTTTTAAGCGGCGAATTACTCGGGTAAATACAGTAGATATGCTTAGACCTTGCGCAAGGACACCATGAAGCATTTCACCCACAGGCTTTTTTGAACCCATCAAATTCGCGCGGATGCCGGAGGCCAGGCTCTGGGCGGTACGTAGTGTCTGGCCATGGTTTAGCGGCAGGCAGCAGGCGAGTTTTCGCTATTTAGCAGATATTCAGTGCCGAGGTTGTGATGCCTTTCTGGCGAGATAATAAATTTAGCTCTAATCAGTTTTTCTTTGGTGGGAAGTTACCCAACATTGAATTAGAGTTATTATATCTACGTGATTTACTAAACACGGCCGGGTCCTTTTTGTACCTGCCCCAGCCGCTAGCACTCGCACTAATGCGTCGAACTGTTACCCCAAACTTCAAAGAAACCACGGACACCATGCGCCAGCTTTGCAAATTGAGAAGTAAAATGGCAAAAGCGAAGTGAAAAAATAAAAATAAAACGTAATTCCTCTTCGTTTTTGCCATTTCATTTGTCACTTCTCAATTAGCGGAACTGGGCCCAGGTGCACACGGGAGAAGTTGAACCACGAGCCGACACCCCTCGCAGGCACCGGCACACCTCGTCGCCGTTCTGCAGCCGCGCGTTCATCTCCGGCTGTTCGTTCGCGGCGTGCGGCGCGAGCGCGGTCGCCGGCACCATGCTCAGCGTGTTCGCCTTGACCGAGTTCTTCCCCAGCACCATGCAGAACAAGATGTTCGTCGCCGTGGGCGGGCTGCTTCTGTTCGTGGCCGGGTGCTTGGCTGCGGTCGCGCTATGTTAGTGCTTTGGTTAAATTTCATGGTGTCTACGTATCTGGAGGTAATTGTGGGTAGGTTCAGGTGCCGTTTTTCAAACGTTTTCAAATTCTCTAAGCAGTTTGCCAATATACCGCGAAACAGAAAAATCGGGCCACATTCTTCTAAATAGTTTTTTTCCAACCCTAGTGACCCCTACTTCTCTATCGCTGATTCATATACCCAAATGAACGGCACGACTACGCCGACAGAAAAGAAGAAACATAATGGCGCTGCCGCGCTTGAACCTTTCAAAGCACACGGGAGCAGTGGGCATCAAACACCCCTGGACATCAGTGACGCAGAAACGGCGCCACTGTACATGTTTGGCCGCAGATGCGACGCACCCAGTTGACGCCACCTCCGGCGCAGAGGATTGCACTTGCCACCTTACGAATTTGCACCCTCCACTGCGCCGCATAGCGCGCACTTTGTGGCCATAGCATGGCACACCCAATGGCACTGCGCACATAAGTTTACTGCCAGTGAACTTCGATTTTAGTTAACTCATAAATCAACTTTGAACGCATATCACTTTGCGGGGATGCGGTGTCTATAAACTACAGTCGACGAAGATTAAAAAGAACATATTTTGGTAAACCCATCTAATGGTTAATATCTAAGTTATGAGCAGGGTTGGCAAAATCTCAGAAAAAAATAAAAATAAAAATAAAATAGAAAATTGAAGAATAAAATAAAAATAAAATGTAAAATTGAAGAATAAAATAAAAATAAAATACAATTTAAATAAAAATAAAATACAATTTTAGTAAAAAGAATTTTACTTAAATCAATCCTGGTCACAAACTATAATAAAAAATAAAAATAAAATAAAAATAAAATGAATTGAAGAATAAAATAAAAAATAAATGGAAAATTGAAGAATAAAATTAAAATAAAATACAATTTTAATAAAAATCAAATAAAATTTTAGTAAAAAGAATTTAACTTAAACCAACCCTGGCTATGAGCACTAAATTAAGTCTACTTCTGTTAATGAACTAGTATGCGGCAAGAATGCGGCTGGGCAAAGGACGCACCGTGCGGCAGCGGCAAAGGGGTCGCCACGTGACGCAGCGAGCACAAACGCAAGCGTGCGCACCGGACGTCGCGCCGGCCGGGTGCGTCGCGCGGTGGCCAATCACGGACGGTGGTATAATATGGATGTCCAGGGGGGTTCGCAGCATTCGCAGCACACTGCGCGCGTGCAAGTGCTATGAGCGCGGATGTCCGGGGGGGTTCGATCCCCTCAGCTGCTGACTTGCAGGAAGCCCGATCGCAGGTACAAACAGGGACGACTTCCAACCAGTACTCCAAATGGACGTGGCCAGGTACACTACGAGAGTACAAAACACGCGAAACACTGCGAGCGCAGCAACTGCGGGCGGCGACCGGAATTCACTTGCAGACGAGAACAAAAAACGAGTCCCAAACGACAGTGCCAGTGCGGATAATGTGGAGACTAAAGTGGACATTGACGACGGTGTGAAGACTTAGCTGTGTTACGTCAGTGTGTGAAAACAACGGGTTGGAACGATAAATAGTAATGAACGACCTGTTCAGATCTAATAGCGAACTCTGCAACAACACTGAACTCTAACTAGGGATAGCCGTTTTTAACCGTTTAAAAAACGCAAAAATCGAGAGAAAAAATGTCAGCCAAATTCCTGTACCTATTCGTTGACGCACCACACACAGGAATGTTTAGTTATGCGTAGGGATGATAAAAGTTTTTTAACGACCCCGTTTAAAAGACGACGTTTTGAATACTATCTTTGAAGCTCTCAAAAATGGTTATGAGTCAACATATTAAGGTATATCAGACAAGTGCCAGTACTTTTTGATGTGTTATATAAATACATGGGCATAGATTAGCTGCGAAGGCATTGGCCAAGACCACTTTACAAGTATGAAAGTTTACAAGCAGGGGTCTTGTAGATTTGGACCCCCGCGGGCGTTCAGAGAGATAGTAAATCGCTACAAATAGGTTAAGAGTAGGTACAAATAGGTACATAAGCACACAAATAGCCAAAAATAGCTGAAAATGTGCGATAAGACATACACATTGATGATTTTGATGGTGAAAATATATAAATAGGTATGAAAAGTAGCGATTTTGCGTGAAAATTAGGGTAAATTTCTCAAAAATCGCTCCAGGATAGATAGATAGCTGGCGATTTTGGGGGGGGAGATTCAGACAATAGTAGCCAAAAATTTCGCCTCGGGATCGATAGATAGCTGGAGCGTTCGGGGGGGGGGGGGGGGGGTAACCCCCCCTACCAGACCCCTGTTTACAAGTAGGGTATACTCAACACATTATTTTACAATTTAAATGTATGAAAGTTAACAGCTAAAAAGCCCAACTTTACAAGCACATTTCAACTGCATTTTTGCGCTCATTTTACAAGTAAAAGGCAAACTTTTTCAATCAAGAAGTGCACCTTACAAGTATATGTTGTCTGCTTCCACTGTGCAAACATTGCACTAATTATAAAAAAATTCCAATCGAAATAACCCTTATTTGAGTGTGTATCTGCTTCGCACCTGGCGCAAAAAATTGCAAAATGCATGGTGAAAAAGTACCAAAATTTTAGACTGCGTTTAAATAACAATGTTTTTCACAATCTTTTCATATAAAAAAACGTAATAAATCCGGCCATCCAGTTTGGATAGCAAATTTTAAGAAGTATGAAGGATGGAAGGAAAATCATATCGTTCGAACTTACTTGAGTTATTTTATCGTACATTGTTTTTCTCTTCATTTTTCCATGTACCAAATATTTATGCATAAATTTTGATATATGTTAATCTGTTCATAATTCACTCCACGCTGTATGTAAAAATTATCCTGAATACCCATTCAAACAACATACACAAACACGTTATTTCAATAAAAAAAAGAAATCTCTTTGCACATATCCCGCCGGGAAACAAATTCTCAAGGACCCACAATTTGTTTGAAGCAGGTAATGACGACATTGTTACGTTACGGTGATTCCTCCAAAAAGCCCCAAGGGGTAAATATATTATTTCGCCAGCAAATTTTGAGAAGGGTTAATTCGAGAGGGGCTTATACAAGGTTTTTTTTCATTATTTCGTCAGAAATTTTCGTGAATAATAGGCTTTTACATACCGAAACTGGTAATAATTGTGACAAAATAGGATATATGTGGACATATAGGTATACACCTTATACAAATTAGTATATGTGCAACGGCGATGTAAATTGGCAGCCAGGGGTCTCGAATGGGGGGGGTTGGGGGGGGGGGGGTTACCCCCCCCCAAACCGCCCAGCTATCTATCTATCCCGGAGGCCGCTCAGCTATCTATCTATCCCGGAGGCAAAATTTTGGGCTACTACCCCCTAAACCCCCCCCCCCCAAATCGCTCAGCTATCTACCTATCTGGAGCGATTTTTCAGAAACTATACCCAAATTTACGCTCAAAATCGCTATTTTTCATACCTATATATAGATTTTCACCTCCAAATCACTGGTTCATGCGTCTAACTGCCTATTTTCAGCTATTTTAAGTACTATATGCTCTTGTATACCCATTTTGAGCTATTTTACACCTACTTTTAGCGATTTTTCTCCCTTTTCTTCCTTCTATGCCCCGAAAAAGCCTATATATCGAACCACCACGACCCCCCCCCCAAACCCCCCCCAGAAAATTTTTCAGCTATCTATCCCTCCTGAGGAGCGATTTGCTATCTATCCAACCACTCGGAGGGTCAAAATTCAAGATACCCCTGTTGGCAGCAAAATGGCTGCAGCCCCCCTGTATACGTCCTTGCATTTGAGTGAAAAAATCACGCTTCATGTTTTTGAAAAAACGGACGTTTCTAACCCTATTCACAAAACAAAAAAGGAAAATATGGTAAAAAAATGTACAAAATAGTGGAAAAATTTGCTTAATTGATGGCATGAAAATTTAAAAAACCTATCACACGGATTTTTAAGTGTGTAGGCTAATTGCGACCCGAGAAAGCAGTACAAATGCATACATGTGTTAAAAATGAATGGACACTTCTTCCAGCCGTTGCATTTTCGTTCGGCTGAACATTTCCACGACTCACTGGCGTCGTTTCAACCGCCCCATCACTTTGTCTAGCCGCTGCAGATGACCGAAGCCGCCCCACAATTTGGAGAATATGCGTCGCTCAATCGTCCGCTTATTGGCGCTTTCCAGGAATGAAGCTAAATCGGCTATGAGCGACTTGGCCTCGCGCACCGCCTGCAGCTCGCCGTGCGCGAACCGCGACACGAAATTGTCGATCTAGAATTGTGAATGATTTGAACTCGAGCAGCCTTTTCATTTATTCATGTTGAATATCGATACTCTTGATACTGAACATCGATAACGAAAACTTTGAAAGATCGACTATCGATATCCAAAAGTGTCGTTGCAATTATAATGGGAAAAAGTGCAACTGATTTTAAAATTCGATTTTTCCATTAAAATCAGATTTTTTAAAGTAGTCCACAACTGCGCGTAGAGCAAGAAAAAATATTTATAAATTTGCACTCAATGAATTGTAGTGTCTGCATGAAAAGCGATTTTTAAGCAATTTTTTTGAAAAATCACACCCAAATCTGACTCCTGCAAGCGGAAGAGTAACTATCTACACACCTATAGGAGGATCCCATACACCCATCAATGATAACTGAAACCCGACACGTACCTCATCTTCCTCATCGAAAACAGCCTGGACCAAGCCCATATTGAATGCTTCGTTCGCGTCGAGCAGTCGACCGCTAGCCAACAGATCGATTGCGCGCGTTCTACCCACCAAACTGTGTGCACGGGATGAAGGTTGAACGAATTTACGGTAAACACATTGGCAGCCCACACACTAGTTGACACACGTGTGTCAAGTGGTCTGTGTCAACCAGGGGTCTCGAATGGGGGTTGGGGGGGGGCTACTACCCCTAACCCCCCCCCCAATCGGCCAGCTATCTACCTACCCGGAGCGATTTTTGAGAAACTATACCCCAATTTTCACTCAAAATCGCTATTTTTCATACCGTTTCATAGATTTTCAGATCCAAAATCGTAGTTCTGGTTCCTATTTGCATCAGGGGTCTCGAATGGGGGGGGGGTAACCCCCCCCCCAAACCGCCCAGCTATCTATCTATCCCGGAGGCCGCTCAGCTATCTATCTATCCCGGAGGCAAAATTTTGGGCTACTACCCCCTAACCCCCCCCCCCCCCAAATCGCCCAGCTATCTACCTATCTGGAGCGATTTTTCAGAAACTATACCCCAATTTTCGCTCAAAATCGCTATTTTTCATACCTATATATAGATTTTCACCTCCAAAATCACTAGTTCATGCGTCTAACTGCCTATTTTCAGCTATTTTAAGTACTATATGCTCTTGTATACCCATTTTGAGCTATTTTACACCTACTTTTAGTGATTTTTCTCCCTTTTCTTCCTTCTATGCCCCCAAAAAGCCTATATATCGAACCACCACAACCCCCACCCAAACCCCCCCCCAGAAAATTTTTCAGCTATCTATCCCTCCGGAGGAGCGATTTGCTATCTATCCAACCACTCGGAGGGTCAAAATTCAAGATACCCCTGATTTGCATATTTTCAGCTATTTTTGTACTATATGCTCTTGTATACCCATTGTGAACTATTTTACACCTACTTTTAGCGATTTTTCTCCCTTTTCTTCCTTCCACGACCCGAAAAAGCCTATATATCGAACCACCACAACCCCCCCCCAGAAAATATTTAAGCTATCTATCCCTCCGGAGAAGCGATTTGCTATCAATCCAACCACACGTGTGTCAACTAGTGTGTGGGCAGCCATTATGGAAGTGATTTCGGGCTAACTGACGAGAGCAAATGCGTGGCGCCCGCCCAGCCAGGCGACACGCCCAAGTGAGCCTGTCTGAAGCCGATTTCTGCCTGCACCATCAAATTTAAAATGTACTTATATTTGTGTTGAAAATTGGGGTAAAAAATGACACAAAGCGATCAACAATCAACAAAATCCTGCGATTCGGTGGTCGCAGATCCCATAGAATCACAGGTATAAACTTGAAAACTCGAGTCAATTTGAAAAACTGAATTTGAATATTTGAATTACCGTGCAATATCTCCCCTCATTATCGTGTTAAATCTCACACTCAATACACCTTTAAAAGTAACCCGAAATGTGACCTGCCTCACTATGCATGAGTCTAAAATCGGCAGCTGCAGCCAGTTCAGCACCACCGCCCAAGGCGCTGCCCTCGATGGCGGCCACGGTGACCAGCGGCAGGCGCCTCAATTCAGTCAGCACGGCTTGCATGAAGGTGCTCATGCGATTGCCCGACTTGGGCGTGCCGATCGCCAGCATGAAGTCAAGGTCGCCGCCCGCGCAGAATGTCGACTGTATGGGGCACTCGCTTTGGTGCGTGAACGGGCAAATTTCACAAGGTGAAATAACCGGGTGGATTCCGCAAATTAACATGTGACACACACGTAGTAAATACAATCATATGGTAAAGTGAGACATGCAGCAATGGCAATGCTCAAATAAGCTTAGGAGAGAACGGTGCTGAGTGTTGATAAATTGAGTGTTGTTTCATACTACAGTGAACTGCGGAAGCATATGTATCTTATGTATTTACTACACAAGGGATGAAGAAACGGTTTTAACGACCAGATTTAAAAAAGGTTTTCTTTAAAAACAGAAGAAAACGAAAATATGGTGTGAATTTTGTATGTGAGAAAAGTGAACTACTTGAATTTTTTGTTGTTGTCTGTATCTTTTTCAAAAAGCATAATGCTTTTTTAAAATACAGTTCGAAGACCCCAGCCACCAGCCAGTAGTAAATGCGTTCACTAACATTTTCTCCACGCAGCAGCAGGGTTCTGCCCCGGTCCCAACGCGACAGCTGCGCCACCACATCCGCCAGCTGCACCATCATGTCGCCTGCGATTAGACAATTTCACCCATTGCATTCAAGGGATCCAAAATTTGGACTGGCTCTGTCCTGTAGCTCGCAAACAGCTTAAAGTGATAGGCCGTAAATATCACGAGGTAAAAAGAGAAAGTCGTGTATGTTTATGTTAGAGACCCCTTCTAGGGGCATTTCAAACAAACCGGTGAACGAATTCATCTTTTCCGGGTGACATATGTATATGGTTGCATTGCCTGTATCGTGATTCCGTTCCAGCTCTATGGACCCCCCTCGGTACTGCGAAAGCCATCTCCGAGTGTCTGAACCGAGAATACGGTTTTGGGCTAAAAAGGCTAAATATGCAAGAGCGCCAGGGCACTTTTCGCACTATAGTGATGGAATGGTGACATGGTGCCTTTTCACAGTCAGACTTCCCTTTCCAAATAGAACCAAAAGCAGGATGGCCCCATTTGTATCTGTTCCTGTCATAGAGATGACGCTTGATTATTTTAAACTTACAAGTGCCTGATTATTTTAGCAATATATTAGACAAAATGTTTGGTAGCATTTCAAGTATTGCTCTATTTTCAACATACAGATAAATGCTGGGGATTGTCTATTACTCTATTGTTTTTTTTCTCTCTTTTAAATACAGAGTTATTCAAACATAAGATCAGTATTTTGGTAGTAGAACGAGTGCAGTAATTTGTGGCATTACATGTATACATACAATGCCTGTGGAGTATGGACACATGGGACAGTTGAAACATCCGGGAAACATCCATTGCAGAGATCACGACAAAGACCTTGCCTGATCCGTAATTTCCAAAAGCTTCACCAACCAGATTCCGCATCGATCACGCGCCCTTTGAAGGGTGCCGCAGCGGTAGTTCCCAACCATCGACCGGCCGCAGCGCGGGCTGCATTGCGCTAAACCCATCCGCATTTAATTTGCAAATGTACCGAAATTCAAATTTCGAAATAAAAAATCTGAATACTGAAATTCGAGTAGAAATGATAGGAACGCACTTGAAGGAAAGGATGGCCTGACCGAACGTTGCAGCTTGCACAGAAGGGGGCAGGCACGGGATGAAGCCATGGCGCCGGCCACCCAGCACAGCGCACGGAAAACTGGTGCGAACCCGGTGGGTAAGGGTAAGGGCACAGTTAGGGTGGCAGACGGTACGGCCTTGCGGTAAACCGTACGGTACGGTAAATTTTCTATTCTGCGGTAAACGGTACGGTACGGTAAATGTTCAATTTTGCGGTAAACGGTACGGTACGGTAAATCTGAAAAGTGCGGTACGCGGTACGGTACGGTAAATTTCCAATTGTCAGAAATGTATCAATACCGGACTACATACAACTTTTTCTTCATAAATTGACACCAAATTCAATTAAACAATTCGATAATGGACTTAAGAACAAAATAACATTGTGATGCCATAAAATTACATTACCCACAATGCAGGGGCTCAATATATAGGCTTTTTCAAGGTGTAGAAGGAAGAAAAGAGAGAAAATAAGTAAAAATGGGTGAAAATTTGCTAAATAGTTGAAAAATAGGTATATAATGGCATATAGTATAAAAATAGCTGAAAATAAGCCGTAAGGCATGAATGCAATTTGGGAACAATATAGCATGTGAAAGAGCTGAAAATCAGTGAAAACAATAATGTGAATAGTGCGCACTGGTGCACAAAAAATTTGCAGAACACCACATCAATTGTCATCAATATGTTGACAAATGTAAGGTCAAAGGACAAATCTGTAAGGACAAATCTGAGTAAAATTTACCGCGTAAAATGCGGTAAATGAGTGCGGTATGCGGTACGGTACGGTAAATTTCGGAAAATGCGGTACGCGGTACGGTACGGTAAATTTCTAAAATTGCGGTAAATGGTACGGTACGGTACGGTAATTTTCCCAAAAATGCGGTACGGTACGGTACGGTACGGTAAATTCTGCCACCCTAGGCACAGTTGTTACTGAAGGAGACACTGGTTCGCGACGGTTCCCTTATAGCGACTTGGCAAGCGGCCAAAATTTCGAAATCGCTGTAAATATAAATAAAATAGGCCAAAAACAATAAAAAATAGGCTAAAAATATGTATATACACGAAAGTAATTATTATGAAGGTGAAAATTGGCAAAATGTAGCAAATTTTTACGATTTTGTGCAAAAATTGAGGACAAATCGCTCAAAGTAGAATACGCAAGTGGTAACTTGAACGTGACCCATGTTTAATAAATTACCCGATCTGTTTCAGGATCACAAGCATGTACAATCGCAGCAATACGATGATATCAAATTGCTTGGAGATTCCATTTGATTATAAACTGAAACGAATTGTTGGGGTACAATAGGGCTTGGCTCATAGCGCGAACGCCAGTATGAATTTTTTGCAGCAGTGTGGTGTCCATTCAGGTATCCAAAACTTTATTTTTCACTAAAAACGAACGATATTCAGGTCACAGCAGCTGCCAGCATGGAGGTGCCCCTATGGCGATTAGTATTCACAGCCGCCTTAATCCATCGCGCGTACCCAAAAACAGTTGATCCCGTCGACTTATCAAATACGGCAGTCTGGGAAACGAGAGGCTACTTCAAGCGTGAGCTGAGCTTGGTAAAACCTTATCAAGGTGTGTTTCTTTTTCTCTCATTATTTATTCAATTGTCTATTAATGGCAATCAACACTTTATACAGGTTCTGGTATGGATGTGCCGTGGTGGGATATCGGCGGTTCCACAATGATCACCGCTAATTACATTCGCATAACACCGGATGCCAAGAGTAAAGTGGGATTCGTTTGGAATCAAGTGGTGAGTTATCGTAGATAGATAGAAGAATAGATAAAACGACAACGTTGTCAAAAAAATTCATTCTTGACCGAACTTTCGTATCATAATCTGATTTGAGGCTGGGATTTTTCTTTTTGAAGTAAAATGTTTTAAACATTTTTATCGCAATCAAGTGTTCTACAAGTAACTCGGGTGATTCAAATCATCGGCATTCTTTATGCGACTTTTTTGATAATGTGCCAAAAATTCGATTGGGATTATTGATTTGGATACGCTTTGTACTTCGCATTTATTTGGTTTGGATATGCTTTACAAACAAATTTGTAATATTTTCAATATTTTAGGCTCTGCTTAGGCTTTAGGTCTGCGTGTTTTGGTGATGCACTCATTCTCTGGAAGGAGGTACGAGTGTCACTTGGACCCAAGCCAATTAGTAAACGAACACTGAGAAATCGTTTGCCACTCGGCTGGGAAGTTTGCATAGACAGTCTTTTATAAACAAACTGATAAGTACACGATCGCAGCCTGTGACTTCGCGCGACTGGGAGCTCCAAGTAACCTTCCGCGTACACGGCACCACCGGCGACCTGTTCGGCGACGGCATGGCCCTGTGGTACGCCAGAGATCGGGCCATACTCGGGCCTATCTTTGGCTCTAAAGACTACTTTGTGGGCATGGGCATCTTTTTGGACACTTACAGCAATCACAATGGACCACATGGGGTTGGTTTGAAGGGTTGATTGGCGCGCTTTTTCCTGGCCGGTCGCTAGCACAGGCTATACTGTGTCTGTGTGGAAGGCACATATATTTTTCTGTAGAAATGTTAAGAAAGAATTTAACCTAATCTAATTACCGTATTACCTCGAAACACCACCAGGGGGTTCTAATTCGTCAGCAAATTTTCAGGGCGGGTCTATTATTTCGCCAGAAATTTTGTGAAATTCCACATACACAGACGTAGAAAAATCAAACAATTACATAGATGTATATGCGTTTAAAGACGCATAAACCCTGCCGTAACGTACAGATCACAAACCGCAGTATTCGTCGTGTACATTCTCCTTACAGTCAATTTGGGTGGGGGTATTTCGAGGGGGTATTATTTCCTCAGAAATATTTTAGGGGGTAATTCGAGGTAAGACGGTATTCTCTAACCGCGCTCTTGCAATGTACGCTGAAATTTTTTTCTATTTATCAATTATTTTTGATGACCTGGGGCCAGTTCCGCAAAATGAGAAGTGAGAAGTGAAATGGCAAAGGCGAAGTGAAGTGGCAAAAGCGATGTAACAAAAATAAAAATAAAAAGTAATTTCTCTTCGCTTCCGCCATTTCACTTGCCAATTCACTTGCCGTTTCACTTCGCCTTTGCGCTTTTACTTCGCCTTTGCCATTTCACGTCTCACTTCTCATTTTGCGGAACTGGCACCTGTAGTCAATTCCCTAATTTCGCAGCACGGGCACCCGTGGATCAGCGGCATGGTGAACAACGGGTCTGCGCACTACGACCACGACCGGGACGGCACCCACACGCAGCTGGGCGGCGACCACAGCGGCTGCGAGGCCAAGTTCAGAAACAAGGACTTTGACGCCAATTTATTGGTGAGCCATTAGAGTTCAAACGTGGTCCCCAAATTACAAAGAAACAATCCCAAATTTGCCAAATGACATTTACACCGAGAAATGCGTGCGTAAACATCCAGTTGAGCATTTTATGCCACTTCTCTGGCATCTAAGTCCTCTAAGACTGATCACGAAAATTCAAAAAACCAATCCCGTGACCCTAATCCCGATCCCGAAAACTCAAAGTTATTCTCGATCCCGACAAAGTCAATGCCTTTGTGCACCCTAGGAGCAAGCCCTTTCGGCGTGAATTTTATTGGCATTTCTTATAACTTTATATTGGCGGAAAGTCGTGTTTTCAGCCCCAGTTGCAACCATAAATGCTAGAGATACATGAAAACAACTCCGACTGTGCCGCAGGTGCGCTACGTGGCCGACACAGTGAGCGTGTACACGGACATCAACAACAAGGGCGTCTGGGAGCGGTGCTTCAGCGTTCCGGGCGTGCGTCTTCCCACAGGCTACCACTTCGGCGCCACTGCGGCCACCGGCGACCTGTCAGGTCGGTTCCATTGCACCTGGCGCCCTAGTTTAGTCCCTAATTTGATACCGAAAATATCTGAATTCCTCGAAATACCGCCGGGGGTTTTTTAATGGTGGAAATGTTGAGTGGGTATTTCAGGAACTATTATTTCGCCAGAATTTTCTTGAACTCACAGTACCTATTTGTTGTTTGTAACTTACGTAGACGTAAATAGAAAAATCACCACTTATAATGCTATCCCATGTCTCCACAGCCATTCTACGGCTATATTTAGCATCACATTGTACTGGCAATTGTTTGATATACCTGTATATGTTGACCCATAAACATATTTGGGAGCTTTTAAAAAACTTGTTTTATTTTTTAAAAACATGTTAAAAATGTTTTTAAACAGGGTCGTTAAAAAACATTTTTGGCTATCCCAATTGGGGGGTACTTCGAGGGTAGGGTTATTAATTCATAGCGGCCATTTTCGGGGGGGGGTATTTCGAGGAAATACGTATAAATACTTAAACCGATTAAATAGAATAATCAAGTTCTAACTGTGGCCCTCCGCAGACAATCACGACATCATCTCGATGCGCTACTTCGAGATCGACTTCCAGCGGGTGCCCGGCTCAGACGACCTTACGGTCGGGCTGGACAGCAGCAGAATAGAGCCCAGCGCAGACGTGGTCAGCGCGCCCAGAGACCACGTTGACGCCCCGCCGCCCAGCAAACTCGGCTGGATCGGTGTGTCCAGAGGGCTCGTTTTTTCCGTTGACAGGTCGACACTAGTTGAAACATCTGTGAACTCAAGATTTCGACTTCACGTGTCGCACAGCGATCCCAAATGCACATGCGACAATGTTGAAAATAAATCTTGCGGCAAGTGCATTGGAAGATCCCTCTGCAACACGTGAAGCCGAAATCTGAGTTGGCACAGACCAGTTGACACGGATGTGTCAACTAGTGTGTGGATCGACTTTAAAGCTTGATCTCAAAGTGAAAGCGTGTACTAAATCAGTGCAATTTGCACAAATCCAACGTGCAAACGCGCAGGCAAAACTTTGTTGATACTGGTGGCGGTGGTGGCGTGCGTGGGCGCCATCGGCATCGGCTTTGTGTTCTTCAAGCAGAGGCACGACCGATCCCGCAAACGATTCTACTGATGGTTATGTAGCCTCGCGTATTTATTTCCGATTCAAATTCGAGTGTATACGGTTGAGCGTATACATTCAGCTGTCTATTTATGGTGGGAAAGTTCAAGGTTGGTTGTTTTGGTCAATCGCTGTTGTTAAGGTATATTTGCAACTGTGGAACATTTTACGCCAATTACTTTGAAATATTATTATTTTCTGGCCGCCAATTTTTTTCTGGCTGCGCTGACCATTATCTGAGCGTAATGTTTGGGCAAAAATTCTTATTTTGTATCGGTGATCTTTTCTGTAGATATTTTGGATCAGGGTTGGCAAAATCTCAGAAATAATAAAAATAAAATAAAAATAAACTGGAAAATTGAATATAAAAAAAAGGAAAATTGAAGAATAAAAAAAAAATACAATTTTTATACAAGTTTACTACAATTTTAGTAAAAATCATTTTACAAAAATCAATTCTGGTCACGATCTGAAATAAAAAATAAAAATAAAAATAAAGTGGAAAATTTAAGAATAAAATTAAAATAAAATGAAAAATATAAGAATAAAATAAAAATAAAATACAATTTTTATACAATTTACCTACAATTTTAGTAAAAAGAATTTTACTAAAACCAACCCTGTTTTGGATTCACTGGCTCAGATGCATTTTGCTCCAATTGTCAGTGCTTTAACGCGGGTTTACTTCCTCGTATTTACATCATTGTTGACAATTTTGTTGTCGGTTTTGTGTGTAGTTTGCCCTTCTCAATGTACATTGATCAAATGTTGCCTTCAGTTTCCTTTTAATTGTGTAAAAAAAATAATGATAAAAAGTAATTTTATAAAATTGAAAAATTGCTTATTTCACTAATGTATTGATAAACATCTATTCTCGCCGGTGTACAAAGTATTAAGACAGCCGTGCATTTTGCTCTGGCGTTAGCTGCAGCTAACGTCAGAGCCATGGCGTCTTTACATGACTACCTATGTATACTCGGCGGAACGCAAAGTATGTGCAGTATCCTACCATTCTTCAATGAATAAAACCTTGTGATAAATTTCGTAATTTATCGTTCCATGGTAAAAACTAAATATTATGTTGGAAAAAACTGTATAATTTTTAATTCATTCCTCAGATGGGTTATGGTAGATTTCCATATTAAGTGTGATGTCAGCCGAGTATTCATATTTCTTTTTCGGGCTACGTAGGTACTTGGTCATATAAACCGATTTTGAAACCCTGGGCTAGTGATGGAAAAAGCGCCAGGACTTTGGCGCCAAGCGCCATGGCGCTTTTCCGAACCCCAGCGCCAATGGAGCCAGGGCAAAATGGCGCCAAGCGCCGGAAGCGCCTTGGATGTTTTTGCTTTGGCGCTAGCGCCAAGCGTCAGGCATTTTGTTCCTGGCGCTAGACAAAACTAGCGCCAAAAGCGCCATGGCGCCACAGCAAAATAGTGCCAAGCGCCTTGGCGCTAGCGCCACGGAGCTTTTCCATCACTGCCCTGGGCCCTTTCCGCAATTGGACAAGTGAGAAGAAAAGCGATCAGTGCTGCGACTTACGTGTCACTTATCCACTTGCGGAATTGCCACCTATACGTAATGAACTACTCGTAATGTACTGCTCATCGGTAATCAACGCAATGGAATGATAATGAATTTACTTAAGTTCCAATTTCAAGTGTCAAATTTTACTTGAAGTTTGTTTCCGATAGGTCGGTAATACACTACCGTGCAGAATAGTTGAGACTTTTTGAACTGCGTGATTAATGTTGCCACAATTTCTAAATGGTCGATATGCAAAACATTTAGATACTATACATGGGTACCCTGGGGGGTTGACAACACATGCCCGGGATGACCGCCCCTCAAGTTCAAATCTGTGTATATTCCTAGTGTACAAACATATTAACTCAGTTTGTTCATGTTTCAGAATAGTTGAGACTTTTCTTGTTTTGGGCAGTAGCCGCCCAATATCTCACTTTAAAGTCTGTATCCATTTCCTACGTTCATTTTTTAACAAAAATTTTACCATGGCAACTGCTTGCTTGCATTGCTGAGCTCTGTGTGCAGCAAAAAAAACATCCTAAGCATGAACAGCATGTGGCAATGCATATATGGAAATGTGGCATTTATTTATTTTTGCTGCAGTTTTGCATCAATTGCCAGTAACTCAGAATTGGGGGTAGGCATACTACTGAGTGGGGCTATTTGGTGTGTAAATTTGAGGTTTTGGCTTTGCTCTATTAGGGAGAAAAGTTGGCCCAACTGTGAATGAGTAATGTGCAATTATTTTGGATGGAATGAAGATGGAAGTTTGTAAGTGCTATAACTTTTGATTGGAAAGAGATATTGAAAAAAATGTTTCTGTCATATTAATTCTCACTGTCTAAAGTATTTATTAGACTGTTCAATAACAAAATTTTCATGCTGCAAACCCCAGTAAAATAAGCATAAAATATTTAAACACCATTGAAAACTTTGAAGTGCAATAACTTTTGATTGGAAAAAGATATTGAACTCATTTTTGTTTTAAATGAATCCTTGTTGTCTAAAGTATATGATAGCCTGTTCAAAAAAATATTTTTTCATGTTCAAAAACTAGGTCAAATCGTCATACGTAATTTAGGCATCACTAAACCGACCACAAAAATAGAATCTGCAGGTTGTCCCGATCATTTTAAGTGTTGAATGATTCAAATCAGCCCAGAAATGGTTGAGTTATTAAGCTTAAAACACACTCATCCAGATTGTCCATTTTTTGTATATTTATTGATCATCTTTTTATAGACCCCCCTTATCTCGGGCCTGGGGGATTATTTGAGCAAACAAATTTTTTTCCTAGTAGCCCCAGCATCAAACCCCAACATACTCAAATGGCATCAAAATTGGGCAAGGGACAAGAAATTGGGAAGTGAAAAAGTGTGGTGGACCCCCAGCCTACTGTTTCTCTATGTGTGAAAAGTCTCAACTATTCTGCACGGTAGTGTATTAAAATTTTGGTTTTTCAAACGCTGGGTCATTTTCTTGGTCGAGATTATTTTCTAGGCTTTTGTAGGGACTGATCGCACCTCAAATGTGATATACCTATTTTTTATTTAGATTCCGTCATCAACGACTGGTGAAATCCCAATTTTCGTTGTTGTTGTTTTCTTTTAGAAAATCATCTGGCGTGTTACTGTCTGTTATCGCAATAATGTTTATGTGGAATTTTTGTTCTGTTCAGTGTGTGCCTAATGGCCCTGCGCACACTAGTGCACTACCGAAATTGGGATTATAAATCTTTTTCTGAAACCATTTTAGTTTACTAGAATGAGGAGTCTGTCAACTACTGATGACGGCATAAAAAACTATTCATTCTCGTAAACTCAAATACGTTTAAATCGAATTTTCCCAAATTTCGATGGTGTGTGTGCTAGTGTGCGTTACCACTTTGTTGCGGCGGAGTGCTATTAAATTCAATGACACATGATTGAATTCTGTTAGGAAACTAGCAGTTGGACTTTCGCTTACTCCATTTGGAATTGGATGAAAATTTGAATGTACGAAAATTCTTTTCAGGTTGTATTTTCGGCTCGATTATCGATAAACCGTCAATAAACTTTATACTATCTGGATCATAGACGATGTAACATTTTGATGGGTCATATTGCCACTGATCAATCTCTGATCACTGATAGTTGACCTGTAATCAATCCTCACCTTGTCGGGTGGCTGTTAGAAAATTTAGAGAAAAGAATACCTAGTCAGTGGTAAGACTATTGATAGGTTTGACACGTTTCTTGTCTCCTTCAATTCTACCGTATTACCTCGAAATACCCGCAGGGGGTTTATTATTTCGCAAGCAATTTTTTTTTTTTTTTTTGGGGGGGGGGGGTTATTATTTCATCAGAAATGTTCGTGAATGATTTAAGTAAATAATAGGCTTTTACATCAGAAGCAAATTGGCAGCAATTAAACATCATGTACATTGCATAAATACATGATGTACATCATTCAAAACGGGTGGCATTTCGAGGGGGTGGGGTTATTATTTCTCCAGGTCGCGTAAGCGTGGGTGTATTTCGAGGGTGGGTTAATTCGAGGTAATACGATACCTGTTTTTTATAGCGTACACTTTATTATTTGAAATTGTGCGGGATAGGACATAAGCACGTGTTTCACTTTCGGAACCCGTCATATCCGGCATCAAAACCCCGGCCGCAGTTCAGTAGCACGATGCCCGAAGAGCACTTTCCGCGCGGGGGCGATCCCGTGTCCAAGGCGGGCACCAGGGGCGACCTTCAGCTCAAGTCGGGCAGCGACCGGCGCAAGAAGCGACGCGCGTCCCAAGTTGATGAAAATGTCGAGTTGTCGCCGGGGGCGAATCCTACAAAGGGGAGGATGGGTTTTGGGAGGGCCGAGCGCCGCTTTGTGAAGTTTGAGGATTGCCGACCCGGTGTCCTTTTCGTGGCATGCGTCAGACAGGTCGGTGGTGTGGTGTGTGTTGGGCACTTCCAGTTTTCCGGTTGTGGGTGCCACACTGGAATTTTCACTGGTGTGTTCCAACGTTTTTCGTGATCCGAATGCTACAAATGTCGAAATATGCAATATACCGAGCGGAAACTTGAAAAAGTTTACCAACATGAATTTCATAAAGAACAAGGAATTCAAAAAAAAATTTGTGTGCGCGTGTTTTTTCATCAAAAATACTTTTTTTCATTGAAAGTTGATTAGAAATTGATTTACGCCGACGGCATTGTCGTCGGGACTAACGTGTTCAAGATGCTGTGTAAGAGCATTTGGCGAACCCTGGATTTTATATGTATTCCGCCGATATGATACTGCGCACGCGCAGGACGACAACATGCAAACAGTTAACGCAAGCAACTATTGTAAAACAATGACAAATTTGTTGTTGTTTAATAACGAGAAACATGAACGAAGAAAGATTTTACACCAAGATTTTTGACAAGAGTCGCTTGCGTGAGTAAAATTTGGCACGCTGCCAGTGAAGCCATGAATAACTGCGCGTGCACAGTATCAAGTCGCTCATTTATATCCGCACAGGCGCGTAACGCACTATGTACATGCTGTATGAACTGTGGGCCACACAAAGCTTCCCTTCCAAATGAACATTCCACTTCCCATCATCAGATCAAGGGCCCCCTACTGCTGGTGGAACTGTGCGACAACCTTCTGGGCCGCATCCGCATGGCCGACAACGACCACACGCGCAACTACACCCCTGGACAACTGCTCGTGTGCACGCCGCTGGCGCCGCCCGACATGCGCCTCAGCGCCAAGTCCGGTCTCAAGGTGGCGCAGTTGTCCATGGAGCCGGAGAAGGTGAACGAGCGGATTAGGACGGACATGTTGACCGAGGACTCGGTGCTCATGGGCAGGGTGCAGAGTGAAGAGGATAAGGGTGGGTTTGGGGGGTTCTTTGAAGAGGTTTTGACTAGGATTTGATGTGGTGAAAGTGCGAGGGTTAAAGTTCTGGGGACCCATTTTCCTTATAGCATTAATGCTTGGTATTTGGGCATGCATTGTCGTTACGTTTGGTGGCACTCTCAGACTCTGTAAATGTGAAATCTCACCTAAAATGTCAAAAGTCATGTAAAATGGCAAACTAGTTTGTTATTTTACAGGGCATTTTACATGACTTTTCATATTTGCATGACATTTTACAGGGTCTGGCTGTGCTTCCTTGTCTAACACGATCGGAATACTTCACAACGCAGGCTTCTCTATATCTCTCGGTCAATCTCGCCTTCAGGGTTTCCTTCCGAGTTCAGACGATCAAAATTTGGCACTGGGCCAAAAACGCCTCTTTCGCGTAGTTTCTTTGACACCCGCCGGCGCCGGACTAGTGCTGCAACTGAGCACCGATCTATCTCATGATAGGAAGGAATTGAAGGGGTGTGAGAAAAGCGTCGATTTGATGCCTGGCACAGTTGTGGGAGCCAAGGTGCGCAAGGTTTTGCGCGGCGGCCACGTCCATGTTGTCTTACCGAACGGTTAGCGCTCGAGTGGCTTTAGAGTTGACCTTTAATTTAAATTTTTACGAATTTAAATTAATTTTGTTTTTACAAATAATTTTTTTTTGAAAAACTCAGGTTTGAAGGGCAGCGTAAGTCGCGACCACCTTCCGTCGACATCCGGTGGAGTTTCGGTTCCGGAAGCTAAAAAAGCAAAGCTGGTGAAGAAACGTAACGAAACTCCACTGAAAGAGGGTTCTTCCATTCGCGTGCTTATCACTGCTGTAGATGACGTGGGTTCACTGCTGAAACTCAGCGCGCTGGACGTTCTCGTGAACTTGAATGACTGCCCTGCAAGAATGGCATTCCAGGCAAGTTGTGAGCATTTTATAGAATTCTGTATTTTGTAGCACTCTTATTATTCTAAAGAATTGTTAGAAAGAAGTGTTATTTCCCCATACAAATTTCCCGGGATTTTTCTGTGATCCCAATTCAGAACCGAAGTTAGCAAAATGACATTCGTTTTACTGATCCTTGGGAATAAAAATTATGTTGAATACTTATGCCGTGCCGTTTCGTTTGAAGCATTGTTTTTACCTATTTTTTTCCAACCAAAATTTTACTCGTTTTGAGCGCTGTCCAACACATTCTACAGGATTACGATGTTGGCAGCAAATTTACTGGCAAAGTAGTGGCGACTGGCAGCCGCGGCTCAATCCTATTTGAGCCCCAGGCACGAACCAATCATCAACCAAAGATATCGGCTCGGAGAACCCAATTGGACGTGCCTGAAAAGTGCGAAAGTGACGTCATACGGAAAAAATATAGTGTCCGCAGCGAACACGCGTGCAGGGTTCTGTCTCATAGAATATTCGATCATACAATTCAGGTGTCGTGCAGAAAGGTAATATTAAAGGCGAAGGTTATGACTTTCAAGGTGAGTCCTTTCTTCCTTTTGATCAACATATTTTGTGTAAAAGTGATGAAGTTTTCGGTTTGGTGACTTTTCAAATATTCAAAAACGGTGCCAGATATTGGCAACATAAATTACACTGCAAGGGCGCCGATGCTTTTGGCTCCATTTTGAAAAAACCGAGGCGCCAGGAAAAATAGCTCTTTGTTCTTGGAAAAATAGCTTTTTTAACAACACCATACTGTCCCTAGTCCAGAGTTTGGATTGTCAAGACCTGTCTTCAAAATCTCGATCTTTAAAATTCACCCAATGCACAATTTTCTACCCCCACGAAGGATGCAATGCCGGGCCAGCTGCTAACCTGTTCGGTACTGCGCGCGCGCGCCATTCAGCCGAATAGAGGCGTTTTAGTGCGCGTTATTGCCACCGACAACCAGAAAAACAAGACGAATGTGGCTTTGGGCCTTGTTAAGGTATTGGGCTGGATACCAGAAATGCATGTAACCCGCAAAGGCGGTAGAGAGGTGGATTTGAATCGAAGATTTCTGAAGGGTAAGTGTGTGTGATCTGGTGCCAGTCCTAGACTCTGTAAAGTGTAAAGTAAAATGTAAAATGTCAATTAAAACAAAAAAATGTTATTTATGAACTTTGCATGACAGATTACTTTACGTTTTACATGACATTTGACACTTTACTTTACACTAGACAGGGCTTGGGTCTGCCCGTCGAGACAAATATAATTGTGACAGCATCTATGCCAATTATCTTCACTTGCCTTTTCAGGCACCAAGTTGAAATGCCGCGTGCTGTCACACGACGCCAAGCACGAACGGGTGATCTTGACTTGCAAGCCGGCGCTGGTGAACTGTCCATTGGTACCGATCACAGAGATTCACAGCTCGCTCGTGGGCAAACTAGCCACTGGAATATTGGTCATGTTGCAGCCAACGGGGGCACTTGTCCTGTTTTACAATGGTGTCAAGGCCTGGATCACTGCCAAGGTTTTTTTGTAACTAGCGTTCTTTCGTAAATAGGGCGTTTTTCTCGACGAATATAGATAATAGACATAGTAAAGTTCAATATAAATAATAGACATATAGTAAAGTTCAATATCGAAAATTGACATTGTAGTTTTGACATGGTATCGAATATTGTGGTAGCGTATTTTATTTTATAATTCATGTGTTTCGTGCATGCTCTGAAAATTGTCCAATATCGAGATCGCGTAGTCATATGGTCCATAACCTGTCCACTAAATAAATTCTTGTTGCGCAGGATTTGGTCTCGGTGGACAGTGCACCGTCTGTCGGCCATCCGGTCACGGTGCGGGTAAAAAATGTGGATGTTCAAAGCGGTCGCATGACAGTCACTTGCGTAGAGCAGAGTGATGCGCCGACGCCGCATGTTCAGGTGTGGTCGGGGATTATTTTGATTGATGGCGATTTGTGGGGGTCTTTTGGACCTGGTATCTTGTTGATGAATGTGTTTATTTGGGAGGACACATGGTGGGCATGCAGACTAGAAAGACAACGTTTCGCCATTTAACACTTCAGATAATTTCAAAAAATTCTGATTCTTTACCTGCTAGTAAAATTTCTGGTAAAGAAGTATTTGCCAATATCCATTCCATGGCGCTATTGGCGTTGGCGCCAGCGCCAGGAACCGCTTTATATGTATGTAAAATGCGAAAATCGGTTTGGTTTATTGGTGTATATATTTGTTTACAGGGGCCGATCCGCTGAAAATACAATGCATGGGGACGAAATTGCGCGCTTGCGCGCAAAATTTTTAAGAAACATCGGAAAATAAATAGGAAAAGTTGCATTTTCCGGGACTTTTTGGGTCTCACCCCGGGAAGGGGGGGGCTGCAGCCTCCCCCGCCCCCCCCCCTGGATACGTCCTTGGCCAATATTTAATATTCAATAATCCATTCAAGTTATCGCGCAAAATTTATTCGGAACTTTGCCTCTCACAGACAAAAAAAAAGATTGTCTCTCACAGAAATCCGAAGCTGACGACACTTGTCCCACGGTGTATCTGCCCCACGGCGGCCGAGTGTCATCTATCGGTGTTTCAAAAACATTCGGACGCTACTGCACGCTGCAAGACAGCCAGGCGGCCTCAAAATGCGGTGGTCTGCTGCAATTACCCATGACCTACATCAGCGATTCCCTGGCTCCCTGTGAGAATAGTCAACCCAAAGTGGATGAAATCGTCAAACCGTTGGTGATTGTACACAAGCAGCCAACTGGTGGTGCCATAGTCAGTTTCTTTGGCACGCTTCCAAATCGACTAGCATGATTGCACTAGCCCTCCGCTCCGATTTCAGGTGAGCTCGTCGCCGCTGCTGTGCTCGTGGTTCGAGGGCACCCTGTGCGGCGAGTCCGGCGACAGCTACGGCTTGGGCTACACGCTGGGCGCACTAGAACAGGGCAGATTAGTGTGCGGAGTGGTCGCAAATACGCATGCGTTAGTGTAGTGTTCTTAGTGAAGCCGCACGGTGATTTGAGCTACCGCATTTCCTCGAAAAAGTCCCTCCCTCGATTAACCCCCTCGTATTTTGCACTCTAAAAGAATAAACCCCCTGGAAAATTCGAGAAAATACGGTACTTCATATATAATCTGATCTATGCACAACCGCGCAGCGACTACGGGGTGTTTGTCTCGCTGCCGACTGTGGAGGAGAGTGCAATTTCGGGGTTGGCACCATACTCGTGCGTGGATGGAGGCAAAGACACGTCACTCAGAAAGGGGTCTATTGTGATCGCCAAGCTCAAGCAGGTCGACCTGGAAAATCGGAAAGTCAGCTTGCAGCTCAGGGTTCGTTTTGACGCGTCGGTTTTTTCTGTCAGCTTTAATGGAAAAAGTTTTAAATATATCCTATGCAATTTTTTAGGCGCGTTACTGCTTTCCACCCAATATGGCGCCGATTAATCTCGGCATTTTTATTCTGCGCAGCGTGCTCAAGGATCAAGTTCGTATGCATGCGGTAAGCAAAATATTCGTATTCGACGCTCTTCTTTAACCCTACTACTTAACTTACTAAAATTTCGCAGCTCACTGCATCCCCTCCGAAAATTGGGTCTATCCTAACGATTAAAGTGACTTCATTCGGTGATGATGGTGCCACCTGTCAAATTGTGGGTGAAAACCGTCACGCAATCGCCGTGTTGGCGCAGTGCCAAAACCCCGCTGATACGATTGAAGTTGGCACCCAGATGCCGGGCAGAGTGCTGGATGTGCACAGTGACGGGGTGGTGGAAGTGAGCTTGAATAAAACCCTCGTGGGAAAGGGGGACCAGGAATGCAGCCGTCCGAAGTTTGTATCCGGTCATAGGTGTGTTTCTCACGAAGTTGTATCAATTACCTCGTAATTGTGTGCCACAGTGGACAACGGAGATCTGCAAACACCTTATTTTTACATATTCCTGAAAAAACACCCGAATATTTATTTTCCACACCAACAACTGAAATTCGTTTTCAGATACTTTAAGTCTTTAACGAATTCCTGAAATTATCTGCAAATCCCGTATGCAAATGTGTGTACACTTGACCAGTGAGCATACTTCACAGCCTTTTCTTGCATATAGGTATTTTGTTCCACAATTATGGAACTTTTTCACTGAAGTTTTGTGGGACCACCAGGCCATGTAAACACTGCTTTAAACAGAAATACCGCATTTGATTAACTGTGTTTATATTGTGTTCACCTTTCAGGCTGAAAGTGATGATAGCCGACGTCAAACCGGACTACATTTTAGCTTTTGAGCGGCTGTCTGGGTCCAAATTTTGCAGTACAGCATCGCAACCGATATACTTACCGTCTCGGTTGCATCCGAATGAAAGTCCGCCTACTGCGGGACGTTTTGAGATTGGAAAATTGGTTACGGTCATATTGATGGAGCACGTAGACCCTGTGGGCTGGCTGGCCAGTGCCGAGACTGATGAACAGACGTTGACTGTATTTGCAGAGAAGGTTACATCCAGATTGTTTCCTTTTTATTGGATAAAAGCGCCTTTTCAACGGACCTGCTTTAAAAAATGCCCAGACATTTCTAAATTTGCGCATTTTACACCTGGTGAACATTCCTTGTGACTTTTTTGTGCATTTTTACCTTCAAAATCAATATTTTTTGGGTTATATGGATATATACTTACGCTATTTTAACCATTTTGAGATTTTTTCTTTTTTCTGATTTTATACCTTGAAAAATTCTACCGTAAATCCTCGAATAAGTCCCCCCTCTCGAATAACTCCCCCCTCTCGAATAACTCCCCCTCGAATAACTCCCCCCTCTTGCGAGCGTAAGGAAAAAATAACCCCCTCGAATAACTCCCCCTATGATCGATCTAAATAAGTCGTGTCACATAAAAACTATTTCGATGAAGCCAGACAGACCAAAAAAGCCATGGTCTAATTCATCGAATGCAAAGGCAGTGCAGTGTATGCAACAGATTGGTTTACGTAAAGCGGCGACGTACGTACATATGTATGTACCGAATATACTGACGAAAAAACAACTCCCCCCTCGGATGGGCCCACACACACTAGTTGACCTCGCAAATTCGCGTCAACTCAGTGTCAATTGAATAAAACAAGAAGTTTGTAAAAAGCATCACACTTAACAGGATGAATGAAAATGAAGTGTCATGATGTAAAATTAACTATGCTCTATCAGATAGATAAGTTGAAATCACACTATCACTTAAATTCAGTTGACATTTAGTTGACACGAATTCAGTTGACATCCAGTGTGTGGGGGCCCAATAACCCGCCCCCCCCCCCTCGATTAACTCTCTCCTCAAAATATTCTGACGACAAAATAAGTCCCCCGGGATTTACGAGGGATATTCGAGAATTTACGGTATATTCATATTGTACCCCCAACACCCAACAATGATCTTTTTAGAACTACAGAAAAGCTCTCAAGAATAAAATATGATTAAATTTCTCTGGAAAATCTAGGGTTCAAACGGGATTGACTTTTCGGGATCGGGATCGGGATCGGGATTCACTTTTTGAGATTTCGGGATCGGGATCGGGATCGGGATTGGGGTTTCGGGATCGGGATCGGGATCGGGATTGGTTTTTTGAGATTTCGGGATCGGGATCGGGATCGGGATTGGCCGGGATTGGGGTCACGGGATCGGGATCGGGATTGGGATAGGCATTTTTCCGGGATCGGGATTGGGTTCTAGGGATAGAGATTTTGGCCATTTTTCTGGCATTCACAGTTGTTCATAAAGGTCTCAAAACACTGTTGGATGCCAGAAAAGTGGCATAAAATTGACGCTGGGGGTTTGCATCCACTTTTTTGCATGCAAAAACGTCATTATTTCACTTTTTATAATTCCCACTAATTTTTCCGGGATCGGGATCCCGGACTTTGGAGTTTCTCGGGATCGGGATCGGGATTTGAAAAGTTTCGGGATCGGGATCGGGATCGGGATTGGTATTTTTGAGATTTCGGGATCGGGATCGGGATCGGGATTGGGGTTTCGGGATCGGGATCGGGATCGGGACTGGTAAATCCCGGAATTTCACGGGATCCGGGATCGGGATCGGGATCCCGTTTGAACCCTAGGAAAATCCTGGAAAAAAACATAAACATCAAAAATCCTTAATATTTTGAATTAATAATCTCTCGTGATTTTCGAAATCCTATATACTGTATATAAATACCGTGTCATTCGCAGAATACCAATAAAACAAGTGCAGAAAGCCATAAAACCGCAGTGCTGGACCGGCGCGGTGTGTCGAAGCTAGTCCCGCCGGGGAAAATCTGTCGCGCTACCGTAACCGGAGAAATAGTGCAAAGCGATAACTTGTGCCGCTACGCTGAAGTTCACTTTTCAAGGCTGATCGTTGCTGGCAGAATTCACGCTAGTGAACTACCTGAGGAATATTTGAAACGTGATAAACCATTGGATGAATTTGTCGTCGAAAATGCCGGAAAAATAGTCAAATTGCGAGTGATCTCCGCGAGGCGGGTGCACAAAGCTGTCCATGCTGAGTCGTAAGTTCATTTTTATACACAATTTGACAGCAATGTAAATATTTTACTTTCCACTTGCAACCCACAGCAGTGGGCGGATGCAGCGTTCACTTGGCGAGCGCGTTATCGACTGCACTATGAATGATCGAAAGATGGGCATTGTGAAAGTGAACAAAAGGAACAAGTTGGACTATGAACCGCGACTTAGACACGGCGACTTGGTCGATGGATTTGTTTGTCGCGTTGACAAGCACAAACTTACGGTCTGCAGATTTTCTTGGTTTTATAGACTGAATTGAGCTGGCGCTCGAACAATGTTCATATGTGCATTTGTGTCAGTTTTGCGGATTGTGACCGTTTGAAACTGGCTATAGTGGGTAGCTAGAGTGTTATCGGACGTGATAGATAGGTGGAAAAATATCGTGGGGCACGAAACTGAATGTTCATAGGTCTCGGGCAAAAAACGAAAAAATTCAAGCCGAGTCGACGAGTCATTCTGTCGACGAGCTGTGTTTCTAGACTTTTAGAGATTGTTGGGATTTGGCGTACTGCCCTCCACCCTACTGAACCTCCGACTTGCATTCAAACTTTCAATTTCATTCATCCATCCGCAGCTGGACATCAGTCCATACTGGCGTGGCACGTTGCGCTCGCTGGACGTCACCAGTGCGGACAGGCACCTTGCCAGCGACTTGGCCAAGCGGTTCGCCTTGGGTCAGCTCGTCACCAATGCCAGAGTGATTGGCGTGAACAAACAAAAGAGGATGATACAGCTGACTACTGTTGGATTAGAGGACATGCAGGTAAAGTTCATAGCTAGGGTGTTAAAAACAATTTTTCAGAAAAAGGTAATTTTTGCATCTGCCTTAAATCGGAAACGGAAAGAATTTGCTATTGGAAAACAGAAAGTTGACACCCTATTCAGCGCATTCCAAATACTTTCACCGCGGTGTTTGCAGTGATTGGCGCACCGCACACTGATTTTTGACATTCAGCGTTCGAACGTTTAAAATCCGCTGAATCGGAACCTCCCATCCGCGGTTCGGACATTTTCATTTCAGCGGTTTAATGGCCGCCATATTGATTTTTCAAAACGTTCGGACGAATTCGGACAGATTTTGATGCATTTTTGGTCATTCGCTGAACTCGACATTTCAGCGTCTTTTAAAATGAAAGTGTCCGAACACTTTCATCTGGCGGTTCAGCGTCGCAGTTCCCCGTCGCGGTTCAGCGCCTCAGTCGAGTTCAGCAGCCGTGCTACTGTTTTTAAATGATATGTATCTCATTCACGATGAGAGATACATTCATGAAATTTGAATACATATATGATTGACCTTTAAGCTTCAAAAAAGAAGAGAGAAAAGTTTCTCCAAAAATAATTTATATTAAAGTTTTTGTGAATTTTCGCAAATGCATAAAATTTAAGTTCCGCGTCTGAATCTCATGAATCTCTAAACAACCGACACCATGTTAAAAAACCGTCCGGACGGTCTGAATTCGGCAACAAGCATAAGTATATGGTATTTATAAATTGTATTGAGCAGGGACGTATCCAGGATTTTTGAGCGGGGGGGGGGCTGTTTGTTTACGGAGCCCCGCGAACATGGGGGGGGGGCTCAGCCCCCCCCCATAAAATTTTGCCTACAAACCCAGGGAATGGTCCATGACGCTGGCGCCATTCATAGGTGCCACGCCATGGCGCCATTGGCGTTGGCGCTAGCGCCAGAAACCACTGTATATGTACGGAAATATACATACATATACAGCGACGGGCACATGATTGACTGAAATTACAGGGATTTGAGTCTGCCGGGACCGATCTGTTGATCTTCTGTGTGTGCGGAACGAATGCGTGCTTGCGCGCGACAAAATTTTCATGCCACCTTGAAATTTGGCACCAAAAATTGAATTTTCCCGGAGTTTTTCCGGTCTCACCCCGGGAGCGGGGGGGGGGGGGGGCTGCAGCCTTTGGAATTGAGAATGGGGGATCTGGATTAGAGTTCAAACGGGACCAGTTTTTCGGGCTGAGGCCGGGACCGGATCTTTTTAATCGGAATGGACTGGAATTTCTACCGGGATTAGTGATGTAAAAGCACCATGGCGCTGGCGCCTGGTACTAGCGCCAGAGTAATAAGCGCCATGGCGCTTTTGGCGCTTGGCGCTATTTTCCTGTGGCACTATTGGCATCTGGCGCCGTGCCCATGAAAAGTGCCATGGCGCTTTTGGCGCTTGGTGCTATTTTTGACCGGCGCCATGAACAAGATGCCTGGCGCTGGCGCTTGGCTCTAGCGGCAAAGCAAAAAGAGTCATGGCGCGTCTGGCACTTGGCGCCATTTTGCTCTGGCGCCATTGGCGCTTGGCGCTAAGGGTCGGAAAAGCGCCCTGGCGCTTGGCGCCAAAGTTCTGGCGCTTTTCACATCACTAATCGGGACCGAGACTGGGGTACCTGGACGTCCAGAACTGAGATATCGACTGAGATATACAGCAGCTTCTCGCGCTAGCGCTAATGCCAATAGCGCCATGGCATGGTGCATATGAATGGCGCCAGCGCCATGGCGCTATTCCGTCCCTGCGTATGCAACATTTTAAGGGGGTTCCAATAACAAACAGTCCCCCTGCTCAAAAATCCTGGATCGTCCCTGTAGCAAGTTGACATAAAAATGGATATTTTTGACAGAAATCATCATTTATAATGCTATACCATGGCTCCACATATATATAACATCACAAAGTACTGTCACCTGTCTAATATACCTGTAAATGTTGACCCATAAGTTTGGGAGCTTTAAAACTCTACAGACCTGTTCTACAAAAAAACAACGATTTTTTCTGTTTTTTAAAACTGTGAATAAAAAATTCTATTCAGCTATCTAGAGTCTAGGTTTAGAGGAGTGAGAGGAGTGATTTATATTATCTATATGAATCCCACCAGGGTCCAAGTCTACAAAACCCCTGTGTCGTTCTGTTGTTTTTGTGACCACAAAAACATGATAAAACCTGCCGTTCCATTGGAGGTATGCCATTCTAAATATTAGAAAAAATACGGTAATCAAATCTCTCTGAAAAATGCAGAGAAAATATAAATAAATAAATATAATATTTTTAAAAATTTGTCAAGAAAAAATATAATGAAATCTCTCAAAAAAAAAACAGTAAAAATATAAATATCAGAATTTGAGAGATTTTCTGATATTGTTAAAAATCTCAGAAAATCTCTCAAAAATAAAATAAAATTTAATCTCTTTAGAAAATCGTGAAAAAATATAAACCACAGAAAATTTTTTGCAGTCTTTACAGTATATTTAGTGACTACGCGACCATTTTTTCAAGTATCATATCTCAATGGAAAAGTTTGCGACCTATAGATACTAACAAAAAAATTCGTCGTCGCAAACCGCGACGAATTTGCGACGATGAATTTTCTTTAAAACTTAAAGCCTTAAACTTTCTTAAAGCCTATAACTTACGAATGACAAGAAGAAATCACCTGAAACTTTGCATGCATGTATATTCCTATAGTTCCCTGCCTTTTCACGAAAATATGGAAATTTTCCATTGAGATATGACACTTTTAAAAAGCGGTCACATCATCACCAAATACATTACTGTAAACACCGCCTTTTATTTTCTGAAATTTTTAAAGTTTAAATCTCCCAGAGATTTTTTCAATGCTAATCCCATTGTCATTGTACGGCTACCGTATTACCTCGAATTAACTCCCCTTGAATTACCCCCCCCCCTCCCGAAATACCCCAAGGTTTTTTCGAGCTGGGGAAAAAATAAACCCCCCTCGGGAGAAGCATATACTTTACTATGTATTTCTGGAAAATTTCTGACGAAGTAATAACCTCCCTCGAATTAACCCCCTCAAAATTTGCTGACAAAGTAATAACCCCCCTCAAATTAACCCCTTCAAAATTTGCTGACGACATAAAAAACCCTCACGGGGGAAATTCGAAGTAATACAGTATATGAAACATCACAACATATTTACTGTGACTTTGTTGACGCCTAACTATATTTGGAAGTTATGGTTTAATTCGCATCGCATGGCAGCGCACAGCGACACCAGTCCACCTTAAATTCCATTCTGCACCCTCTGTTATCTTCACAGTTCAGCGTGTTAAATCTGAGTTCAGCGTTCAAGATCATTTCAGCGCACCAAATCGTCCGAACTTTTCACTCGCTGAATTGACAAACCACCCAATTTCAATCGTACGGACGATTTGGAGTTCAGCACTTTTGGCGGTTCCGCGTTTTTAGTTCAGCGTGTGCCAAAAAACGTTCGAACGCTGAACGTGCAAAGGCAGTGTGCGGTGCGCCCATAGCGGATTTTGGGGTTAGCATTTTAGGGGGGGGGGTCAGCCGGTCAGCACGCGTTAATAACTCGGGAACCGCTTGGCGAAAAATGTTGAAATTTGGATATGTTATGGTTTCAGGTCGGGGCTAATATCAAGTCCCCGACGATTTTTTTCTACGACCCCCCAGACCGGAGATAGGGGGGGTCTATAAAAACACTGTAATTTGCGTTTTTTTGGGTGTCGCCAAGAACATGCAAACTTTGAACATCAATAGCTCGATCATTTGTGAACCGATTTTAGTCATTAAAAATGTTTAAATGATCACAAATGTTCGGAGAGTTCATTTCTGAGGTCAAATCGGAGATACACATTTGTTTATATAACGATTTAGCCCGATTTCGAAATGCAAAATTTCCGCAAAAGTTTGCTTTTTGCACATACTATCCTATTCTCCTGATCGAGAGAAACCCAATGAAACAAAAATGAGATCGATATCTCTCTCCGATCAAAAGTTATAGCACTTCAAACTTTCGCGTCCCATCCATGTAAATAACCGCATGAAGGTCAATGCGTTCAAATTCAAAACTCCATATCTCGACCATTTCTCAGCCGATTTTTACCAATGAATATTTAAAATGATCAGAATAACCTGAAAGTTCCATTTGTATGCTCAGCTTATCTGTATCCTAACTTAAATTTCCCACACAAGAAAATAATGCAAACTCTTGTATGAAATTATCATTATGAAAAAGCATCTTGACAATTTGAACATACAACTGGACTCTTTAGGTTTTTCTGATCATTTTAAGTGTTCATTGGTAAAAATCGGCTGAGAAATGGTCGAGATATGGAGTTTTGAATTTGAACGCATTGACCTTCATGCGGTTATTTACATGGATGGGACGCGAAAGTTTGAAGTGCTATAACTTTTGATCGGAGAGAGATATCTCTCTTATTTTTGTTTCATTGGGTTTCTCTCGATCAGGAGAATAGGATAGCATGTTCAAAAAACAAGCTTTTGCGGAAATTTTGCATTTCGAAATCGGGCTAAATCGATATATAAACAAATGTGTATCTCCGATTTGACCTCAGAAATGAACTCTCCGAACATTTGTGATCATTTTAACATTTTAATGACTAAAATCGGTTCACAAATGACCGAGCTATTGATGTTCAAAGTTTGCATGTTCTTGGCGACACCCAAAAAAACGCAAATTACAGTGTTTTTATAGACCACCCCTATCTCCGGTCTGGGGGGTCGTAGAAAAAAATCGTCGGACTTGATATTAGCCCCGACCTGAAACCATAACATATCCAAATTTCAACATTTTTCGCCAAGCGGTTCCCGAGTTATTAACGCGTGCTGACCGGCTGACCCCCCCCCCCTAAAATGCTAACCCCAAAATCCGCTATGGCCGCAGCCCAAAGGGCTCCCACTGACCAGTAAAATCCTAGCCGCATCAGCCTTAACCACGGTAGCCCTATCAGGGGCGCATATCATCTGCACGATGTCGGCGCACAACCGGTTGGTGGCCAGATCGTCGCGCTGCCTGTCGCCCGGCCGCATGACGCGCTTCGTGTCGTTCACCGATCGAGCACAGGTCCCACTCGCAGCGGTCGCCTCGGCGCGGCCGTGGAACTATGGCGGCACTGGCCGCGGCGACCGGCCGACCACATGACGGACGTGCTGGGCGCAATCGATGCGGCGCTCCGCCTATTAGAGGTGGCAGGGGCGCTATCGCCGCGCCGTAGCCACTCGGGCGCTCTGCTGCTGACGTGACCGCCGCTGCCGCAGTCGCTGCCGCCGCGCTCCCTGTGAAAACACGCACAGTTCAGCGCCGGCGACCAGCCGCGTACCGGTGCGCAGCGGCGCAAAACTCGCGCGGCGATGTTATAAATTTATCTACGGTACAGGTAGCGCTATATACGGAGTGGCTCAAGGTAAACGATTTCAATTAAAAAGTAATAATAATATTCAGTGGACACGCCAACCGAGAACTTTTCTGAGGGCTACAGCAGAGAGCATGAATAGCTTTATGCGCAGAAAGTTTCATTTTCAGAGCAAACAATCGCGCATCTTTGGACGTACTTTGATACA